>JAQQSK010003636.1:0-348615 GCA_028658325.1 Potorous gilbertii | reverse complement strand
GGGGGAGGGAGGAAGTTCTAATACCTAAGAGAAATCTGGAAAAGTGTCCTGTAGGCAGTATCATCTAAGCTGGGCTTTGATAAAAGGTAGGAATTTAGGGATTTTTAGGAGGCAGAGGCAAGAAGTTCATCCCAGATGTGGAGGATTATGGAGATGGGAAATGGAAGTTTCTGTACAGGAAATATGCTGCAGTGCCCCGTGGGATGTTCATCCTACTGTCCTCAATCTCCTTGTTCTCTGTATCCTTGAACTTCCTAACCAACATGCCTTCCACATCCTCAGCCTAATGGAAGCTCAGCTCTCCTCTGAGGATACCATATCCCATGCAGTAATCTCCATTAGGGGTCATTCTTCCCACTTCCTCTGACTCACAATGATGAAGGGAAGAGGGATGAGTCTATTCCTTGGTTTCTGTGGGAGATTCTAGACCTCTCCTTTTATGGCACATAGAATGCACACAGACTCCATTAGGTAACCTCTCTAATCACATTGCAAGGGCTAGAAAATTTGAAAAGCCATTTGATGAATTATAAAATGGATTCCTTATACCCTTCTAAGATGCTTTCTCCAGCAGGGATGGCATTTTCCAGGCAGTAACCATCCACTCATGCCTGTCATCCTGACTTCTGTCTTACCCTGGACTATGATGACTCTGGAAGAGCTAGTGAGGCTGATGACTTTGCACAGCTCTGCCTCACTTAAATCCAATTTACACAAAAGTCAAGACATCCTCCTCCTGATGTCATTAATCCTCTTAGAGAATAAGGGATGAAGAATAAGTTGGTCAGCAAGGACTGTAACTGTCTGCCCAGCCCTGCCTGCTTCTGCTGCATGTTGATGGCTGCATGTACGGAGACAGTCCATGGGGGCTGTAGTGGGGGAAACACTGGAGGTACCCTCCAATGGAAAGCACACTGGAATTGGAGTCAATTACCTGGGTTCAAATCCCACTTCGGTTAACTTACTATGTGACATGATTAGCCTCTTTGACCCCCAGTGTCCTTACTTATAACACAAGGAGGTTGGACTAGGTCACCTCTTAGATGCTTTCCAGCTTCAAATCTATGATCCTAGACAGCCCATTCAATCTATATGATCTACTAATCTCCCATCCATTCCAATAATCTATTTGATACTCCAGGTTCCATTATAAAACCTTTCCTCTGAACCCAAGCACCTGCATGTCACCATTTGTCAGCGCTTTCCATTCTGCATCCTCTCCTTAGGGGTGGTCCTGAGGCTGACAGAAAGTGAGAAAGTATAGTTATTATGATGAATGACAGAAATAGAGTCCCCAAAGACCTCAGGAAGCTGGAATATGGAGTTAAATCTGATAAGGTAAAATGAAATGGTAATAAAAGCAGAGTCCTCTGGGGTTTAATTAAATGTATAAATTTAGAGTGAGAGAAGGCCAGTTAGGTTATAGTTCTTGCATAAAAAGTCCAGGGGAGAATTGGTCCAACCATCTTGGACATCCCGTTGAATGAGGCCAGAAAAACACTAAATTATTCATTCCCCACTGCTCTAGCATATACTCCAAGAAGGTCAAAGATAGAGACAAGTTAGTAGCCATTTTTTTTGTACAGAGCTTTAAGATTTGCAAAGGACATTACTTTATATATAATATATCATATATAATATATTATATAATATAATGATATAATATATAATATAATATATATATTATATCTCATATGATCCTCCTAACAACCCTGTGAGGCAGCTCTATTACTATCACCTCCATTTTACAGATGAGGAAACTAAGGCTAAGGTTAAGTGACTTGCTTAGGGTCTCACACTTACTTAATATCTGAGGAAGGATTTTAAATTCGGTCTTTCTGACTCCAAATCCATGATCCTTTTGGACATTCCACTTAGTTACCTCTAGAAAAAAAGGATTCCGTATATACCTAAATGTGACTTTCAGCACTTCTCGTTGTAGCAAAAAATTGCAAACAAAGTCAAAGTCCATCAACTGGGGAATGAAAACAGTCATACAGGAATGATAATAAATGTTATTATGCAATTAGAAAGGGCAAATGGGAGAAATTCAGAGAGAAAATGGGAAGAACCATAAGAACTGATGCAGAAAGAAGGAGAATCAACAGTCCAATATTCACCATGCCTACAATAATGGAAATGAATTGCTCATTTATGATTTATAAATTAGATCAAAGGAACTAAACCATGGGTTACTGAAAAACCAATGCTAATTTTAGAGAATGGCCGCCTTGCTTCTTTCCTCTTGCTAGAGGGGTAGGGGACTAGTAAGACAGAATGTTGTATATAATGTCAGACGTGGGCATCATATTGTGGGGTTGTTTAATGATTTTGTTGCTATTGTTGTCATGAGAGAGAATTCACTTTGGAGGTGGAAGAAGGAAATTTTCAGGAAAAAAATTGAAATCATGTAAAAACAAAAGGCATTGTTGAAATGGATGTAAAAGAAAAAAAGAAATTAATCACAACATTTATTAAATGGCTACCATGTGCTAGGCACTATGTTGGCTCCTAGGGATACAAAGACAAATAAATAATATAAAAGAATATAAAATGACATGGTCCTTGCCCTCAGAGAGCTTATGTTCTACTGGAGAAGCCAACATGTGTGTACCAAACAAACAGCAGCTTGTTTTAGAGGGAAGGCACTAGCGGCTGGGAGGATGAAGGAGAACTTCATGTAAAAATGATACTTGAGTTCAATCATGAAGGAAACCAGAGATTCTAAGGGGTAGAGATGAGGTAAGGTATCTTCCAGATGTGGGGGAGAATGAGTCCTCATGGAGATGGGTTTGTGTATGTGCTCTGTGTGTGTGAAGAACATCAGGGAAGTCAGTGTAGCAAGAAGAGAATCAATGGAAAACAAGGGTAGAAAGGGAGGTTGGAGTCTTGGTTGTGAAGACCTTAAGTAATGCTTTTAGTAACACATTTTATCCTACCAGTAATAGGGAGCCATTGGAGTTTATGGAGTAGGGATTTGATATAGTCAATTCTACTCTTTAGGAAAATCACTCTGGCAACTGTGTAGAAGATGGATGAATTAAATGGAGAGATCTGAGGCACAGAGAATACAACAATAGTCCAGATGAGAGATGATGAGGGCCTGAGTTAAAGTAATCACCATGTGAACAGGGAGAAGGCAACAGATGTGAAGGATGCTGTAAAGGTCAGATTGGAAAGATTTGGAGACTGACCAACTAGGTGGGGTAAGGGAAAGTGAGAAGTCAAAGATAATTCTAAGGTTGAGGGACTGGCTACCTGGAAGGGTGGTGGTGCCCTTGTTAGAAACAGGGATGTCTAAAAGGGGGGTGAATTTGGGGAGAAAGATGAGGAGGAAGAATTTACAAAGGCAAGGGAATATATAAAAGATGCTGTATTTTTTTTTTTAAGAAAGAGAGGGATCTGAGGGTCTTAGTGAACCAAAAGCTTAGTATGATTTGAGAGTACAACATAGTAGCCTGGAAGATATCTAGTCCAAGCATTCCCTCCATCATTATCCTGCTAAGTGGCCATCCAGCCCTTGCTGGAAAACCTTCAACCTTTTCCACTGAGGGGGTACCTCTTATATTGAACCCAAATTTTTGAAACTTTCTCTCCTTGTCCTTAGGTTCTGGACCTAGAGAGCTTACAGGCTCAGCCTCGTCAGCTCACTCTGTTAGCTCAGCTAGTCACAAAGGGATGCTAACTGCCCAAGCTAGGGAGGTTTTAGGACCACCACATCATTTTTCCTCACAGCATCCTTATGGGAAACCCAGTGGATACATATAATCAAGCCATTTTGTGGATGAGAAGAAAAGTTCTGGGACCTAAGGCAACAGGAGACAGACCTCCTCCCCCTCCCCCATGTTTAAAACTCTGCTCTATTATATTATTCCAAATACAATTCATGTTTCTTCCAGCCACAGTGGTTACCCAGGGTCTTGTGAACATAACCTGGGTTTCCCTACTTTTGATCAAATTCCTATCTCTACGTACAATGTCTTCCCAATCTGATTCAATTCAAGATAGTAAGTGCTTTCTATGAACAAACTGAGCTTCTGGGTGATGAGGAGACAAAGGGAAAATGAAATAGTTAAAGAGCTCACACTCTAGTGGGGGATGGGGTGGTATACAACATGTATATGTGTAGTCATTAGAAGAGGCAAAAAATACTAAGAGCACTGTGCCTGCCTGGCACATAGTAGGTGCTTAATAAATGTCTACTGACCATTGACTGACTGACTGACTGATAGCTAGGGAAATCAAACAAAACTTCCAGGAGAAGATAGCACCTGAGCTGAGTCTTGAAGGAAGCCAATGATTCTAAGAGGCAGAAGTGAGGAAGGAGGGCATTCCAGAGATGGGGGGTGGGGAGTGCAGTCTAACAAAATGCATGGAGGGACTACTGAGACAGTACCCCCAAGCAAGTGGGCAGTGTGACCAGCATGTGAAACAATTCTGGGAAGGTAGGCATAAACCCAACTGTGAAAGAGTTTTCAATGTCCAACTGAGGAGTTTATATTTTATTTTAGGGTGTATTATTTTAGGAATTTGTACTTTAGTAATAGGGAGCCACTGAAGATTCTTGAATATAATCAGACTTTAGGAAGATTACTTTAGGAAGGTACTTTAGGAAGATTAATATTAGTAGCCACATGGAAAATGGATTGGAAAGAGGAGAGGCTGGAATTAGGAGACTGGTAGAAGAGCCTAGCCTACTTCATTCATATAAAAAGCATAGCATCATGAATAGTCTGTTGGGCTTGGAGTTTAAATTCTACTCCAACACTTTTTTCTTTGTATCCATGGTCAGGTCTCTTCATCTAAACCTCACTTATCTCCAATACACTTACCAACCTCATGGATTGTGAGACCCAAATGAGATCAGGACTGTGAAGCTCTTTGTGAACCTTACAGCATTATTTCAACTATGACTGCCATTGTGACTAGAAGACCAGACTCAGAGGCATGAAGATTTTGGTTTGTGCCCTGCCTCTGACACACACCAGCTTGTGTGGTCCTGGTCAATCACTTCACCTCCAGGTGCTTCAAATGAGTTTTTAATATCAGAAATTGCAGAGAAGGCACTGGCCTGTTTTAAGAGTTTCTTTTTTTTTTATGATTTTTCCCATTTATTTTAATTCTTCTATGCAACATGACTAAGATGAAAATGTATTCAATAGGCATGTATATGTAGAACCTATATAAAACTGTGTGCCGTCTCAGGGAGGGAGAGGGAAGGAGGGGAAAAAAAATCTAAGTTATATGGAAGTGATTGATTGTAGAACACTGAAAATAAATTTTAAGAAAAGTTTCCTTATCTTTGAGCTTGCTTCTTACACTAATGAAATCTCAGACTGGTAATAAAATAAATAAGCAAATGAACAAATATACCTACATATTTTTATATTATAGTATTATATATAATACTGTCTTAGGAAGATTCTGAGAATCACCCAGCAGGAGAAGGTACCAGACACTGAAGTCTTTGCTTGAACTGAACTGCCAAGTATTCAAACTATGCTTCAGAGAGCGCAACTCCAATGGACTGGCCATGTTGTTCGAATGCAAAATGTATGCTTGCCAAAAAGACTATTTTATGGAGAACTTGCATGGGGTACACGATCACATGGTGGCCAGAAGAAACGATACAAGGACACCCTCCAGGTCTCTCTCAAGAACTTTGGATTTGACTGGGCAACATGAGAGATACTGGCACAGGACTGCTCAGCACGGCATGCCCACATCAGAAAGGGTGCTGTGCTCTTTTGAGCAAAGCAGAATTAAGACAGAACAATGTAAAGCAGGATGCACAAATTTTGGGGTGTGCACCCCAAATATTCAAACGAACTATCTCTGGCCAACCTATGGTAGAGCATTCCAAGATCCTATTGGCCTGATCAGCCACAGTCAGACACACTGAAATTTAACTGTATCATGGTGATGTCATTTTGGTCCTCTTTGAGAATGAAGGACAACAACCAACCAACCACATATAATAGGAAACATATTAATACCATATATTAGAATATTATTGGCATTGTATTATAATGATGTTATTATAATGGTATTACACACACATATACACATATACACACACACAGAAAAAGTTCCAAAAGTCTTGTTTCAGTTGGAAGCTATTACTATTTTATAATACCATTATAATAACACTGTCATAATATAATGCCAATAACATAATATATACACATATTGTGTTACACATATACTTATATATGTTTTTCAGAAGGTGGAGATGAATGAATATTCAGGGGAGGGTAAAGAGAACTCCACATTTTAAAAGTTTCATTCAGATTTTCTAAGCTGAAGTAAGATATTTTTAAAACAAATGAGATGAGCCCCAGCTGAGCCATTCTCCATCTGGCACTTTGAAAAATAACCGAGCCCCTCCAGGCTCTGCATATGAACCATGGAACACCATGATCTTCCAGGAATCAAGATGACTGGTGACCCACATGGCCATGGAGAGACACAAGGGGAAAGTGATGAGTTTTTCATCATGATGCAGATGAGCTTTAGGTATGAAGCAACATCAAAGATAGATCCATAACTGGGGGAAAAGAGTTGGGCCAGTCATGTACAGGGAGAGCAAGGAATGGAAATGGAGTGGTCCAAGGTCTTCCCCTCTTCTCTTTCACTCACCAGCCCAAGTGCCTCTCCCTAGGCTTAGAGACTCGAGACCTCAAGAGGCCTAAAGGAGGGTCCATGTCTCAAATTCCTTTCCTTAAAGTACTTAATATTTCCAACAAGGAACGCTCCTTCCACCTCTCCCCTTCTACCAATTCAAACCCTTCCCATTCTTCAAGACCAACGTCTTCCTGACTTTGAGCTAGCTCCCAATCCATTAGGTCACACTGCCTCTTGAATAACAACAGTAATGGATATTTCCATAGTTCCTTAAAGTTAAGAAAAGGCACGTGGCATATACTATTCCATTTGAGCTTCATGGCAAATCCTGAGGGGAGGTATCAAAGGTATTATGATGCCCATTAAGAAAACAGTGCTCTTCTCTTTGAGGTAGAAATGAAAATCATATTGCTGCTTCCATAATTTTTCTCTGAGAGTTCAGCATTCTTGTGTCGTTTTGATTGACTTTAATTTTTCAAAAAACCTTTTTTATTATGAATTTTAAAAATATATAATCCCCATTTTACAGCTGAAGCTGGGATTGAGAGAATAAGAGATCTGTCTCTGGTCACTCAGTTGGCACCGTTTGAGCACAGGTCTTCCTGATTCCAAGTCCAACCTTCACTTTGCTCCTGGGAACAGGGCCATGTCACCTAGGCTTTCTGTGAATAGAAATTGTGGCTAAAGTAAAAGATGCTTTGGGAAACCTTTTCCTCTTTCTATGTTAGACTTCCTTCATTGCAATGACTACCCTATTTTTTACAAGAAAATATTTGTGTTGACTACACCTACTGTTACATTTGGTTAATACTTCTCTGAGTTGTACATCAAAGCTTAGTTTTTTTATTTAGAACTATTAAATATAACGATTTGTGAAATTATGATATGTTCAGATATGCAAATTCACAAAGTGCACCAGAATTCTTCAATTTAAAATACAATAAAGTCCAAAATTTAAAAGGTTAAAACATCTTTTTAAAATCTACACAACAATCCTGAGAGATAAGTACTGTTACTGTCCCTATTTTACAATAGAGGAAACTGAGGCAAACAGAGGTTAAGTGACTTGGCCAGGGTCAAGTGACTCCCCCCACCATAACAGCTGGTCCAGCACTGGGTATACAACAGATGCTTCAGAAGTATTTGTCTGATGGCTGTGCAAACACAGTAAACGCTGCCAAGTCCAGCTTCCCGGGGATGGCACCAGGATCCACATAACAGAAGAGCTATCAAAGGATCCTGGGAAATGTCAGCAGGCCTTCCATGAATGCCAGGCATTGTCATTACAAGGGAATCATTGCCAGGCCAGCCCATCCTTTTATTCACAGAAGTATGGCAAGAATCTCCCAACATTCAAAATGGCTCTTTTGATGGATGTTGGGGACCTGAATCAGCGAGAACTACAGCCCTTTTGAATAGCCAGCTGCCATGAAGTTAAGACTGATCTGGGAGGCATAAAACATGGAGAATAACCAAACAGGCTCAGGAATCACTCCCTGTCAATTTCAAAAGGCTGGTGCATATTGTAGGGTGTTGTAGGGAAGAATTCTGGACCTGTAGCCAGTAAAACCTGGGTTCTAATCCTACCAATGATACTTATTGGCTGTGTAGTCATAGACAAGTCCCTTATTAAACCCCTCTGGGACTTGATTTCTTTATCTGTAAAATGAGAGCGTTGGACTAGATGACCTTAAAGTTCACTTCCAGCTCTAAATTGGTGAGCCTTTGCCACACATATGACTATGTTTGATAATGCATGCAGCATTCTGTACCTATAATCCCCCATCTCTCTTTGGAAAGGAAAGAGGTAGCTAGGATCTAGTTCAGCTGGAAATTCACAGGGAAACTAAGTGTTCTTTTGCCATTTTCTTACTTTTCCTGGGTTTCAATTCCCTGTGAACCATTTCTGTTCTATCCTCTCCTTTTCAGAGTGTACATTCTACCTGCAGCACCTACTGAGGCCAAATGCTCATTGTTGTTCATTCAGTCATACCCAGCTCTTCATGACCCCATGCATGACCCCATACGTGCCAGGCCCTTCAAGCTTCCACTATCTCCCAAACTCTGTCAAGCTTTATATTCATTGTTTCCATATACTATCTTTCCATCTCATCCTCTCAATCCCCTTTTCCTTTTGCCTTCAATCTTTCCCAACATCAGGGTCTTTTCCAATGAGTCTTATCTTTGGCCATGTGGCCAAAGTATTTAAACTTCAGCTCCAGTATTTGACATTCCAGTGAATAATCTGAATGAATTTCTTTAAGCATTGACTGATCTGATCTCTTTGCTGTTTAAAGGAATCTCAAAAGAAGAAAAGAAAGACTCCAGCACCACAATTCAAAAACATCCATTGTGCAGCGCTCAGCTTTCCTTATAGTCCAGCTCTCAAAGCTTTACAATTATCACTACAAAAACCATAGCTTTGACTATGCAGACCTTTGTCAGCAAGGTGATGTCTCTGCTCTTTAGTACGTTGCCTGGATTTGCCATAGCCTTCCTTCCAAGGAGCAAATGTCTTTTCATTTCATGGCTGCTGTCATCGTCTACAGTGATCAAGCCCATACAGCCCAAGAATATAAAATCTGATGCTGCTTCCATTTCTTCTCTATTTGTCAGGAAGTGATGGGACCGGCTGCCAAGATTTTAGTGTTTTTTTTTATTTTGTGTTAAGCTTCAAGCCAGCTTTTACACTGTCTCCTCTTTCCTCCTCATCAAGAGACTTCTTAATTCCTTTTCACTTCACTGAGTGCCCAACTGTTATGGTCAATGAGCATTCTAAGAGCTCTGTTTCTAGAATGTGAATGTCAGTTGAGACCTCATGTCAGATCAGCTTGTTAGAAAGGCCTGCCCCATCCTTCACAACCACCCTCTGAGGGGATCAGTTAATATTGACCATTCCTCTAGCAATCCAATCTGACCATATGATTCCTCAGCATCCCCAGCTCTACCACCCTCCATCCTCAGCAGGTCAAAGATGGGACCTACCTGAGGGTTCTCTTCAGAGACCCATCTGGGTGAAGTAGGCCAGAGGACTGGGATGGGGACAGGTGGGAAGGTGAGTGTTTAGAATTGGGGCACCTAATAAGCCAGGGAAAGGCTTGGGCAACCACCCATTACTTGATCTAGCTTCTTCGAGTCAAACTGATCTGCCTATAGGACATATCTTACAATGGCTCTTATGACTTGTATCTCAACCCATGGACTCATGTCTATCTCCCTAACTTCCCCTGCCTTAGAGGGAAGGTTCTCTCTAACTCATAACCCTCCCATGACCTCATCTTCCTGTCCCTGTTCCTGGACTATATCACCCAGAAGCCTCCTGGGGAAGGGAATTTTTCACAGGTCTTATCTTTGTACTTTTATCCCCAGAGCCTAGCACAGTGCCTGACACTTAGTAGGTGCTTAATAAAAGCTTATTGATTGGCTGAGGCACCACTTACTACATGAGGCCTTTTCTTATCCCAAATCTAGTTAGGTTTTGCTTTATATTTTAGACATGTAAAAATTGTTTCCTCCAGTTACATATAAACTCCTTGAGAGCAGAAAGAAAATTTCTGGTTTTTGTCTGGCAAAATATGCCTAGCAAATACTCAGGCCACTGCCAGAAAGGATGTCATCCAAGAGGTCCCTTCCAAGCCCGAGATTGTGTGATTTTGAGATTGGCTCAGAAGGTCCTCCTGGTGGGTACCTTGGCACTGCTTGCTGACCTACTCCCTTTACCCTTCCTAGAGAGGAACAGGGGACTTGTGCCAATAACAGATGCCTGATGATGCAGATGATAACCAGGACAAAGAAGTCACATACACACATTATTTAGATAATGCTTTAAGGTTCACAAAAGGCTTTACATAGGTTGTTTCATTGGATCCTCAACATGATGCTACGAACCAGGTACTATTTTTATTTACTGGAGGCAGCTAGATGGCTCAGTAGATAGAGCACTGAGTCTGAAGTCACAAAGACCTGAGTTGAAATCTAGCCTCAGACACTTTACTAGCTATGTGACCCTGGACAAGTCACTTAACCTCTGCTTTAATCCCCTAGAGAAGGAAATGGCAAACCACTCAAATAGCTTTGCCAAGATGGACATGAGGTCACAAAGAGTTGGCCATGACTGAACTAGAAAAACAAAACCATTACTATCATCTCCATTTTACTGATAGAGAAACTGACAGGTCAGGGGACTTGCCCAGGGTTACAAAGCTAGTAAGAGACTGAGGCAGAATTCAAACTCAAGTCTTCCTGACTTGTCCTATGAGCTATCGATTATGCCAACTGTAGCAAAATAATAGTAACAGCACTTTTTGTAGTAGCAAAAACCTGGAGGCAAAGTTAATCTCCAAGGTGACATGACTCTTCTGGCCATTCTTTCCAGCACTGGCTTCATCTTCTCTTATTCGCCAGGATACACTGGTCCTGGAGGGAGAGTCTGAACATTCCTTGTTCCCCATTGACACTTCCTGATCTCTGTCACTCTCCCAACCCGCCCCCATCCAGGAGTCCTCCCTCTTCCATTACCTTGTATTTATTATGTATCTACTTTGTCTTCTCCATAGACTATAAGCACCTTAGAGACGTATTCATCTTATCTTATCTTATCTCTAATTTACCCAGAACATTGTAGATCTTTAACATATACTTGCAGAGTGACCCAACTGGTTCAGCCAACCTACCCTCAGAAGCCAACTTCATGAGCTCTGAAGGCCAAGTTGGATCATGGGCCTTTATCCCAGAGGTCCAGAAAAGACTTTAACAATATCCATTAGGTTAAGATAGCCAATCAAGGAGCCTGATGACTCCCCCTGGGTTGAGGATCTACAACTAAACCTCTCCGCCAAGTTTAAATTGAAAAGAAATGGAACTCAAGCTACAGGTTCTAAAGGGACTCTCCAACCTCATAAGGGATAAACTGATTGAATTAGAAAACATGGCTACCCTCCTACATGGCTATATCCTCCGTGCCACCATACAACAATGTACATGAATCACCAGGGCCTTTGGTCCCTGCTCCCCAAACATACACACAACATAGAGATGATGATTTTATCTTCAGGTCAGCCCCTTCTCCATGAACACCAAGGAGCCCAAATGGGTTGGAGAGTTGGGGACCCAAGTGATATTGACACAGCTTCCCCTCCAGGAGACTATCATCTCCTTGAGGGCAAGGACTATTTCCTTTTGGTCTTGGTATACCCATTACTTAGCCCAGTGTATAAAGCTTGTAATTGCCTGGGTTTAGAAAATAAATAGAAAATAAATCTTTAAAGGATAAAGTTGCCAGCCAAGGAAGAAACAAGCTTTCCTTCAGCCTAGGTTTTGGACTACAGCTTCCAGTACAAGGACAAAACCATACAGAAAACTGGTGACCTCTAGTGGTCAAGTCTCTGCACTGCAGGCAAGAATCAATCCAAACAATTTACTCTAAGCAGGAACCGCACTGCGTTCTCTCTGTAGCAGAGACCCACAGCCCATGCATGGTCTTCGAGTCACTAGATTAGGCTAATCTGAGACTAATTAGCTGTGTGTCTTTGAGGGACTGGGCAAATGACTGAGCCTTTCTGGGATGATGTGGAAAATGCTGGAGCCCAGTCAATACAACTGGACTCATGCTCTGGTTCAGCCAAGAACCAGCTGGTTCTATGAGAATTATGTCCCCTCAGTTTCCTCATTTGTAGATAGGGATAAAAATGTCCCTTTATCCTACAGGGTTGGGGTTTTTTATGGGGGGGATGGGGTGGTGAGAAAAATGTTTTGTAAGCTTTAGAGACGGCTACACTAAGGTCCTCTGAGGCCCTGTTGTGGTCTGCAGGTGACCCTAAGGTCTCAGAGCCTATTCCAGTGGAGAAATTCTGGCAGCTTTTAGACCCAAGACTTTAAGTATGGGACCAGATCTTGTGACTGTTTTCCAAAGATTTGACCAGTAGAGACATAAGCATGGTAGTGCTTATGTGTTTGAGGTAGGGCAGGGGAATGTCCAGATTAGTGCCTTCATCTATAACAGGGTCTCCCAGTGTGGAAATGTCCTCTTCTGGTGCAGACTGGTCATGGTGAGTTAGAGTCTCAGAGAATTGCCTGGAGTGGAGGTAGGGTGGGGGTGGGGGATGGAGACAGAGAGGTCTGCAGGGGTGGGGAACCTGTGGCCTTAGGGCCTGGTCCCAAGGCCACAGGTTCCCCACCCCAGCTCTAGAGACTTGCCCAAGGTCCACAGCAATTATGCCTCAGAGGCTTGAAGTAGTTAATCTTTCTGAATTCAAGGCTAACCCTTTAACCACACTATCCCATCCTTTGTACATTGTAAGTGTATAACTTATGTTTGCTGGATTGAATCAAATTCTGGTTTGAGGATCAAGGGTCAAGGAGGAAGGTCTCTTTCTGGGAGCATCTTAGTTGATAATGACATCATGAAAAGGCTTGAGAGATAAAGTTCATGAAACTCTCAATGGGTACTACTCCCTTTGGGACTGGGATGGTGGTCTGTTAGGGGCCCATGAACTGAATGAATCTGAACTTTCCTCCTCATTTTTCTCTCTCCCCCCCAAGAGAATGTTAGTTGAGGGCAGAGAATTTTTTTATTTTTTTCTTTAATCACAAATGCCTAGATTAGTGATATTGAATATTAGGCACTAGGTCATATTTTGTGGACTTCAGTCAAACTGAATTCCCTGGTTTGAGGGGAGAGGAGGGGGAGGAAGGGAGGTGTGCTTATAACAGAGAAATTCCTTCATAGAAAGGAACTGCATGGGACAAGTCAGAGTCAAGAGGCTAGAAGAGGAACTATTTACCTCAAAGAGTCAAAGGCAAGAAATGTCTAAAGGAGAAACTGGGTCAAAACCAGGGATCACAACATGATCAGGAGAGGGAAAGCAAGAGATGGCATTTACCTCCAGTGATCTAGAACCTGGCAGGTTAATGAGGGGCTGAGCAGGATAAAGAGCCATCCCAGTGTGTTCCCCTCAGACATGCTTCTCTATCTGCACTTTTCAGCTTCTTCTGAAGCGCTTGCTCCTCATAATAAGAGCAGAGTATACGTTTTGTTTTGGTGGGGGAAAGAGGGAAGGAAGCATTTTATAAATACTTACTATGCACTAAGTGCTATCACTATAAAATGTCTCATTCGATCCTCACAACACTGGCAGGGAGGTATCAACATCATCCCTATTTTACAGATAGGAAAACTGAGGCAGACAAAGGCTAAGTGACTTAACCCAGGGTTACGTAGACCAGATTTGAACTCAGGTCTTCCTTACTCACTGAGCCACCTACCTGCCTTTGCCATTGAACTAGAGTCATGAGCTCTAAGTTCAACAACAATAGCTAATATTTACATCACGCTGAGTTCTTTACAATAATTACCTCATTTGAGCCTTATGACAACCCTGGGAGATTGATGCTGTTATTAGTGCCATTTTACAGATGAGGAAACTGAGACAAACCAAGGTCACATAGCTCTAGTGACCTAGCTGCCCTCCCTGTGTATGCTTGAGCAAGTGATAAATCTCTGTGAGCCTCAGTTTCCCCATCTGTAAAATGAAGGGGTTGGCTTACATGGCTTCTGAGATCCTTCCATCTGTGAGTTTATAAGCCTTTGAGTCCCTCTCATAGAAGTAGGGTTTTGACCAATGTTTCTTAAACCTAATAAAGAAGATACAAGGTAAAAGTTCCTTTGTGCTGGTGTAGATGATTCCCTCCCAATTCAGGTCTGCCTATACCTTCCAACCAAAGATATCACCGAGAGGTAGTGGCAAAAGTCAGGTCTGGGTGATGCAACAGGATGAACAGGGATTCAGGCAGCAACACTCATGGCCAGAACAAGGAGACTAGAATGGAGGAGGATTCCCGCACTTGCAGAAAGTAACACAGCTAGTTCATAACAGCATCTTTGGGCTATAGAGTGAGAGGAGACAATGCAGCTTGCCCAAAGGCACACGATGAATTGGTGGAAGCCTGAGTGGACTGTCCATGCTTCCACAAGAGCGCCATCATTCAGTGATTCTTCAGGAGGTCTTTCTGGGAAGAGGAACACCCACGCTCCAGAGGCAAACCAGCAGCCTTCAAGCACTTCTCAGGGTTTATATGTCAGATTCAGCATGCGGCAGGCCATGATGCTGACCACAGCCTGGACAGATTTGATATCTTTAAGATGTATGTCACATAGAGTCAAAGGTTGGTCAGCATCTGTGCTTGTGATTTCATGTTCTTGTTCCCAGGGGGACTGTGAGCTTTCTATTGGCACTCTCCTAAACCTGCAGTCAGAGTAGGTCTGTCTATAGTTTCCTTCTTTAAAGAGGAGGAAATGAAGGGAGAGGATGTCTCAGACCCACTAAATCTCAGGCTTGGAAGGGACCTCAGTGGCTAACTAACCTCAAACACTGTTGTTATTGTACAGTCATTTTAGTCACTTCTGACTCTTTGTGAACCCTTTGGGAGTTTTCTTGGCAAAGACACTGGAGAGGTTTGCCATTTCCTTCTCCAGTTCATTTTACAGATGAGAAAACTGACATTAACAGAGTTAAGTGACTTGGCCAGGATCACACAGCTATTAAGTGTCTGAGGCCAGATTTGAATTCATGTCTTCTTGACTGCACTCTGTCCACTGTGCCCACCTAGATGCCCTAGCCCAAACTCTTAACTGGCTAAGGATTCTTTCTCTACTATCCTTGACAGTGCTCATCCACTCTGTACTTTAGAGTCCAGAATATAAGGAACATTTTCTCTTAAGTCCTACAATCCTAAAATGGAAACTCACAAAGGGACCTCAGAGACTGTCTAGTCCAGGAATTCTTAACCTTTTCTGAGTCATAGACCCCTTCTACAATCTGGTAAAACCCACAGACTTCTCAGAATCATGTTTGCAAATGCACGAAACATTTATAATTACAAAGGAAACTAATCTTATTGAAATGTAGTGAACAAAATATTTTTTAAAAACACAAGTTTCCCAATCCCAGGCTAAGGATCCCTGCTCTAGCCCATCCTGGACCTGACCAAGAATTCTCTCTTTAGCATCTCTAACAAGAGGACACTCTGTCTCTGCTTGAACAATATCGGCAAATGAAAATCCAGCATCTCTCTAGGCAGCCTGTTTTACTTCTGGACAGATCTAATTAGGAAACGTTTCCTTACATAAAGCCCAAATCTGCATCTTTCTAAGTTAGTACATAGTACATAGTAGAGGCTTAAATAAATGCTTCTTCCTTTCTTTCTCTTTCTTTTTTTCTTCCTTCCTTCCTTTTTTCCTTCCTTCCTTCCCTCCCTCCTTCCATTCATTTCTCTTCCTTCAACTTTCTGGAGCCAGGGGGGAAAATTATTCTAATCCCTCTTCCACATAATAGCCCTTCACATAAATAAAGTCAGTAAGTAAATCTGCCCAAGTCTTGTCTTCTCCAAACTCAACATCTCCAGTGTCTTCTAATAATGGCATAGTTTCCAGTTCTTTCCTCAGTCTGGTTGCCCTCATCTGGACATGCTATTGATTGGCAACATTTTTCCTAAAATATGATGTGAACAACAGTCAGAAAACTCCAGATCTGGACAGACTAGGATAGAAGACTGTGGTACTGTCACCTCCCATTTGGGGCTATCATGCTGTTAGTAACACGGCCTCAGATCCCATTGTGATTTTTTACTTTTGCCGAGGATCCAAAGCACCATGAAAAGACACCTAGTAGGCCTACCCAAGATCATGGGATCATAGCTGTGGAGCTGGAAGGGACCTGAGAGACCATCTAGTTCAACCCTTTCATTTTTTAAGATGAGGAAAACATCAAGAAGAAGAGTCAGAATTCAAACCCAGGTCCTTTACATGCACATGAGAAGAGGCATAAAAGTCCTCATTAAAGACATGTGCCACTGGAGAAGAAGGGGAGCCAGGGAGGTGAGTGCACAGTCAGGTGCTGCTTTATTATCTACCAGACATTGAAAGGATCAGAGGATGGCCTCTGGCATGGAAGAAAACAGGTTAAAGCCCTAAAACCTTAGGAGGATTTTCTGGCCACCATCTTATTGTTTGTAAAATTAGGACAGCATTTTTCTGTCTTCTGTCTTCTATACTCTTCTAGTCTCTAGCTCCAAATATGGTAGTCAGCTGTTCAGCAATCACATTCTCAAATAATTTCAGGATCACAGGCTACAGCTTGACTGGACCTGTTGACCTGAAGTCATGGTAGACAGTTGGTATTCCCCTACCATGGTGTCACTTATCTTGGGGTTCAGTTTCCTGTTGAAAAGATTCCTGCTCTATCTTCTCGCTATGTGAAGTCTGAAAGCCAAGAGGTGGCATGTGTGTGCGCGTGTATGTGTGTATATATACATATGTGTGTATACATACACACATATGAGAAGCAGCAGAAAGCAATGGAGAAGCAGGCCAGCCTCAAAGTCACTCACTCAATCAGTCAACTAGCATTTTATTAAATCTCCACTATGTGCCAGGCACAGTGCAAAATTCTGGGGATACAAAGAAAGATAAAAATTTCTCAAGGAGCCCATAGTCCAATGTGGAGACAGCATGCAAACAATGACATACAAACAAAATACGTGTAGGACATATTGGAAGGCACTAATATTGAGGGGGTCTGGGAAAGGCTTCTTGCAGAAGGTGAGATTTTAGTGGAGACTTGAAGGAAACTGGGGGAGCAGGAGGTGGAGATGAGGAAGGAGAGCATCCTAGATGTATGGGACGCGCAGTAAAAAAGCTCAGAGTTGAGACAGGGAACGTCATGCTGGTGGAGGAGGAAGGGGACCAGGACCTCTAGATTGCAGAGCACATGGACAGGTGGACAGAAGAAAGAGCCACCACTTCCCAGAAGAAGCAGGTTCAAATTCATTCTCTGGCCGTGGGCAATCCATGTCATCTGTCCTTGGCCTGGGCAGCTTAGCCTCAATGACGGCTGATCTGCCTTGGTGGAGGGAGATTTCTCCCCTGGTGTGCCCTACGCTGATGAAACCACTATCCTTGGTTCAATGCACTTGTTATCTTCAGTCTCAGTACATGCCCCTTTCTTTCAGTTAAATGTCCTTGGAGACACGTTGGTGAAGTTGAGCAAGAGATTTAGAAGTGAAGTACAAGGATAGGACATCGTGAAGACAGGAATTTCCAAATGCTGAATCATACCTGTTATGGATAATAGTGAGATCAAAGGCAAGATGCCTTGAGACAGCTGGTAATGCAGCGGATAGACTACTATACCTAGAGGCCGGAAGATCCGAGTTCAAACGTGACCCCAGGCATTTACTAGCTGTGTGATCTGAGCAAGTTATTTAATCTCTGCCTGCCTTGGTTTCCTCAGCTGTAAAATGGGGATAATGAAAACACTTCCATCGCAGGGTTGTGAGAATTAAATAATACAATATGGATAAAGTACCCAGCATAGTGTCTGGCACATGGTGGGTACTTGTAAATGCTTGTTTTCTTTCTTCTTATGTGTGTGGTTGAAATACAAGATGGAGGTCATGTATGCTGAGGACATTCAACTGGGAGGAGGGGATGTTTGAGGGGACATCACTGTGTATCCTGAAGCCCCTGAATATGAGAGCAGAGGTTGGGGTACAGAGAGATACTGTGAGATGAATAATGAAACGCTTGTGAAAAGAGGGAGAATGCCCTGGGGCTTGGAAGGTGAGAGCATGGTCTTTCTTACATAGCCCTCCCTATACCCTTGACTACTAAACTACTTCAGGCGCTTGTGCCACCCACCTAGACCCTCCTAATGGCCTTATCTTGGAAGTAAGAGCCTTCCCACTGGTCCTCATGCCCCCAGTCTTTTCTCTAACATAGACTTCACATGCCAGTCGGTTAATCTTCAAAGTATTCCTCTCTGATGCCACTTCCCTATTCAAAAGCCTTCAATGGATCCCCATTATTTACAGGACAAAGGTCAAATTCCTTAACCTGGCATTCTGGAATCTCCAACCTACATTTTCAACCTAATCTCCCTTTGCACTTTTATAGAAATCATGGGTCCAGTCAAACCCAAATGGGAATTTGTTGTTCTCTAAATACATTTTGTCCTTTATCTACCTCTAAACTTTTGTTCACACTGTTGTCTCTGGCTGCAAAGTCCCCCCAGTCAACTCTGCCTATCACAATCTCATTTATTCTTCAAGACCCAGAACAAATGCCATCTCTTACAGGAAGCCTTCCCTGATCTCTACAGCTAGGAGATCTCTCTGACTCTCCCTCTCCCCGCCTTCCCCCATCTCCTCTTCCTCCTCCTCCTGCTGCCTTCTCCTTCTCCCTCTCCCCCTCCCTCCCTCCCTCCCTCTCTCTCTCTCTCTCTCTCTCTCTCTCTCTCTCTCTCTCTCTCTCTCTCTGTCTTATATTCCAGCATATCATAACAGCACTTCCCTCATGGCATCTATTACATTCTGCCTTGATTTAGATTCTGTTGGATCAATATCTTTGTTCATATGGGCAGGGATCTTATACTTCTTTTTATCGGATGGAGTAACAAGTCCAAGGCTTCCTTGGCACAGAGTGGGAGCACAGTGAGTAACGAAAATGAATAATGGCTACCAGGTTGAGGCTCAGGTGGTAAAAGGCCAAGGGCTGAAGTCAGGCCTGGGAGTTTATACACACAGAAAGGAGGATGGCGAAAACCTCAGGTTAGGCAGGCCAGAGATCCAGAGAGGGAGACAAAGGCATGAAGGAGCAAGCAGGTACTGTGAATCCAGGCAGGCAAAAGGTCTGGAGTCCAGGGAGGTCAAACACTTCAATTCAATTCACAGAATCACAGTGTTGGATAGGACCTCAAAGGGCATCTAGTCCAACTCGTACCTGAGCAGGAATCCCATCTACAATATCGATGACAAGTGGCCATCCCGCATTCCCTTGAAAATCTCATATAGCTGAAGAATACAGAGAAGCATGGAAAGATTTATATGAACCGATACAAAGTAAAGACAGCAGAACCAGGAAAACAATATTTGCAAATAACTGCAACAATGTAACTGGAAAGAACAACAATAATAAAATTAAGCTGAGGGCTATGAAATTATAATGACCAAGTCTGGCTTCCAAGAAGAGATGAAAATGAACTTCTCTCCCTTCTTTGCGGAGGTGGGGGATTATGGGTATGGAACACCTCAAAATATACTGCATGGGTTGACTAGGGTTTTTTTCCTTATTTTTTACTCCTTGTCATACAGGATGGTTTTCTAGGAAGCAGATGGGAGAGAGATTAGGAAATAAAAGTGACATAAGAACAAAATATATCAATAAAACATTTTAAAATTGAAATCTCATACTTAGCCCTAAATTTGCTCTTATTGAACTCACTTATGTGATATTGTTTATTCCATTTACTTATGTGGTTGTATAGAATGCTGTATATTCTACTTATGTGGTTGTAAAGAATATTGAATATTCTATTTACTTGTGTGGGTGTCCCATCCCTCTACTAGACTATGAGCCCCATGGAGGCAATATCCTCTACATTTTATATCTCTTTCAGTTCCTAAGCACTAGGTGCTTAATAAATGGTTGGGGTTCTGTATTGTAATCTAGAAAGAAGGAACTGTGTAAAGATGAATGACTGAAGGCATGAAGGAGGGGGAATTGTTCTCTCTGAGGTTGAAAAGGTTAATGACCAAATCTAGGGGTCTTTGGTTCACCTGTCAATTTTGATGACTTCTCTGAAGCTGCTGACCTCCCTACAAGGAGGAGGAAATCTAGGGATGAAGGTCCCAGGCAAAGGTCCTGTTTATTACCATTGGCTCTCATTTTTGAAGGTTGCTAAGTGCTTTCCTTCCCAACAACCCTGAGGGATTAGATTTTTTGGGGGGAGGGGGGAAAGGGGAGAGTGATCTGGATTTGTGATTGCATCAGTTTGAGGAACTCTGGGGTGGAAACTTCCACTATCAATACAGATGGATTAACTCTTCTGCAATTTTTAATCTTGGCATCAGAAGAAGGCTTTAATTCGGGCCTCCTTGATTCCAATGCTGGCCCCCTATCCAGTTAGCTAATAACACCAGGCCAAGCTGCCCCATATAGCCCTACTATACGCTGCAAGTATACCAGGAATTTAGAGAGGGGAAAGAGTAGTCTGGGCTGGAGAAGTCAAAGCAGGCTACTTGGAAGAGGTGAATTAGTCTTGAAGGATGGGAAAGTTTTGGATTGGTAGAAAGGGTGAGGTAGAAAGAGGTTGTTCTAGAAAAGAACACTAAATAGCATAAATAAAGCTATTTTGTTCATGAGCTCTTAGGCCTTTTGAGGCCACAGTCTTCCACCCTATGGAGTGGTGGTTTAAGCTCATGTGTGAAAGACAAAAGACCCAGCCCTGACCCCTTCCTCTCCTCACTTTGGGCATGGACCTTTCTTTGCTTAGGCCTATTAAGGCCAAGTCTCTAAACCTACAGAGTGGTATGCTGACTCTCAAGAATGAAGACTATTCTCTCAATTTTACAAATGAGGAAGTACAGTGACTTGCCCAAAGCAACACATAGTGAATATTAGAGGCAAGATTTAAGCTCACATTTTCCAATTTGAAATCAATATTCCTTTAATCACAGCCCTGTTATATGCTCAAATTCTTTATTCTGTATTTATGTTGTAAATATTTGGTATAGAGAGATAGTGTTTTGAAATGGATAGCAAGCTGGCCTCAAAGCCAGTAAGACCCAGGTTCAAGTCCTGCTGCTAACTCATATTAGCTGGGCAAGTCATGTGACTTCTCAAGGCTCCAGGTAACTCCCTAAGATTTTAAGTGCAGAGAAAGAGGAAATGCCTATTGTGAGGAGTTTCCTCATCCAGTGGTATGTCGATAAAACTCACAGGCCAAATCTCATTTCTTATATTTGGTATTTATTCATCCATATACATACTGTTTCTTCTTAGAAGCATGTAAGCCCCCTGAGTGTAGGGGCTATTTCCTTTCTTGTGTTTATAGCCCCAGTTAGGTGGTGCAGTGGACTCCACCAGTGTAGGCATCAGGAGGACTTGAGTTCAAATCTTACCTCAGATACTTGACACTCACTACCTGTGTGACCTTGGGCAAGTCACTTAACCCCAACTGCCTCATCCTGGGTCATCTCCAGTCATCCTGATGAATATCTGGTCACTGGATTTAGATGTCTCTGGAGGAGAAGTGAGGCTGGTGACCTACACAGCCCTCCCTCACTCAAAACAAAGTCAAGTGAAGTCATGTCATTATTTCTCTGATGGCATGGTCTTCTTTGGCAATGAAGGATGAACACACACAGTTTATATCTCCAGCACCTAGCATAGAGCCTGGAACGCAGCAGGTATTTCGTAAACACTTACCAAACTGAATAGAACTTGGGGGCTCAAAGGGTCTGAAAGTCAAGTAAATGGTTGAGGACCTGGCTGTCTGAGGCAGCGGCTCCAGCTGGGCTTCCTGCCTGGGCTCAGAATGGGCGCTCTCTGAGTATGAGTAGCTGGACCCCACAGAAGGAGGCAGGTGAGCCTAGCTGGCTGGGTCAGGGCTCCAAGGGGTTAAGGTCAGAGCCAGCCTGTTGCTGACAATGGGAGCTTCTTTTTACTAAGTGGTCCAAGTCCTCCCCTCCCCTTTCCCATTGGAAGGAAACATTCTCTCTCTCTCTCTCTCTCTCTCTCTCTCTCTCAGTTGGCCAGGCTGACTCGCACAGAGTTAGAGACAGAGACAGACACAGAGCGAGGCCAGCCCTTCCGCTATAACACATCAGGCGTGTCTGTGGACCGGCCCTGGAATCCTGAGTCTCTCTCTGTTTCACTCTCTTCCTACAGAGACCAAAAGCTTGAATCAGGTCCAGGTTTCTAATTATTTGTACTAGAAAGAAGAGTATGTGGGCTGAGCCAGGCTCCTGCCACCCCCCTTCCCTTCACCTCCCTCCCAGATCTGCCTGGCCCCGGGGAACCCTGGGGGAGACCACAACTTTCTGCTTTCAAGACTGAAATCCGGCTTGACTTGGAGGGTGTGGGAGCGCTGACAACCCGGCCATCTGTCACCGGCTTGCTCAAGCACTACTGGCAGAGGAAACCAAACAGGAAGGTGAGAAGTGGGGGGTTAAGGGGGGGTCATGGGTTGGCCACAATCTCAAGCCACAGAGACTCAAGTATCTAGGGGTGCTGACTCCAGAAGGTTGCAGAGATGAAACCACACACAGAACAGTAACAATTATTAACCAGGCCTGTCTCCTAGAGTCTTCCTTGATCACACTGAAGGACTCTGCTCCCCCATTTGACAGTTGAGAAAAGTAAGGCTCAGAGATTCCTATGGTTAGTGAATATCACCTGAAGCCAGGTGTTCCAACTCTAGGACTCTGCTAGAGAACAGAATGTGGTTGATCGGGAGCAAAAAATGCAAACTCCTGCTCTCAGCAGTCACTCCTGCTCTCAGCAGTCACCCTGCTCTCCCTGATTCCCCACACATACACCTGAGGCTCTGGGCTTCTCGAGCTTTCTCAGGAAGAATGGCCATTTACTCCAACTTGAAGGAAGCCAGATGTAGCTGGCCTGAGAGTGTCATGACTCTCCCCTCCTCACTCTACAAACTGTGTATATACTCAAAGGCTCCTGGGAGGGCCTCTGGTGCAGCCAAGACAGGAAGCTGGCGACCATGGGTTATAAACTCAAAACCCAAATCCACTGTTAGAACTGGATCCTGAGCTCATAAAGTCCTAAGGAAACTGAGGCTAGTGAGGCAATATGATTTGAGAATGAACGGCAGAGCCAAAATTCCTCTCCAGGTGTCCAAGGACTTTTCCTACTACACTGTGTTGGCTTTAGCCACTGTTGTCCTTAGTTACCTGGAAGCGAAGGGGATTGGAGGGGTGGTGGAGAGTCAGTCCCCTATCTGGCCTCTTCCTCTCCTCTCAGTTAATGTTTTAAGGGCTTCCTCTCCTCACCTTGGAAACAGCTTTTGGTGTTTTTTGTGCATTCCCTCAAGGTAAATCTCAGACAATGATTGTGAGAAAGGTCCTGGTATGGGGTTAGAGGGATTTCAAGTTTAAAGTCCTTGATTGAATACTTAGTACCCATGTGACTTTAGACAGGTAACTTCCTCTGTGTAGAATCCTTTATCCTCATCTATAAAATGGGAGAATTGGACCAGATGGTCATTTGGGTCCCTTCCAGCTCTCAAACTATGATACTATGATGAAGGAACAGACTATTTACAAGTTAGGTGACTCAAGAAACTGGATATAGATTCTGGCTTAGCAGACAGTTTTAACAGGGAGGTCCCTCCATTGACCTGGGCCAACTCTTCTGGCAAGCAGTCATTTCATCTGGTTCTTTCCATTCCACATCTGGGATGAACAAATAGAAGGAAAACCACTTTGAGTGCCACAGAGTGGCGCACAGATGCGTTTAAAATATGGCTTCTCTATGCATCTGTATATTTCCAATGCTAGAAAAATTCCATTCTTCCTGGAATGGACGGAGAAGAGAGCCCAAAATGATCATGTGATCTTAGATGGCCTCGATAGGAAGACAGTGTCCAGAGCAAGGACTGCGATGATTCAGCTGCCCTCTGCTCTGATCAGTCCATAGCTAGGGAACTACCGGGTTCAGTTCTGGGGATACCGAGAGATTAGGAGGGATACTGAGAAACTGTCACAAGAGGGCAACAGGAATACTGAAAACACTAGTGACCATGGCACAGGAAGAAAGAACTAGAAATAATTATCTTACAGAAGGTCAGGTCAGGGTTAAGATCAGGGGTGGAGGATTGGGCAGATGCAATATAATAGCTCTCTCCAAGGTTTTGAAGGGTTGTTACATGGGAAAGGAATCAGACTTGTCCTGCCTGGCCCCAGAGGTCTATGGGAGGGAATTGGAGGGAGACATATTTTATAGAAACAAAATCACAAAATTTGAGAGTTGTAAGGACCTCAGAAATCACCTTGTCCAACCCATATACAAAAAAAGAGATCTGAACTATGGCATCCTCAACAAACGGTCATCCAATACATGTTACAAGACTCCATGGTAGAGTGTTTATAACACATTCTCAGAGAACATCAAATCCAACCTGTGCATGAACAAGAATTTCCTCCCTACACTATCTCCAAAGAGCAATCATCTAGGCTTCATGTGAAGAACTCTATTGGGTGGGAATCATCTACTTGTTGAGAAAACCCATTTCACTTTAGGATAGCACTAATTATCATAAAACTTTTCTGCACACCAAACTAAAATCTGACTTTGATTGACGCCCAAAACTCTGTACCTTAACTGCTTCAATGTCCTCCCCCAGAGAATGGACTTCCCAGGTATCCACATTTAGTTGGACATCACTCACGTTCATCCTATTTCTAGAACCTACTTGTCCCAATTTCTCTCTTTGATCCGCACAAGCATCTCTGTGAGAAGGGCCTCAGATGCTACTGAGTTCAATCCCTTCATTTCACAGATAGGGAAGAGTTTCATAGGGTAGGATGTCATCTTGTCTATATGGATTGCAGCATTCAGTTCCTTTTTCTTATTAGTGGTCATGTTTTTCTAGTGACGAGGGTAGGATGGAGTCATTCTCTTTATCTTTCTTCAAGAAGGAATAGAGGAGACCAGTTAGGTGGTCCAGTGGATAGAGCACCAGCCCTGGAGTTGGCCAATCTGGCCTCAGACACTTATTAAGTGTGTGACTTTGGGTATGTCACTTAATCCTGATAAGAAGAAGAAGAAGAAAAGATGAATAAGAAAGAGGAGGAGGAGGAAGAGAAGGAAGAGGAGGAGAAGGAGAAGAAGAAGGAGAAGAAAGAATGAATAGAGGAATCTGCAGCCCCTAGAGTAGTGTATGGGGTCACTGGAGTCAGGAAGATCTGAGTTCAAATCTAGTTTTAGATACTTACTCGTCATGTGACCCTGGGCAAGTCACTTAATCTCTGCCTACCTCAATTTTTTCAACTATAAAATGGGAATAGTAATAGCAACTACCTCACAATGTTGTTGTAAGGATCAAATGAGATATTTAAAGTACTTAGAACAGAGCTTGGCTTATAGGAGGCACTTAATTCATGCTTGCTCCTTCCCTCTCTTTTCCCTTATCCTTCTTGTGGCCACCAAAGACTTTCTTGTAGTCAAATTCGAGAGGAACGTAGCCCTGAAGACCCAAGTGGGCCAGCTCGAAACTAAGAATAGAACTTTGCAGGGCTGGGTAACAACCTTCAAAGACGAAAATGGGCAGTTTTGAGAGTAGGCACTGGAGCGATGTACAGCCTGTCCCATTAGAGCCCTTCCCTGTCCAGGACATTCAGGAAGAGGAGTTGCCTGGCTTCTTGGCCCAGACGTGGCTCTCTCTGGAACCTGAGCCTTAGAACTTTCTTACTCACTGAGCTAAGGTAGGGTTTATGTTATTGTGGCTCTGGCCTACATCGTGTAGACAGAAAACTGAGTGGCAGCTGTGTGATTATGAGGTAATCTTTCAGGTCAAGAGAGTCTTTGACACTTGAAAACATGAACTGCACACCGAGAAACTCCATTTCAATCAAGGGTTGGTTATCAATCTTGCCAGCAGCTTATAAACCCTTGGCCAGAATCTTCCTTTGAATGAGACGGCATTCAGGGATCAATTTATGGAGGGATTGTTGGCCCTGGCCATGAACCAGCCTAGCTAGACACAACTGGTCAGCTTACCCTCATACAGAAATGTTGGAGGCTTGAGGAGTAGCTAGAGATCTGACCAGGGGTAGATGTAGCTGCCTACATTAGCTAGTTATAACAGGACACTCACCCCAGTCTGAATCCCCTTGCTTCTTGGCTGAGAGCTTCAGTTTATATTGTGAGAAGCATGGGCCACTTTACCATGAGTTATTTAGTCAAGAGGTAAGTGTTAAGGCACAAGGAAGTGTGAAAACATGGCATCCCAAAGGGACAACCACATGACCCTAGCCTCCACTTGGGATTGATCATTGAAATTTACCTTTAATCTTGGACCCTTCCTTCCCTCCAATCACCAATTACCACATGTTCTGAGTGTGGAGATCATTCAGTAAACTCTAGTTACTCCCTGTCATCACTAGGATCAAATATAAAATTCTCCGTTTGACTTTTAAGGTCTGATATCCTGGCTCATTCCTACCTTTCCCTTCTCATATTTCATTCCCCGCTATATATTCTTTGATCCACTGGTCTCCATCCCTCAGTTCCAGGAATTTCCCTGGATGTCCCCCAGGTTTGGAATGCTTTCTGTCCTCTCTACCTCCTGGTTTCCATCAAGTCTCAGCTAAAAGTCCCACCTTCTGTTAGAAGTCTCGCCTGGTCCTGAACCTTAGTGCCTTCAGTTATCTTGAGTTTATTGTGTCTGTACCTTATCTGTCTGTAGTTCTATGCATGTTATCTCCAGTTAGATTGGGAACTCCTTGAGGGCAGGCACAGATTTTTGCCTTTATTTGTAACCCCAGGGCTTTACACAGCACCCTACACATAGAAAGGGCTTAATGAAAGCTTGTAGGCTTGACTTGACTTGACCTGACTGAATCAGAAAACATTTCTGTCTGTCTGGGTTTATTGCAAATTACCTACATTAAACACTAATTTCCAGCTAAAGTTGCTATTCCATGAACTCAGCATTCTATCTTCCTTTCTCTTTATTAACCATCTACTATGTGCAAAACATTAAGGTTATCAGGACAAAAACCAAACAGTTTCTACCTTTAAGAAACTTGCATTCTACTGGACTCTTGCATATAGCATTCTTACATTCTACTGGGGGAGGGGCCCAACCCCAACTAAAGACCAGTCTTTGGGGCCAGTATGCTTCCCCACCCCCTCCACAGAAGAAGTGCATGACCTTTCATGGTCTTAGCTCCATGGTGTTACCATCTACTTGGATGACAATTTAGCCTACTCTCAAGATCTTGAGCACATACCCCATGAATCTATGTGGTCTCGGCTCATCTTTGCGAGCACTATACCTCCATGCTAAGTTTAACAAATATCACTGTTATGAAGTAGAATTTTCTCAGGCATCGGATTTGTAGGTAGGGAGCCAGGATGGATTCCCAGAAAGCAAATATGGCACAGAATCTTGAAGGGATGACAAAGAATTTCCCATGAATACAAAAAACTCTGTAGTGATACTTGGAGTTGATAGTCTTTTAGGGGTTCACCATCAGATAATGGGCCCCTCGAGCTCTGTTCATGGGCACGCTAGAGACCCACCCCACCTGCCTTAGCCTTCTGACTTGCCAAGTGGCTAGATGCTGCCCAATATGTAGTGCCAAAATTTTAAAAGGAGGTTCACCACTGTCTCTCTCAGCACACCCCAGACCTAAATGCTTGCTCTTCTTGGGAACTGATACCTCCGAGACAGTGACATGGGTTATCTTTGCAGAGGGAAAATGTAAAAGGTAAAGTACAACTAAGTTATGTGGGGGCGGGGGAAGTAACCAGTGGTGGTCAAGCCAATCCCTGAAGCAGGGCAATGTCTCATGGAAAGAGTGCCATTCCAGTCTGTGCCCACAATGATTATTTGAATTTAAAGTATCTTCAGTCTCTAGATGAACTAAGCCCCTGTCAGCCTGGTGGGTCCAGTTATTTAGCCAGTTCAACTTGAAAGTCAAACCCTTACTCAGAAAGCAGAACTGAGGAGCAGACTTCCACCAGGAAGCTGGAGGCCCCAGGGAGGGGCCACCCCTGCAAGCTTTCCTCCAAAATGAGAACTGGCCAGCCGCCTGACTGTACCCTGACCTCCCCTCCCGGAGGTCCTGCTGTGATAACTCGAAGGCTAGGCAAGGCTAATTGCCCTGTCTCCTTTTCGGCAGGAGACAATCAACCCCTAGACTTGGAAGTCTCCATAGGTAACTCCACCCATAGCAGGGGATACAACTGCCTGTCAGTGCAACTCAAATCACTTCAGTTCCATTTAATTCAAAGCGTTTATTAAGCACCCATTACGTGTCAGGTGGGGGCTCAGTGTTGTGGATACAAAAAGACAAAAACAAAACAGTTCCTGCCCTCAGGGGCTTACATTCTACTGGAGGGAATTGACATATATGCAAATAAGTAGATATAAATATATACAAAGCCAATACCAAGGAACTTTTTGAAGGGGCTACTAGGTGCAACAGAAAGAGGGCCAGCTCTGACTAGAGGATCAAAGCACTTAATACCTTGGGCTTAACCAACTTAACCACTTAACCAACCTCTTTGGGCCTCAATTACCTTATCTCTCAAAAGAGGGGGTTGAACTCACTTTCAGGTCTAGATGTATGAACTCTAGGGAGATTAGGATTCCCAGAGGACGTGGTACTTGAGCTAAGTCTTTTAGGGGAGCTAGTGATTCAACGAGATGGAGGTAAGGGGGAGGGACATTCCACACTGGGGTGGGGAAAGGGAGAGAAGAGGCAGAATTGGGAGAGAAATAAAGGTGGGGCACAAAATAGTCCACCAAAATATTCTGCCATGACTGATAGGTAGCCAGCATCGTTAGAGGGTTCAGGATACCTTTGGAAAGGTTGAGTAGCTCCAGCTCCTCCCTACCCCTTGGTAATCCTCTGAGCTTCTTTTTTCTGAGGACTTGATCATAGATCTGTCACCTCACAAGGCCAACACCGCCATCTTGATAGCAGTCAATATTTTGATGAAGAAAGTTCCAACTCTTCCCCATGTCACACCCTTCTCTACTGCCAAAAGGACTGGATTAGTTTTCCTAAGGGGCTTCCAGCTTCATGGACTTGCCTCCAGACTCAACTCAGACTGAGGACATGAGTCTATATAAGATACCTGAACTACCCTGTTCACTGACTCCCAAGTCCAAAGTCTGCTGCTTTCTACAACAGCAAGAACAGTAACAGCTGGTGTTTCTAAACCACTTTACATTTGCAAAGTGCTTTATACTTATTATCTTATTTTACCCACACAACAACACTAGGAGGTAGTTTATTCCTACTTTATAGATGAGGAAACTGAGTCAAACAGAGGTTAGGTAACTTATGCAGGACACATTAAGTTAAGTAAGAGTCTGAGACTGGATTTGAACTTGGGTCTTCCTCAGTCAAAGTCAGCTCTCTAACCACTGCACCTCCTGGCTGCCTCAGGATAGATGGTACGTATGAATCTTACCTCCTACTTCCAGGGTAAGTAAGGGTAACACTCTTTCCACCACAGTTCTGCTACAACAATTCTATGTCCTTCTCTCTTCCTTTTCCCCATGTCCTTCTTTCTAAGTTCTACTTTCCAATACTGATCTAGGGGCTATATAGGCAACATTGCCCTAGGCCAGCTCCAGTGGACACTAGCAAGGAGCAGGGAGGTACACAGTTGCGTAGCCACAATTTTACAGAAGGGGTAGAGCAGACAGATCCAGAAAACCAAGACTGGCCAACCAGATTAACAGCACAGCCTCAAAATTTCAGACCCACTGACGTTTTGATCCAAGTTGGGTTGCTAGGAACTGATTCTCTGTACTTCACTCACTGTTCCCCCAGTATTTGGGCCCCCCCAGCACTTTAGCTTCATTTGCTGACATTGTTCCTGAAAAATTCCATTTGCTTTCCCAGTAGACCCTGGGTCTTCCTACTCTGGACTACCTCTCATAAGAGTCTCTTTGGAAGAGACTTGAGCTAATTGCCATCCTGCCTTCTGCTTTTTTGGACTACATTTCCCAGATGCCACTGAAGGAGGAACTTCTGTTTGGCCACCATGTTGCCTGCCTAGTCTACATCTCCTAGTATCCCTTGGGAAAGGGATTTCCAACTGGTAACCATAGAGGTATTGCAATGGTCAGGAGATTTTTGAGGAGATGTGAAGGTTTCTTATAATTTACAATTAACCAAAGCACCCAGGATCCTGACTTAGGCCCACCTAGGGAAATTCATTCACATAACACATTTCTCTGAATTTATCTTAACAGAAAATTTTACTTGGTGACTGTCTTTGCTGTCTCCAGGAATCTATACCAATAAACTACTACCAAATGCCACTGTCACAGTTTGGGAATCAATGACATTTTTATTATTCTGTATAGACCTTTGTATTGTTTTGTTCACTGAATGTTGCTATAATCAGGAAAAGAGAAGAGTTTGGGCATGAGAGCAGGAAGTCGGCTGCTACTGCTAATAGCTGTAATGATGGCACCAGTCTCTTTCACTTTAAGGCTACCTCTAAGGCAGTTTATAAAAGCACAGATAGCCCAGGCCCCTGGGTTGACATTCCTAAAGTGGCTCTTCTATTTTGGATACAAAGTCAAGAAGGTCCACAGAAGGGAAAGCAAGAGACTTGGGTGACTCGGGTGACTCCTATCATGGCAGATTAATGCATCCCTGAGGAGCCTCATTATCTGCCTGGGCCTTTCCTTGAATTGACCTCTGTTATGTGTATTTCTGGGAAAAGTCTTAGGCACTAGACTGTACTATAACTTGCTTGAGGTCTTAGAGAAAGAATATACTGTGGATAGAGTGATGCCAACTCTGCAGTACAACTTCAGCAATGTTTATGTCCTTTACAGTACTTTCTAAGACCTTCTTTGGGCCAGTCAGAGGCCATGGGACCCTGACACTCTGTCACCTGATACAGGTATGTATGAATTTAAGGCTAATCCAAGAAAGCCTTTTAAGTTAGTTAGAAGAAAGAAAGACATTATGGAATTATAAAAAATCAGCTTAAATAGAATATTTGAAATCCAGTGTTTTTATTTAGGAGAGTATCTTTACTAAGGAATGACCTTTACCAAGTGCCAAGTAAACTCTTCAGTTTTGAAATTCCATGTCCTCTTTTGAACACAGCCATTAGGCACTGTCAAATACGTTGCTGGCATGGAATTATTATTCACTTTAGTACTGACATCTGCCTCTTTCCAAGGCCGCCGTTCTCAGAGCTTCAGATGTTGACATGGCAGGGCCATTGGGCACATGCTTAGGGCACTGTTAAGCCCTTGGCCATGGCAAGAGTGCCCCACACAGCTGCCCATGGATAAGCACTCCACCTATCAGCAGAGTCCGGCAGGTCAACACCAGACCACAGAAGCCAGCAGATGGGTACCACCCTTTGCTGGTTATCACTCTTGTGGTTCTAGAGTTTCTCCAAGGTACTACAATCCCACACTATAGGGAAAGCAAACTTAGCAGAGTCTTGTCACCTGTGGGGCACCACCCCTGCCGCCGTGGGTTTCCTGTCTCTTCTTCGTATGTGATGTGAGTTAAGTATGCCTTGTTCCAGGACAGAGCCATCATGGTCTTTGTATTCTCGGGAGAGCAGGATCTTGGTGTAGGGGCCCTCTGGTCTGCATCTGTTGTAGCAGGCTGAAGGTCCCCAGGGGCTGGTCCTGAGTTAGTAGAGCCACAGGTAAGTCAGGATGAGAGTTGACTCACAGACTCTTGTCTGAGACATATTTATCTGAGACCCCACTTTTACAAATAACTAGAGAGAAGAGGTAGGGGGGCGGGTAGCTAGAATAATACCTATAATCAAAGTAACCAACGACTCTGGAAAAGTCCTTAGAACTGAGGAGATAATTGAGAGAGTTTGTGTACCTCTATGGAGGCTGGGATAAGCTCAAAGGTGGGACTTGGCCAAGAACCTAGTTGCCACAGATCTAAACTGGTCTCAATGTGGGAAAAGGAGGGAGTAAGCTGAAGTTCCAAGTTGGGAAAGGATTTCTACATGACAGACTTTGTTCTTTAATTGGAAAGAAAAAAGGAAGAGAGAATGAAACTTCTCATCCATCTCTCCTCTCACGCTTCTTTGTTTTCATAGGATCTTATCATCTCAAGCTAGAAGAAATCTTATAGATTTTCTAGTCTTTCCCTCCCCCCCTCCCCATTTTACAGATGAGAAAACTGAGCTCCCAAGATGGGAAATGACTTGCCCTATCATTTCTAGCAGACAATCTAGAAAACAGCAGAGCCAGCCCTCACTGCAAATTTAGAACTTAGAGAAGTCACTTTGCCTAGTTGTGTAGGGCAGGCTCATCTTCTCCTTCTCCCCTTGCCTCACCACAGGTTGAACTATCAATGGCCTGCCTTATTGTAGCATGTTCTGCAGGGCCCACCCAGAATTACAGAATCACATTATTGGAAGGGACAAAAGTGACGCCCTAGGCAAACCTCTATATGAACAAAAATCCCCTTTACAGTACACCCAACAAAAATGAGAGGGACTCCCCTGCCTCTCAAGGCGTCCCATTCCACATCTTGATTTCTTGGATTATTAGACCTTAAGGTGGCTCCTCATGACTTCTGCATCCTGCCTTCCATCATCTGGGGCCAAGGAGTACAAGCCTCATGGCTCTTCTGCACAATAGTTTTTTTTAAATACTTAGAGACTTCAAGTTCTCTTCCTTTTCTGAGATGCTGTGGCATGAAGGACCAGCTTGACTAAGAGCAATGTTTAATCAGAGCTGTATTGCTCCTTTCCAGATTAGATAGCAGAGAATTACAGAATTTTTAGAGTTAGAAGCATCTAGTTTAGTCTGTACCTAAATAAGAATACTTTCTGTAACATGACTGGTAAAAGGTTATCCAGCTTGTCTTTGAAGACCTCCAATGATTAGAAAATCCCCACCTCCCAAGGCAGCCCTTCCACTTAGAGACAGTTCTCACAGTTAGGAAGTTGTCCTGATACCACGCCTACACTGGTCTATTTGTCTATTTGTCACCTTCACTGCCCAGGGAGGTTCTACCTCCCTGCCTAGAGCCAAACAGAATAAGTTGAAGCCTTTTTCCATCTGACAGCCCTTAGAAGTCTTTAAGATACCTACCTAGTTATCAGATGTCCTCTTGAGTTTTCTCTTCTTCAGGCTAAAACTCCCTAGTTCCTTAACCAATTCTCACACTCAAGGGACTCACTGGGTTTCTGTCCTCTGGATACTTTCCAATTTACCAGTGTCCTTTCCAAAAACATGGTGCCCACAACTGTACACAATACTCTAGGTGAGATGTGAGCAGGACAGAAGGAAATGGTGCTATCATTTCTTTATTCCAGGAAGCTCTGTGTTAGCATAGGCTAAGATTACATCAGGGATTTGGAAGTCACATTATCACAGACATTGACTCATGAACCCTTTGCTGACATATAGAGTGTGGGAGTGGTGCACTGGAGGTGGGCCAGTGGGTCATGATTTGGTTTGTTGAATAGCATTTTGTTTCTATCACAGGATACCTTCTCCCAACCCTTACAAGGAGGCTTTCAAAAGCTTTATCCCTGGCTATAACAGGTCACTACTTTCTCTAGAATCAATATGAACTATCCCTCTCAACCAACTAGACACTTAGTCAACAACATTTACCAAGTAATAATAAGCATAACTGGCATTTATACGGTGTCTCCTATGTGCCAGGCATTATGCTAAGTGCTTTACAAATGGTTTCCTATTTGATCCTTATAACAGCTTTGGGAGGTAAGTGCTATTAACATCTCCATTTTGCAGTTGAAGAATCTTAAGATAGAGGGTGAGTGACTTGTCTAAGCTAGTAAGCTGCCAAGACTGGATTTGAACCCAGGTCTTCCCTGACTTCCAGGTCAGTGCTTGCTCTATCCATTCCCTAGTGGCCTAAAAGCTCCTCATGTTTAGCCCTATCCTGTCATAGGCCCTATGGGAGGACACAAAGAAATAGGAGACTTGAATGGTCATTTCCCTCAAGGAGAGTTGGTAATATATTAGGGGCAACAGAACATATAAGCAGACATGCTCTCCCTTATCTGGGCTCCTTCTCTCGTTGGTGAGTTCTTCCTACAACCTCTATTTTGGGGAAGGGCCCCAGACCTGCCATCACTCCTTCTCTGGATTTTGCTTATATGATCCCATGTAGGTACTTGATATCCTCTTCCCTTACGTCCAACACTTTTCAACTCCCCTTTCATGTGCTGTGTGCCCCCATTAGATTGTGAGCTCCCAAGAGCAGAGACTATGTTTCTTTCTGGTTATATTTACATGCCCAATACTTAGCACAGTGTCTGGCACATGGTGAGTTTTTAATAAACGCTCATTGAGTGACTTGTACTCCCAAACCCAAGGGCCCCTCTGCAAAAAGCATTGTGCCAAAAAGTATGAATTAATCATATGATCTAGGTACAGCATGTAAAAGGAGGCCAAAATGAAGGAAATTATTTCAAGTGGGTCAGTCTTAGACAAGGGGCACTGTTCCATGCCAGGTTTAGAAAGGAGGGTGACGGAGTGGCACAGAGCAGCTTCAGTATTGAAGATACAAGTGGATGCTGCTTGACTTGTCATGTCCTACTAGAAATAAGTTTGGAGGTCACCCAGTTGAATTTAGGTTTGAAAATAATGCTGAGGACTTCTGATTTTTTCTTCTTCTGAGGAACAAGAAATCCCACCCATAAATTTTTGATGACAGAGAAATGAGATGCAAAAAACTGTGGTTGAGGAGGATGAGCCCAGCAGTATCAAGAACAGGCTGGTAAGAGAAGACCTTGTGAGATGAGGAGGAAGTGAATGACTTAGGGAGTAAGTGTGGACAAAACAAGGAGGACATTATTGGATAGGATATTTCTTTGCAACATGACTAATATGAAAATATATTTAATGTGAATGTATATGTACATGCCATCTTGGGAAGCGGGGAGGGAATGGGAGAGAGAGAAAATTTGGAACTCAAAAGCTTGTGGAACTGAATGTTGCAAACTAAAAATAAATAAATAAATTTAAAAAGAAAAGGACAGGATAGGACCTGAGAAGAGTTGGTAGAACTCAGGGATTAACTAGATGGGGGAGTAAAGAGATAACAGGGAAAGAAATCAGAAGAGATTCTGTTGAAAGTTCAGATGAGGGGGTGGTTAGGGTTACTGATGATACCATGGAATCAGGACCACAAGGTCATAATCTTCAGCTGGAAGGTGTACTTGCTAATTGGAAAGAAAGAATAGTAACATTTCACATTCCTATCATGTTATAAGGTTGACAAAGCACTTTCTTCACAGTATCCCCCTGAAGAACTAATATCATTAATGTCACTTTATAAGAGGGAAACCAAGGCTAAAGAGACCAAATAACTTTCTCCAAGCCACACAGTCAGAAAATGGCAGAGCTGGGATTTGAACCCAGGTAGAGCACGCTTTCCATTGCTTTGTGTTGCTTCTTCTAAATAGAGCTCAGCACGGGTGTGTTAAGTTTCTGGGATGGCAGGACATCTGCACTGAGATGCCCTATAGCCATCTGGGGAGGTGGAAACAGAAAGCAAGGGAGTGATCAGAGCTGAAGATGGAAACTGAGAAAGGGATCTATTGAAGGCAAAACCAGTAGAAGCAGAGGGGAAACCAAGGGAATTGGATTCCTGAAGAGTGACTAGAAAAGAAGCAAGGGGCTTCCTTAGAGGGTATCTATGGCAGAAGTGGAGGAACAAGCAAAGATGGGGAGGAAGAGAAGTCAGAAAGAACTGGGGAAGGCTAGGATCACAGGATTTATGAAAGGAGAGTTTGGAGAAGGAGGTCAGAGGCAAAATAAAGACAATAACAGCCTGGAGGAGTGAATTCTCTAGGCAGAAACAAAGATATCTCTAGTCATATCCACAAGAATATAGAACTTCAGGCTAGGAGCCTCCCTTGGTAGCCCCACAACTACCAAAAAACAGCTCTCTTGCCTTCTGTCAATTTAAAGATGCTGAGACATGAAGGTTGGGATACAGGCCTTCTGGGATCTCATCTGCCCCTCAGGCTATTCTCCAGCCTTGATGCCCAGGGGATGTACCTCTGAGCCACTTGGAGCAAGGGTGACCATCTCCCATGTGGCTCTTCTAACAAAGACAGAGAAAAAGAGATGGCTACCATGTGGCCATGCTGTGGTAGAGTCATGCTGCATACTTGGAGAATGCTAAAATTATGTCATTCTGCCAAGACACGAGGGTACTCTGCCCAACAGCAATGGAGAAGAAAGAGTATTGGGTCTAAATAAGTAGGGAATGAACATTCTCAGAAAGAGACATTTGTGACCTTCTGACAGTGACATGAGTGAACTTTGACTCCTGAACCTCACCCTCTTACCCCTCTTTGTTCTATCAAAATGATTGTACCAAGTGCACAGTGCATCACTATGAGTAGATAGACCCCTTCCTCCTGGGGTCTAGAATTTACACGATAAATACTAATAAAGTAAACAAATTAGCATCCACTGAGATGAGTCTGTCATTGCGAAGTCAGTCCTCTGATCTTGTCCTAGGGTAGTTATGCCTCCTGGGATGGGCAAGGGGTGGCAGTCATAGTACCAGGTACTATGTGTCCCAACAGGGGCCAGCTCAGGGACACCCTGTACCATCTGGCTTTCAGTAAACCTTCCCATATTCCCTATGCAACATTATAGGTAATAAAACCTAGAGTTTACTCATGCTTAGGCCAATAAGAAATAAAACAAATAACTAATTTCAAAAGGACAATATAGTTATTTACCAAATACTCTTTGTAACCATACCCTAGATTGGGAATCTCTGCCTTAAGTGATAAACATGTACTTAAAACCATGTACATGGGATTTGGCTAAGAGAAAATGCTATCAAATCCCTTCTGGGTGGACATGCCCTCCCAAACTTTGGAAGAGAAATGAAGGAGATGGGTTTCCCAGAAACCTGCATTTTGAGACATTTGGATTGTCACATTTACAAAGTCAGAAATGTTAGATAATCCCATGAAAGAGAGGACAATGTACCCCAAACAGAACTGGAATGTTGGAAATCTCTTCTCAAGGTATTCAAAAGTTGCCAATGGGGAAACTGGAGGGTTATTACTCTTTGATTGGCTAGAGAAGCCACTTTCATGGAAATGGCCATTCAGAGTCAGCCTACCTCTTTCACCTCAAACCAGAGGACTGGCATCACCCTGACCCCCAATTCATGAGTGAGGTAAAACCTGGGAGCAGTACTGGGCAAAACAAAGCAGGTGATCCTCCCTGCAGGGACCCCCATGGCCATGACCATGGGTATCCCACTCAACCTGAGAGGAAGCTCTCTTGAGATCTGCTGAAAGCCAACACATGAAGCCCAGGAAGCAAATGGTGGCAGCAGCCAAGTGCCGGTATCATTTGAAAAGCATCTCTGAATACCAGCTCCACAAAGAACCTTCTTAGCCAGACTCAGGCCTGAGCTCCTGCTCCCCACCCACCATCAACAACAAGGACAGAGCGCCATCTTCTTCAACAGGAAGAACCTCAGGACAAAATTAGACTCTTACCCTCCTTCGAAGATTTTGATCCTCGCTGGCTCCCCTCTTTTGGAGGTGGGGGTATCCTCCTCAGCCTTCCCTCTCTTATCTTCTTCCTTCTTGGCTCGAGCTAGGTCTTTCCGACCCTCACTGGAGACCATAGAAGGGAGATGAGCCTGTTCCGCCAGAGAAATAACAAAAAGGGTTACGTTTCCAGGTGCAGACAGCATCCGTTTATTCAATCAGAGATGAGACAACCATGGAATGCAAAAGAAGCCAAGGACTATATATGGATCTTTGCACCTCCATGAAAGGCAAATGGCATAATGAGAATTAGGAAGTCATCCCCAGATTAGCTCTTGGCACACATGAACACATTAACTCCTGTTGGTGGAGCTCGAAAACATGCTGAGAATCCTTTACCATCATCCTCATCATCACAGCTATCACAAAATGACTATCTACCAAGTGCTTTATACATACACTCTCTCATCTGATTCTCACAACAACCCTGGGAGGTAGGTGCTATTATGATACCCATTTTACAGATGAGGAAACTGAGACTAAGCGAGGTTAAGTTGACTTTCCCAGGGTCACAGAGTTACCACATGGGCCAAGCAGAAAAATGCTAAGAGCTCTTCCATATGACTGCCCAGCAGATGCCCAAAGATGGCTGTCACTCCCCTCTCCCCTGTCTTCTCTTCTCCAGGTTAAACAGCTGAACTGTGCTGAAGACCCTAGGAGCTTAGGGAGCATGCTACACAAGTGAGAGAATGGACACTGAGACCCCTCAGTGTTCTGGGGCTGTGAGTTGTCTTGGGAGCATGGTCATAACCACTATCTGAGCTTACACCTCCCATGGAAGTTGTATTTAATTCTAGAAGAAATCTGTCTGAGGTGGAATGTAAACTCAATCCTTCTTGATGTTGAGTTCAGAATCTTATCCATTGGGCCACCTTTCATAAATACATTGACATCTTTATCTAATGCCTCATCAGGGCAGCCAGCATGATTTTGGTGTGGGGGCCCTCTGGTTTGCATCTGCTGGAACAGGTAAAAGGTCCCCAGAAGCTGGTCCTGAGTTTGTAGAGCCTCAGGTAAGTCAGTGACAGTGGGTGAGAAACGACCCAAAGATTTGTCTAAAACCCCACTTTTACAGCTACAGGAAATGGGGAGGTAGAGGTGGGTGAAGCTATTACAATACCTGTAACTACAGTGAAGACCACCAGGTCTGGAGCCAGGAAGACTCTTCTTCCTGTGTTCAGATCTGGCCTCTGATACTTACTAGACCCTGGGCAAGTCACTTCACCCTGTTTGCTTCAGTTTTCTCATCTGTAAAAGGAGCTAGAAGAGGAAATGGAAAACCACTCCAGTATCTTTTCCCAAAAAGGGTCATGGGGAGCTGAACATGACTAAAGTGACCAAACCATAAAAACAACAAATCAAAGTAACCAGTAGCCTTGAAAAAGCAGTCAGAGTTAGGCAGAATTACGAAGGAGGAAGTTTGTCTCTCTCTATGGAGGCTGTGACAAGCTCATGGGAATGGGTCAAGAACCTAGTTGCCCCAGGTGTGGACGGGTCTCAGTGTGGGAAAAGAAGTAAACACTAGACAGAACACTGGCTAGAGCACTGGGCCTGGGGTCAGCCACACCCAAGTTCAAATGCTGCCTCAGACACCGAATAGCCATGGGACCCTGGGCAAGTCACTTTACCTCTATCTTCCTCATCTGGAAAAATGTAGATAATACTACTCATTCTATTTAACCTCACGTGGCTGGTGTGAGGATCAAATGCGACAAAGGACAGATAACTCCTTCCTATTACACATCGTATACATGGTAAGATCTGGCCTCACACATTTAGTAGCTGTCATTCTGGGTAAATGACTCTATCTGTCTCACCTGTAAAATGGGATAACAAAAATAACACTGTTCCAAGTGCTAAGGATAGAAAAGTGATCCAGGCACCCTCTCAGAGTTGTTGTGAGGATAAAATGAGATATCTGTAAACCGCTTGGCAAACCCTTCAAAAGGTATATAAATGCTCACTGTCTAGTACTTAGCACAGTGCCCTGGCACATAATAGGTGCTTAATAGATGCTTGTTGACTGATTGGCTGAGAGATGACCCTGGGTTCTTGGAGACTCCTCTAGCACAGAGCTTGAAAGACTGTCCTGCTAAGATGGGCAAGCTCAAATAAGGGTCTCGAGATGGAACATGTGTCTGTTATCCTGCTTGGAGAATTTTTCAGCACAAATCTATCTCACTATCTCAAAAATATCTCAAACCTGGAGCAAGTGGAAGGAGTACTCACACCAACAAAATCACAGATGCTTCATATCACAAAGTGGGTAATAAAAATAATATGGTCTTTGCAATCCAAAGAACGAGTGAAAAAGAATTTAGTGAGTGCCCACTATGTGCCAAGCACTGTTCTAAGTGCTGGGGATATGAAAGTGACCTAGGCCCTCCCCTCAAGTGAATCCAGGTCTGTGGTTTCATCAGTGTGGGTTTTCTCTGCACTGTTGCCTACCGAAGGCTCCCCATGACTTCCATATAGTCTTCATAGGTGAATGGTGCCAAAGAAAATCAATCACATAGCACTAATCCTCCAGTAGAATATAAGTTCCCTATAGGCAGGGACTATTTTTCACTTGTCTTTGTATTCCCATTCCTAGCATAGCATTACCAAATATTGTATATTTATTACTAATATTAGCAATAGCCAGGCTTACAAAGAACTTTTCATACAATAGCTCTACAAGGCAGGAAATAAAAATACCACCATCTTCATCTAACAGATGAGGAAACTGATACTCAGAGAGGTAAAATTATTTGCTTTCAGTCAGCTGGATGAGAAGTGGCAGATCTGGGACTTAATTGCAGACAGATCTTTAGACTCCAAAGCCCATATTCTTTCTATTATATCCTTAGAGTAGGGGTTCTTGACTTTTTTCTGTCATATCTCCTTAATGGCAGTTTGGTGAAGACTAGGGGTCCCTTTTCAGAACTGAGTTTTTAAATATATAAAATAAAATCCAAAGTATTACAAAATCAGTTATATTGAAACACCATTATCAAAATATTCTTTAAAAAAAGTTCCTGGATCCCAGGCTAAGAATTCCTGTCCTATTATCTTGGAGGACAGGCAAATATAATGCCAACCAACTTATGATCTAAGTGGGTATAATTCAGCATCCACAGAGTCTGGACCTGACAGGTGAGATCAGCTAGACTGATACTTGATTTCCATTTGTTTTTTTCTCTAGTAGAGCTGGCTAACATTAGCTTTCATAGGGCTAAGATCAAGATAAGGGTGAGGAATACCACCAGAACCTGAATTTCACCTACTATTTATTAGGAAAGTTCCATTGGGTAGAATTTTGGAAATCCAGGGCTGAAGAACACAGCTATGATCAGTGAGGGGTTGGACCCCGTAGCCAGGACAGTCATGGCATGTGGTCCTCACACGACTCACTTCCTCTCCTGGTACACTAATAAATTATTAGTGTAGGAAACTGTTGATGACTATTTTCAAGTATGTTAAAAGAGCTAGTTTACATTCTAGAACAATGTAAGCCCCTTTGAGGGCAGACATTGCTGTTTAAAACGTTGTCTTTGTAACCCAGGAACATAGCACCACACTTTGTATACAACAAGATTTTGATAATGCTGGTTGTAGTTTATTGGATTTCTGGTTTATGAACATTTAGAAAGGGATATGAGGATCACTGTTGGTTCAACAAGAGATAGGCATGCCAGATTCACCTTATTTTTCTTTTTAACTGAGTTTTAAGAATGGTAAATCAGGAGAATGCTGGACCTGGGTTTTAGCATGGCATGTCACTTATCATCATCATCATCGTCATCGTCATTGTATTTCCTATTATACTGTTGTGGAGAAGATGGGAGGATGTAGGATAGATGAGAATAAACATACAATGGATTTGTAACTAGTTACTTAACCAAAGCCATGGAATGGAGGTTAATGGATCTCTGCCAGCCTTGAAGGAGCCAAACAGAGCAGTACTCGAGGGCCCTATTCCTAGCCTTGTTTAGTTTAATATCTTTGTCAATGACTTAAATGAAAGTATATTGATGGAATGCTTCTCAGATCTGGAGATAGCATGAAATTGGGAATGACTAGAAAGGTGAATAGTGGAACTGGGACCTAAAAAAAAGAGAGCCTGACAGACTAAGAGTCATGGACTGAACCTGAGAAAAAGTAATCAAATATGGAACATAAGTTAAAAAAATTTAACTGCAGAAAACTAAGATGGCAGAGAGCCCAAAGTGGAACTAGGGAGGAGCACACTGAAAAGAGATCAAGTAGGTCCGGATGGATGATAAGTTCACAAAAGTCCCCAGTGGGGGATGGCAACCGAGAAGGCCAAAAAGGCTTTAGGTGGCCTCACATCTGCAATGGGAGAGGTGCTCCGCCCACTTCTTCTGGTCAAGCCATAGCTCAACTGCCCTGTTCAGCTCTGGATGATACATTATAGGGCAAACTGGAGGCTATCTGGAGGAAGGTAATCAGCGTGGTAAGGAGACTAAAGATCTCATGCCATGAAGATTAATGGGCAAAGCAATTGGGGATGGTTAGCCCAAAGAAGAGAAGTCTGGGAGAGTGACATAATCACTGTCAGTTGGCTGGAAGATTGGAATTGTTCTGTTGGATACCAAGAGGGCAGAACTGGGAGCATCGGAAGTTATAGAAGCAGATTTCAGTTTATCATAAGGATTAAAACCCCACTTTTCTAACAAGAGAACTGTCCAGCAGTGCTGTGGGCTATATCAGGAGGCAGTGAGGCCTCTGGAATAGAAGATGGATGAGAACCACTTGTTAGGAGTAGTGTAGAAGGGGACTGCTCAGGTGGGAGTTGGATCAGGTTCCTTTTCACAGCTGAGATTCTGTGACTTGACAGATGACACCTATGTCTGTTCCTAACATACTGTGAGAGGTACTGCTTTGAATGAAGAAGAAATCATTGGTTCTAGGATATGACATCTTCCTCTACTCAGACTCACTCACACAGATTCTTGGGAATCTCTTTAGCATTAGGATCAGATGCAGAAGGGTACAGCAAGAAGTATGGGAGCAGTTCCCCGTATCCCAGGTCTGATCCCTATTGCTTTGTATCTAGACAACTTAAATGAAGTCTACTTCTATTCCAGTCCATTACAGGTTAAGAAATCCCTAGAGATCTATCTGGAAACTCAAGGAGTCAGGGATGGTAGCACATGTCTGCAGTTCCTGCTACTAGAGGAGGCGCAGGCTGGTTGGTCACTTGAGTTTGGGAGTTCTGTGCTTCAGTAGGACTAAAGTTGTTTGGGGGATCTGCACTAAGTCTGGTGCCAGTATGGTGAGACCCATACTGTGAGTTAGACTAAGGAAAAGTGAAACAGTCCAGGTCAGAAAGGGAGCAGGTGAAAGCTCCCATGCCAATCAGCAACGGCTCACAGCTGCTGCTCCAGGGCAAGATAGGGAGATTCTATCAAGGAGGAGGAGAAGGACAAAGAGGAAAAGAGAGAGGGAAGGAGGAGAAAGAGGAGGAAGAAGGGGAGAAGGAGGAAAAGAAAGAGAAGAGGAGGAGAAGGTGGGGAGGAGGAGCAGAGGAGAAGAGGAAGGAAAGGAGAAAGAAAAGGAAAAAGAAAGGAAAAGAAAGAAAAAGAGAACATTCTATGGCAGGATGCCTGGATGTTACATCAGAAACTCAGTCACAGAAACACTGAATCTGAGTTGAAAAGAATGAGTTCATCAATCCCACCTCCTACCACTGAATAGGAATCCTCTCTAGGACATTCCCAGTAAGTGGTCATCCACCTTCCACTTGAAGACCTCCAGTGGCAGGGAGTTCACTACCTTCTCAGGCAGCCCAGGCTACCCTAAGACAAGTCTAGTTGTTTGAAGGTTTGTCCTCCTGTCAATCCCAAACCAATAATGTCACTCACACCCACATTCCTGATTGTGCCCTGGAAGGGTCAAGGAAGAACAATCCCTCTTTCATGTGGCCAACCTTCAAATACTTTTTTTTTTTACTCCAACCTTCAAATACTTGAATACAGCCATCATTTCTCTACTTCATCCTCTTTTCTCCCAGCTAAACAGCCTCTCTTTCCTTCGCCTGACGGTCTGGGCATATGAAATGGGGCATGCCTTAGGACTCTAGCTGTAATCTGACCTGGGCAGAGGACAATAGGGCCATTGCATCCTTAATTCTGGATGCCATATCTTTCCAGATGCAGTCTTGGGCTGCCTTCCCAGAAGTATGTGTTTCAGAGAGAGGGAAGGAATAGTCTTACTGCCTTGTGTCCCAGTTGGACCACACCTGGACCATCGTATCAACTTCTGGCTACCCCATTGGAGTGGCAGGGGGAGGGGGGTGTTGACAAACTGGGGGAAATCAGGAAAGGGACAATCAGGAATGAATCATCTCCTCAAACCAGTCACAAGGAGAGAGTCAAGAAACTGGGAACAAAGAAAACGGAGCACATCAAAAAACATTAGGGAGTTTCTACCTACCTAGATTATAATTAGTCATACCTGTGATAAGACTAAGGAGCAACAGATATGAGATGGCTGGCCATCTTGGTGTGTTGTTACCTTAAAATGTCCTCTTGACTATAGCTTTTAAGATACAAATATATCCAGTTTCTTCATGATATAATCCAAGAGGCTTCCCATGTTTTCTAACTCTATGGGCTTATCCCTTATTAAAAATGGATTACAATGAATGGTCTGGCCACTAGGACATGGGAATAATGTGATACTGACATGAATTCCTTGTGATGGTGTTCACAGGCAGTTGTATGGGTGCCAAAGAGGCCTCACCTTCCAAAGCTCTTACAAAAATGAAGGAGATGCTCATGGTAAAATAGAAAGGAAGGGGCTCATTTTTGTACAGTTCCCATATAGATAATCTGCACTAGGCCAGGGGCTGCTGGGAGCATTTGTTTCTGAGCAGTTGGGCCAGGGCAAATATATTTCTGTGTTCCTGGCAGGTTCTGACATTGTACTCCCCTGGATTATTCCACACTGGAGAGTCTGAGTCTTTGCTGCAATATATAGCAAGATGACTTACCATAACATAAACCCCTATGTGCACATGGGGTGGAATTTTCTGGAATTAAAAATTGGTGCATTTGTTCTCTTATCATTTGAGAAATGAAAATTAAAGCCACTCTGAGATTACACCCCACACTGATCAGATTGGCAGAGATGGCAAAAGAGGAAAATGATAAATGTTGGACAGGCTGTGAGAAATCAGGCACACTACTGGAGCAATATTGGTGGAGCTATGACAAGTCTAGCCATTTTGGAAAGTAATTTAGAACCATAGCCCAAAAGTCTTTGTGACTTCAACCCAGAGATATCACTATGAGTCTCAAAGAGATTTTAGAAATCAGGAAAAAACCCATATGTAAAGAAATATTTATAGTATCTCTCTTTTGTAGAAGCCAAAAAATGGACACTATGAGGGTGCCCACCTATTGGGAAATGGCTAAAAAAAAATGTGGTATATAAGTGTAATAAGGAATTATTGCACCACAAAAAAATGACGAAATTGACAATTTCTGAGCAAACCAGGAAGACCTCTAGGACATACTGACTCAGAGTGAGGTTATGACATTACCCCCCCTCAAAAAAAAACCCCTATTTTGAAAGACTTGAGAAAACTGAGCCACACAATGATAAGTCACGAGGCTGAGAATTAAAGATGAAACATGCCAGCCTTTCCCTGCCAGAGTGGTGATGAATTTGAAGAATGAAGGACACATTTTGGGATATGACCAATGTAGGAATTTATTCTGCTGGACTGATTAGAAGGGTTTTATTGATTGATTTTATTTTATTGTTAGATGTGCAGGGTAGCGAGGAGGGCAATGAGAAGGAGAGATAATGTTTTTTGAAATAAACAGATTTTTAAAGTAAAAAAAATACAGGTGCATTTGTCTAAAGTTCGATTTTTGAAAATGCCCTTCATTACACTCTCCATATGTGTTGTGTTAGAGGCAGCTTCCACCTTTGGCTACACTAAGTCCCGGCTCTGCTCACCAGGGACTTTCCTGGCACTGGATAATCTGGTGAATCAACAAAGGGGATGAGGAATGGGCAGTTTTGAAAGGTAAGGTTCCCAAAGAAATCTCATTGGGTATAGCTCATCTTGGAAAAACAAAGGGGCATTTGCCAAATCAAACATGACTAAATTATCTCTTCCTTATTTAATTTTCTTCAATTAGCTGCCAACCCCTCAATTTTCTGTTGATACAAAAGTAACTGGGGAATATCCCATGTGGGCAAAACCCAACAATGCCACTTAGTAACATCCCTGGAAAAGTGAACAAGATGGCCCCTGCTGGAAGGGGTTAGGGACCCCTACAAAGTGACAACGGCATTCCTAAGACTAACCATTAAGCAAACAGAGTGCAAGGCCTGCTTTTTCCAAAGGAGGCTCTCCTGTTAGGGCTAGGGTTCTGACTAAGATATACCCAGTAAGCAAGGAAGAAAGTGAACAGGATGCAAAGAGTAGAGCACTAAGTATGCCTGTGTTCATGGCATAGTGAAAAGAGCTATGGTTCTTGAGGAGCTAGGTTCAGATCTTCTCATGCTTACAACCTATGTGACCTTAAGTGACTTAAATCACTTAAGTTCCCTTAGTCTCAGTTTTCTCATCTGTAAAATAGGAGACCTATCTCTCAAGGTTATTGTTTCCCCCCATACTCTCCCTGTCCCTCCCTTCCTTTCTATGGTCTATCACCTGGATTTGTACTGAAGGAATTATAAGATTAAAGATTTTGAGCTAGAAGGAACCTTAAATTCATCCCTGACATTTTGCAGAGGAGGAAATTGAGGTTGAGAGGTCTAATTACTTGCCCAAAGTCACAAAGCTAGTAAGTCAGGATTTAAACTCAGGGTCAGGAATTTATGTCTGCCTTGGGGAAAAGCTAAGGCAGGTCCTCTAACCTTGGGAATCTTTTGAGGTCCCACTTTTTTTCCCTAACAACAACTTAGGAGTAGGGAGGGCCACATTCACCCAAACCAGGCTGCTTTCCTCAAACAGTAGTTCCCTATTTACTTAGTCGTCTGATTCAGCCAACTCAGCAGACCTTCTGATGGCCTCATCCCTTATAGCAATCTCATTGCTTTCCGGAGAAAAGCCGCTAACTCAACTAACAGAACTCTAAGCATATAGAGTTTGTGAAGTAGGAAATGAGTTCATTTTACAGAACCCAGAGCCTCACTGTTAAGGAATTCTCAGGCTGGAGTTAGTTACACCACGTGTCAGATGGTGGCCCCACCTAAAGAAAACAGAAGCCAGCTCTATTAGGAGGAGAACCAAATACCAGAAGCAATGAGGATGATGTTTAAGAGTTTCTGGGAATAGAAAATACTTCAATGATCCGAGGGGATAGGTGGGGCAAAGTGGGGTTGGTAATGGGAGGATTAGGGAAGAAAAAAAGACAGCAAAAGCACTGATGAGAAAGGGTATGATCTACGATTCAGGAAAGTGCTAAGAATTTTGAGATGACTACAAAGCAGTCCCATTAACCAAACTTTCCAGCTTAGTCTGCTGGGGGTGTCATATCCTGTCTCTCCTACCCTCCACTCCTCCACAATGCATCTCTACTTGTATAATGGAAGTCAATCGGAAAAATGTTTTCTTTTATATAAAACCAATATGCATACCTATCCAGAGAAGTAGCATAAACTTTTTTTTATATGGTAACCAGGCTAAGCTATCAGGAGAGAAAATTTACAGTGGAGACTCGTGGATGCATGATGCTCCAGGGGACCTGGGGTTGGGGGAGGCATGTTGGACTGAATGCTGTTTAAGGTCCCTTTTAATGTAGGAGCCTTTGCTTTTTAGGTCACATCTTTGTAAAGAGAGAAAAATCCCAGAGTGGGATCAGAAGATGGCTTTGCCACTTACTAACCATGTAATGATCTTTGGCAGATCCCCGCCCTTCTCTGGGTCTCTCAGTATCTCCATCTATAGAATGAAGGGAGTGGGTCTGATGTTCTCTACTGAGCTTACAATTCTGATATTCTATGCTACTTCTTTTCCTGTCCTGAGCCTCCATAGGGAGGTCACTTAACAAAATTATCAGGCTAGTTAGAGATAATAGAAACAATCATGATGGTTCTTACCTCTGTCATTCGGGGCTTTCTGGAGCTGGACGGGACAAGCCTTCCTGTCTCAGGATGTGGAGCCATGGCCATGGTGTACGTCTCTTTGCTGACCTTTTGCTTGGACCTCAGGAGGGATAGAGCTGCTTTAGTGGACACCCCAGGCAGGTTGGGGTTGTACAGACTTATACACCAACCAGCATAAACAGAGGACCTTCTGTCTGCCTGCTGGACGGGATTTGGCTTAATGTAGTTTAAATAGCACCAACTGACATTAGTGGTCGTATGGAGGCTGGGGAACTGTAGTACCTTCTTGGTGTCTGTACCTTCCCGGGATTTTGCTATCCTGGGAGAAGTGGAGGAGGAGGTGGGAGGAGTCTTCGGTGGATGGTCAGGCAGGTCCTTAGAGTCTTCCTTCTTCACTCCCTGCAGTGGTGACTGCCGCCGGGATGACTTTGCAAGTGGTTGTTTGGATGCTTCCAATCCTGGAGCTCCTGAATGAGGCAGCCCAGAGTACTGAGCGGGAGGACTTTCCTTGGGAAGAGGCTGGATCAGTGATGAGCTAGGAAGTGTCTCTTCCTCCCCTCGGCCTTGGCTGGGGCCCCCAAATGGGGCTCTCTCTTGCCTCTTGCTGGCTTCGGCACCAGCAAGGATGGTACTAGCTGGCCTAAGCAGCTCTAGCTTCTCTTCAACTTTGGAGCCTTCCTCCTCCTTCACCCTCTTCAGCTGCTGGGTCTCTGTGGTGAGTTCCAGACTGCCAGCAGGGGACAGCACCCGTTTGCTGCCTCCTGCAGTGGACGGGCTTCCCTCCAAGCCCAAGATGCTTTCTGAGGACAGAGAAGAACCTTTCCTCTCTGCTAATGGAAGAGGCACCCTCAGGTATGGTGTTGGGAACCCCCTTCTTTGTTCCTCGCTGATCTGGGCCAACTCAAGACCCACTCCAGGAGCTTCTACACCACAGACCAATGTCCCTTTGGCCTGGTAGTCATCAAACTTGGGGAGCACGAGGGAGGATGGGCTGCACTGGGACTGAGTGACTAAGATCTGAGAGAGGGTTGTATACATCACGCTTCCATAGGAGGGCATGTTGGTCTGGATTCGTACAGGAACAACCAGAGATACTGTGGGATCTGGACAGGAAGGAACAGCCAGCTGTGGGGCTGATGTTGATACTGGAGGGCTAGTAGCACGTGTCACTGGGTGCAACCGGACGTCAGTGCCATATTCTGTGCTGGGGGAAAGGCCAGAGGGTCCTGTGAGAGGGGACAGGCTGGATTTCACTGGGGGCACATGAGTGCCAACTTCCCCAGGCATATGAAGGGCAAACTGAGACTGCAGAGGCAGAAAAAAGCCTGAAGAGAGTGAGGAGGAGCTGGGATGGGGCATGGGGAGGAATGAAGGGTGCTGGCGGAAGGGAAGATCAGCTGGATGAGGTATGAGCTGGTGAGGCATATGAAGCTGGCCTGGATGAAGGACAGCTTGCTGGAGGGGAATTGGTGGTGTCTGAAATAAGGACGGGGGAAGTGGGGGCATGGAGTACGGGGCAGAGAAGATCTCTGGCATAGCCGGAGTGGAGAATAGCTCTGAAGACTGTCCTGGTGGCTGAAGGAAGTGTTGAAAAGAGAAAAGGGAAACTGGTGGAGGCAGGTATGGTTTTTCATGCAGGGAGAGCTGGGGGATGGGTGGATGGAATACTTGTAGAGTTTCAGTGTAAGGGGGGCTGGATACCATCTGGGGACTGTCTTTCTGCTGGCTCTTAGCACTGTGGTACCCACCATGGGAGGAAGAAGAGGAGGAGGAGGAGGAGGAGGAGCTGGTGGTGGTAGAAGCTGAGCAGGTAGAGGAAAAGGAAGGCTGAAGAAGCAAACTTTTGGAGGAAGATTTACTGGATGAAGGCAGCGGTTCCTCTGTTTCCAATCTCCCCTTAGGAGGTGTCTCCAGCTCATGCTCTGGATGCCGACTCAGGGAAGCCTGTCTCACCAGAAAGCATTTTCTTCTTTCTGGGGGAGCTGAGGAGGTGGGGATTCCTGGTGTAGGAGGCAGAGTCAGAGACAAACTCCCATAGTCAAATGACTTGCTGCGTGTCTCAGATATTTGAGAAGGATGCGGCACGTTGGGGGACTGCTCAGAGGCTGACCTCCGCATTTCTCTGGAGTGGTGAGGGTAGCTGGGAACAGTCAACATGTGGGTGCCAAAAGACTTGGAGTGGGTTTCTGAGGAAGGACCAGGAGCCTCTGCCTTCCCATGGTCTTCCCTTTCAAAGGATGCCGAGTGGCTCGAAGTGTGCGATACACTGCTTTCCAGGCTAGGGCTTCTTGTCAGGGAGACTGACTCAAAACTGGACTCCCCTGAGGACTGAGCCATTTCTGCCAGCCGCAGCCTTTTCTTTTTGGGGGGCAGCTTCTCTGCGGGGAGCTGAGCAAGTGTCTGGCTCCGCTGGGGCCACTGAAATTCCTCAGTCTTTTCAGGTTCTTTTGGTAGGGGTTCAGGTTCCGTGTCTGGCCTGTCAGGTTCCTCTGTCACCAAGATTTCTGGAACCTGGATGTTAGGCTGGCGGACTAACCTTGGCTGCAGAGAAGAGCGGACATGTGGAGTGACAGCTGGCTGTGATGAGAATTGGGATAAAGCCTTGTCCTCTCCTTCCTGGTGGCTCGGATGCTCCGGAGGGTCTGGTTTTTCAAAGGAGCTGGTGTGCTGGATAACCGAAATTTCTGTGGAGATTTTTCTTCTCTCTTTCCCAGACTCAGAACTTGCCGCTGGCTTGGGAGTCCTTGGGTGGAAGGTCATGGTCCCCTCCAGGGGTGGCACCGATGGAGCTGGCTCTGCTGGTGGCTTGGTGGGCTCCTGGGGGAGGTTCAAAGCAACTTCTGAGGGCGCTGGGTTGGCAAACTGGCTCCCAGACCCCACCGAGGAGCGACCTTTGGTCGACTCAAAGGAGGGTGGGTCTTCCTCATCCCCAAGGCTCTTTTCTTTCCGTCTCTTCCTCAGTGGTGTAAGTTCTAAACTGGTCCCCAACTTATAGTGCATCATCTGAGACCAAGACTCGGGCTCCCCTTGGCTCTTTTCGACTTCTGAGGATGGATGGGCACCCGTGGAAGCAGGCTTGGAGAGTTGCAGTTCTGAGCAATAGTATTTTTTATGGGCCTCATAATTATCCCGTTTCTTGTACCGAGCCCCGCAGATATTACACTCGAAAGTGATCCCTTTTGCTTTTGAGCCTTTCCGGGACTTTTTGGTGAGTTCGATTTCTTTTGCTTCTTTTTCTTCGGCGGGTTTGGAGACTGTGTCCTTAGGGCCTAGCCCAATGTCCTCTGAGCTATACTCCCCTCCCAAAGGAAGTTCAAAGGCGGGCTGGCGTTTCAATGTGCGGGGGTGGGATGTAAAGACTTGGCTGCGGCTCAGGGTGTCCGACTCACTGATGTGATCGTCGAAGGAGTAGCTACCTCTGAAGGTGTGAGGGGAACTGATGGTACAGGTGGCAGAAGGCATGGAGTGGCTTCTCAGGAGGGGAGCAGGCTCACTGGAGCTGGGGGGCAGCTGTTGGAGGGAGAGTAGAGATGGTTCCATCTTGCCTTTCTCGGGGTAGGAGAGCAGAGTTTTGGATGGATCCAGCTGAAATGGGTCTCGGAAAATACCAGACTTGGGGGACTCAATGCTGCTCCGTCGCGAAAGAGAGCTCCTCCTGGGCTTCACACTATCTATCTCGCTGGTGTCTACGACCGCTTCGTTAATTGTGATCAGTTTCGTGATGTGTTCGATGACCTGTGTCCGAGGTACGGAGATGGGGCCCAGGCTGGGTTTGTCCTCAGTAGACAGGGGCAGGAGAGGCTGGGTGGCAGCGGCCGTCAGCATTGCCGTCCGCTGACCGATTCGCCCACACTTGCCAAAGATGATCTCGGCATAGGACTTGGCATTGGTGTTGGGAGGACTGATCTGCTGCTCTGCACTCTCCGAACGGGAGAAGTAGCCCGACTCAGTGCTACCCTTGCTCCCAGGGCTCAAGAAGGCCTGCTCATCCATCACTTTCTTCCTTTCGCTGAGCCTCAGGGCGAGTTTTTGCTTGATGGTGTGTGTGTCCTCCGCTTTATGGCTCGCAGAATGCTCCGACGAGGATGACAAAGGTTCTGCAAACTGGGGTGTCTCCTCGAGCGACTGGGACGTGCCGGAATGGGACGAAGAACAGCGTTCGTGGCCGGGGCCGTGGCCGCCCGCACCATAGAGGCTGCTGCTGCCAAGGAGGGTGTGCTTTTGTCTGGGAGACAGGTCGGCGGGCTGGCTGGATGTGGCCCCCGTTTCCTCTTCAGAGTCTGTGCTCTCTCCTTCGGTGGGCTCCTCGAATTCCTCACCACCAATCCTTTCCATCTCCAGTCCTGGAGGATACATCTCGGCCCCGATTCCTGAAGCCAGCCCTGCTTTGATCCGGTGTGCATGGGACTTCCTATGTTTGTACAGATTGCTTTTGGTTTTGAAGGAGAAGCCGCAAGGAATGCAGGGGTAGGGCCGCTCACCTGTGTGAGAGCGGATGTGCTTTTGAAGCACACTGGGCTTGGCACAGGGACGGCTGCAGTACTGACAGATGTACTTGCCAGGCTTCTGAGGTTTCTTCTCCTTCTTCGGTGGTTCCTCGGTCTGCTTCATAGAGATGTGGGAGGCACGTGGGATGTAGACTTTGGGGATGGACTGCAGTTCCTCAGGAGGGATGATGGTCGGGTGGGTGGGAAGGAGCTGGCTCTGAGAATGGAGCCCCGGAGAAACAAAAGACCCAGAGGGGCCTGGCCTTATTGGCTCAACTAGCTGCCACGTGGGCCCTTCCAGGAGATGCTCGGGCTTGCCGGGGGACATAAATGCTGGTGACAGAGGATGTTGAGGGAGCTGTGGGATATGGGCTGGGCCTTCAACAGTAGATCTCTTCAGGGGCTTCTGGTGTCCCGTTTTCTCCTGAGACCCCTCCCTCAGAACCAGCGGAGGCCCCGAAAAGTGCTGCTGCTGCTGGGAGAGGAGCTCATGGAGGGGTGTGGCTGGGGAGGAAGTAGAGCTGCCCTGGAATGGAGTTGGAGCCGGGGCTGGAGTCGGAACTGGGGCTGGAGCCAGAACTGGGGCCAGGGAAGGAGCCGAGGCCTGAGCCATCGATGGAGCCGAGGCCGGAGCTGTGGAGGAGCCACTGACTTGCGCGGCTTCTCCTTTGGGAAGCCGCTTTCTAGGACTGCCCTCCGATGTCTGTGCAGTCTTGACACTTTGCTCAGGATCCATGACCTTATCAGAGGCTGGGGATGATGCTACTTGGGGAAGGGTGGACCAGGCTTCATTTACAAATGGCCCACATTCCCTGGCTCTGCCTGCATTGGAGAAGAAGTGGGAAGCCAGAGGTGGTTCCAGATGATCTTTTACTGAAGTGTTGCTGGCTTCTTTTGGACTAAAAAATGCATGAGAGTCAAAAAAAAAAAAGTGCCCTCTGGTGAGGCTACTTCAATGCCTGGCAATAGCCTAGAACTGTGAGTCCAAAGAGTTTCCACATGAGCTTTGTTAACGGTTTGAGTCTAGCCATCTTGTTTCTGGTGACGGCAGCACCCTCAGAGTCAGGAAGCAGTCCATGACATGTCTGTCTCTTGGTTGTTGGCAAGTCTTTGCAAATGCAGGACAGTCCAGCTCATGTCATTGAGTGCAGCTCTTTCCCACAGTAGAAGCAAAATAATACTGAATGGTGAGGGCCAGTCCCTTTGGGTCCCTTCCCTTTAGGTTGGTATTGGAACCTGGTGATCTTGGACAAGAACGTCACACTCTTCTGGAATCCCAGGATCCACAACGTACACAGACAAACACGTATGCACATGTATATTCCAGACACAGACATACATGGACACATATCACACCCAGATCCCAAGCAGACATTCCATCACACGCATCACACATACCGCATATACAGAACCATGCACCATACACATTTCACGCCGAGGAAATGTTTGCCATATAGGTATAACACATCACACAAAACATACACCCATAATGTCAAATACATTACAGGTATTTACATACACACCATGCACAGCACACATAAACACACACACATCACATATATACACAAATACATTCAGGAACACAGACACAATACATACACATAGACACACAAACAAATACACACCAGAGAGAAAAGGAGGGTGAGGGGAGGAAAAAAAAGAAGTCATTGTAGCATCTTTAAAATAATCTGGAAGTTATGACTTTGTTTTTATGAACTGTTGTCCTCTACAACCCTCACAAATACAATAGGAAACCCTCAATTGTCTGCCTCCTCCAGTCAAAGTCCCTTTCCCCCTTACCTGCACTGGCTTTCACATGAGTGACTTACACCTTGCTGGAAGCTCTCAAGCCCAAGGCTGAGAGAGCTGGGGACAATGAAAGTCACTACACTGTCTTCCTTCCCACCTACTGGTCCAGGTGGAGTCACCCAGGGTTCACTTCTGCATCTGATATTTACTAGCTGTGTGATCCTAGCCAAATCCCTTAACCTCAGCCTCAGTTTCTATATTTAAAAAGTGGGGATGATAACAGCACCCACCTCACAGGGTAATTGTAAGAATTACAAGAGATAACATAGGAAAAGTGCTTTGACAATATTAGAGCACTGCAGACACCAGAGCTGCCATTATTAAAACGATGACTTTGCCCCCAAATGTCCCTCTGATCCCATCCCCAGACTCCTAAACCTGCCTTAGGATCTATGGATTTAGACCTGGAGGCACACAAAAGACTGTAAAATCCATCCTCCTCATTAGAGAGATGGGGAAACTGAGACTCGGACATATGAAAGAACTTGACCAAGATCACGCAGCTCCGTGGGAACAGGGACCAGATGAGGCTCAGGGTGAGCCATTTGGCCAAATTTGAAACCCTGTTTTCCCAAAGCTTAGAATTTCACTCTAGTCAGCAGAGCTAGTAGAGAGGAAGCCCCACAAGCATGGTTTTGCCCCCATTAGACACAAGAGGTAGGGCTCAGGGCCACCCTAATGAGGGCCAGCATATAGGTAGGGAAGGGAGACAGTCACAGCCCAGCACTCAGGCAATGAGAGATTCACTGATAAGAGTGTGGCACATTACGGGTTAGTTTTCCTTTCCTTTCCAGCTCCAATGACTACCATTCCCCATCTTACACTTTATTATCCAGTCCAGTGGTGTTCCCTCCATTCCTCCCATCTCTTCTCCCTAGGTCTTTGCCCTGACAGTCTTCCATGCCTGGAAGGCTGTCCCTCCTCTCCTCCACCTTACAGCATGCCTTTTTTCTTCAAGAATCTGCTCCAACTCCACCTTCTATGTGACATCTTTCCTTGGTGCCCTCCCTCCCCCTACAAACTGCCATGTATTTAAATACTTGGTGCTTTTTTTGTGTTGGTTCTCTTTCTATGTAGTCTATCTGTGCTTTTACATATACATTGTCTCCTCTGATAGACTATGAGCCCCCTGAGAGCAGGGCCGGTTTCATTATTGATACTTATTTGTCTGGCCCCCAGCCCAGTGTCTGGCTCATTACTGACACTGGAGAAATGCTTACTGATTGATTGACGGATGGATGGATGGATGGATAGATGGATAGAGAGAACTTACGCCCATGGGTCACAACTTGGTCCCTGCCTCTGGTTCCTCTGGGCTGGGGGAAGTTGGAGCCTGCATGCCTGAAGGACTCTGTGAGGATGAAGAGAATGGAAGCTGTTACTATGAGGCCCAAGAAAGAGCTGGATGATTATACGGGAGCAGGCACAGGGGAAGGAATGAAGCAGCCAGCCTAGAAGGGGGGAGCGTGGCACATGAGCCGGCAATAACCAGATCCATGGGAGCCTAAGACTTCAGTTGGGAAGTAACCACCTCAGGGAACATCTGAGTCCAAGTCATTCATTCTGTAGAGAAGGATGCTTAGACCCAATGAGGGGAAAGGACTGATCCAAGGTAACACAGCTAGGAAGAAGTAAAGGCAGTATTATATTTGATCCTGGGAGGGAGATACTGTTATTGTCCCCATTTTAGAGTGGCAACACTGAGGCAAACAAATTAAGTGACTTGCCCAGGGTCATACCTCTAGGGGGAAGTATAGGCAGGATTGCAATCCAGATCCTCAATAACATTTGTTATTTGATCCCCTGGCATGGAGTCTGTCATAATGCTGAAGACCAGGTAATGATGATGATGACGATGATGTTACCTCATTCAATCCCTGGACCCCTTCTCAGAACAGCATTGTTAAATATATCAAATAAAATATATAGGAAACCAAAAGTCAGTGGAAATCAAGATGTCATTTTGACACTCTTGGCCCCCTTCAGGATCTTGGCTACCATCCTTCAAACCCGGACTTTTATCGCAGTGGGATCACTGAACTGTGGTTTCTTCATCTGTAAAATAGAGATGCTTCTTACACTCTTACCCTCCAAGTGTGGTTGTGAAGAAAGGAAGGGGCAAACCATAGTGTGAGGGTGAGATAGGAGAAGCGGAGAGGGGGATGGGTAACCTCCCTCTGTTCCTCTGTAGATCTAGACGTGCACTATTATCGTTACCACTACCTAGGGTGGGGGAAGGGGTGGGAAGTAGTATTTATTAATCATCATGCTAGCACTAGGGATACAAAAAAAGGCTAAAAGATGGTGCCTGTTGTCAAGAAACTTACACTCTAATTGGAGAGACAATATGTAAATGAGTATGTACCTACAAGGTATGGTATAAATGTAAGGTAATCTCAGAGGATCACAACTTCAATCATGCCTCTTTCCTCAGGATGTTCTCCCCTTGGCCCATTAAGGTATAGCATTCTCTATCCTCATCCCCTTGAGGGGTTCTGATGTAGCAGGAATCCTGGTATGGCAGAAAGAGTGAGTGAGGAGTGAACCAAAATCCCACCTCTGACATTCATTAGATATGGAACCATAATCCAGTCATAAAACTTGGAGCCTCAGTTCCCTCATCTGTAAAATGGGGATATTACCTACAGACCTGCCTTTCCTGGTCCTCCTATTGCTAGTGTCTTGATCTGTTTACCCTCCAAATTACCCTGTCTATATCTAGTCTCTTCTAGCTCTGATACTCTCTATCCCAAGGTAGCTCTAATATGTTCCAAGAGTCTACTTATGTTTGTAAGAATTTCTAGAATGACTGATGGGCTGGACGAGGTGCCATTATTCTTCTGAGTATAGCTTTACATGAATTAGATTATGAGACCAAGTGCCAGAAATAGGAGTAGGTCTTTCCCCATGTGTGGGAGCAGGCATCATGTCTCAGGAAGTCTCTCCAGGGTGTTCTGAAGTGGTTTCATTGACTCCAACCTGCAATATCTCAGGTGTGGGGGGATTAAGGAGTGGGGTGAAGTGTCTCTTAGATCACACTGCCCATGGAGATGTGACTGGTATTGTCTGCTGGGGGCTGGGGAAGGTGTGGAGGGTGTCAGAGTACCAACATTCACAAAGGGAATTCACTTATATTTAACAAGGGCTCTCACATCTGGTTCAAGCTGCCAATGTACACTCCCCTAAATTGAGACAGTCCAAGTCAGGACAGTGGCCAGACCCTCAACAAACAGAAGCTGCTCTCCCCAGGCAATAGAGATCTTTAACTTTCTCTGTGACCCAGCCCGCTCAGGTAGGCTGTTAAATAATATGTACTTCTCAGAAAAATGGTTTTCAACGCATAAAATAAAATATATAAGATGGCAAAGGAAACCAATTATACTGAAATACAGTTATCAATTAAAAAAAAAGAGATCCCAGGTGAAGAATTACTACAAGCAAAGGTCTCCTAGTCATGCACATCATATATGTATTCATAGTGCAGCTAGGTGACCCATTGGATAGAGTGCTGAGCCTGAAGTCAGGAAAACTCATCTTTGTGAGTTCAAATTTTGTTAACTATTTCCCAACTACATTTTAATCTCGGGCAGGTAGGTGGCATAATTATAGAGCACTGGACCTAGAGTTAGGAAACCCTGAGTTCAAATCAGGCCTTAGACACTTCCTAGCTATGTGACCCTGGGCAAGTCACTTCACCCTATTCGCTTCAGTTTCTTCATCTGTAAAATGAGCTGGAGAAGGAAATGGCAAACCACTTCAGCATTTTGGCCAAGAAAATCCCAAATGGGGTCATGAAGAGTCAGACATGACTGAAATGACCCAATGACAATAAATGTATAGTCATAGGATTAACATATATCTACACATCTGAAAAGACAGTAAGCATGGATCTGTGATTGAAGATGGAGAGAGGTTATGGGCAGGTGACTGAGATGACACTTTGCCTTGGTTTTCTGCCTGGCCTAGCACAGCACATGGTGTATTAACACAGTTCATAAAATGGATTGGATAGACTGTAATTATTGGGCATATGGGAGAAGGGTGAGATTTGAGGGCCTTGTTTTCTCATACATATGACACTCAAAGGTATGTCCGATCATACACATGCCCTTCTGACACCTCACTGGTGTAAAACGGTGCCTGACACAAAATAGGTGCTTAATAAAAGATTCCTGACTAATCATCAGTTGACTGTCCTTTTATTCATACGTAGCTACCTTGCCTCTCAATTGTGAGTCCTCACATACCAGCCTTCCAGCCTCTCATAGGTTGGGTAGGGGAACCAACAACCTAGAGGTCACATGTGGCCTGCTAGGTCCTCAAGTGGGACCCTTTGAATCAAACTTCATAGAACAAATCTCCTTAATAAAAGTATTTGTTCTGTAAAACTTGGACTCAGTCAAAAGGCCCCACTTGAGGACCCTGCCCCTCACAGCTCTGTCTAGTGCTGAGCACAGTACTTGGCATATAGAAAACTTTTGATAAATGCTCATTGACCAAGTGTTGACTGGTTGATTGTCGTCATACATACGAGCACTTTTTCCACCTCACTAAGTGCTGTGTCCTATAGCTTGAAATGGGGAGAAAACAATCAGAATCACTATTGGGAGACCCTGAATAAGACATCTTTTTTGTAGCTGTCATCTCTGTAAGTTTGTTACACGTAACATGGAGATAGCTGGGGAAAAGCCTTAAATACCTGGCCCTGATTTAGTGGGGGCAGGGAACATAATGAGGAAGACTTGGGAACAAAGCTGGCCACAGCTCTTAGGCTGAGCAGAAAGAATCCCAGAGGAGAAACCCCAACTCCACTCTCTTTGTGGAGGATAGAGTAACCTTATGGCTTGGCCGTAGTGAAGAAAAATTGAGCTGGCTTACAGCAAGATGTATTTCCTGGGCTCCTGGACGTGTGCATTCTCAGCCAGCAGCAAGTTGAACTCCACCTGTGAAAACAACACCATCACAAGAGAAGCTGAAACAAGTGTGGCTTCCAGAGGCTCCCCATGCTTGGCACCCAACTCCTGGGTCAAATGTCTATCTTAAGCCCTGGCCCCACTGGCTACATGCCTTTTTGAATGATAGTGATGGAAATGAAATATTTCTATGGCTTTAAAGATTTTCAAGTGCTTTCCCAGAAGCATTGTTATCTCCATTTTACAGATGAATGCCTGGTACATGGCAAGGGCTTAAAAATTGCTTTATCATCTGTCTATCCCATCTTCTTATCTCTCCATCCCCTCTCTATAAGTCTCTATCTATCCAGGTATCACCTGTCTATATGTGTCTAAAATCTCTACCTTTCTCTTCATCTCTATATCTATCTATCCAGCTGCCTCTATCATTTATCTAAATATATATCTATCTCTATATAATTATGTACCTCTCTTTCTTATATATATCTACATATCCATATCTATCTTTATCATTTATCTATATCTAAATATATATATCCATTTTCTATATCTCTATTTATCCATCTTCCTCTATCATCTATCAATATTTTTACTCATCTACCTCTATCTTTCTATCTCCATTTGTCTGTCTCAGGAGTGGGGAACCTGCAACCTCAAAGGAGCTTCTAGGTCCTCAGGTATGGCCTTTTGACTGAGTATAAGTTTTATAGAACAAATCCTTTTATTAAGGGAATTTGTTCTGTGAAATTTGGATTCAGTCAAAGGGCTGCCCTTTAGGACCTAGAGGGCCATATGTGGCCTCGAGTTTGCTGGTTCCCCACTCCTGGATTTAATTTGTCTGTCTCTCTCAGTAAAGGTCAAAAGTTAAAGGACTTGACAAAGGTCTCATTGTGCCTAGCACTGAGAATGCAAAGACAAAACCAAAGCCTTCCTGCCTTCAGGAAGCTTACATTGTAATGGAGGAGACAACATGTACCTACACCGGCATAAGCAAACCACTCTCACAATTCATATGGCAGAGTGATGCTCTCCCCTCCCCCTCCTATATCCTGCCCAGGAAATCTTCCCTGATTAATCAAATCTAACTCCAATTATACCAGGCTCTCCTCAGCACTTGGAAATTACATTGGCACTGAAATATCTATGATCTTGGGAAAATAGCCCTGGATTTAGAGTCCAAAGGTTTGGATTTGAATCTACTGCTGGTCACCACCTTGAGCAAACCACATTCCCTCTGCCCACCCCCTCCAAGCTTCAGTTTCATCACCTCTAAAAGGAGAGGGTTGGACCAGATGGCCCCAGAGATTCCTGGATTCACACTCCTGCATCTGCTAACATGTTTCAGGCAATACAGTGAATCAGACATGGCCCCAGGCTGGAGGTCAGGGATGCCCCAGTCCTATTGCCTACATGCTGACTTGCTATGTGACTACTGTCAAGTGACTTCCTCTCTCTGATGGTTTCTTCATCTTTCAAATGAGGTTAAGCCCTTGCACGGACCGGCCTCCTAGGGCTGCTAGGATGAGATAATGTCTGGGAAAATGTTCAGCCCGAATGATCTCGGTCTCTTCTAGATCTAATGTTCAGTGAGCTTCAGAATGGGAGAGCTCAGGCCTAGCTGTTAGTAATCCAGAACTACAGATGACATCACACCCAGGGAGCAGGAAAGGCTTTCAGAGGCAGGCCTAAGTCAGAATATAGGGAACAATCAGGCCCTCAACCCAGTTGGAAGCTAAGAAGGATCCACACTGGCTAGCTTTTGAATTGGGGAAAGGTCAGGCAGCAAGGCTAAGGAGAAGAGTCAGATATTCACAAGGTCTTGTAGGGTGGGTCACAAACAACATTCTTAAAAATTGTTGAGGATCACCTACTTACCCTGCCAAGAGCTTTTGCATATATATATGTATATATGTATATATATATATATATATGTTTTATTTGTCAATATTTACAGTATTAGAAAAGAAATGAAAACATATTATGTAACAGGTCTGACCTCACAGATCTTAGGGGACAACCAGTGGTCCTCATTCCCCACTTTAAAAACTGTTTTTGATATAATACACTGGCTTTAGTATCATGAGGGACTAGGGTCCAAATCCTGTCTTAAACACATATTAGCTGTGTGATTTGGGGCAAGGTATTTTGCTTCCTCTCAGCCTCAATTTCCTTTTCTGTAAAATGGGAATTATATCCCTACTTCACAGGGTGGTTGTGAGGATCCAATGAAATCATCTGTCTCTGGTGCTTTGCAAACCTTAAAGTATTTTATAAATGTTGGCTATAACTATATTTTGTTTATCATTAGTATCTTAAAATGAAAGTTCTCATCTTTTTGATGAATTTTAAATCGAAAAGATCTTGGTTCATGTTATCTATTATTGCCCTTTTATATTTAATGACCTATAGATTATTATAGCTAAGTGGCACAGTAGACAAAACACAGGGAGTGAAGTCAGGAGTACCTGAGTTCAAATTTAGCCTCATACGCTGGCGAGTTATATGACTCTGGGCAAGTCACTTAACTCGCTTTGCCTCAGTTTCCTCATCTGTAAAATGAGCTGGAGAAGGAAATGGCAAACCACTCCAATATCTTTGCTGAGAAAATCCCAAATGGGGTCACCCAGAGTCAGACACAACTGAACCAACAGAACAACAGATTATTACATGTGCAAATAAAATAACTGCTTCTTGCAATTGAATAAAATGTATTATTATATAACTATATTATGTAGCAATATATGTACATATATGGATATCTAATAAACATCTAATTATATGATAATATATTAGAATGTATAAACATATGACAGTATATGATAATATATGTGAATATCTAATAAATAGATGATATATTAATTTATTATAATAAATCAATACGTGAAAATATTATTATTATTCCTGCTGTGATTATTAGGGTCATCTCAGATCCCTCTAAAATATGAGCCTAGTGACTTGGTGACCTTGAGCTGTCATCCTTGGGACAGAAGACCTCGGCTTCATTTAAAAAAAACAAACCCAGACAAGTAGCTCAGGGTGTTTCAGTCTTTTCTCCCCATCCAGCCTCTATGTCTTGAGAGCAGGGGTTCTTAATTTGGGGCCCATGGGCTACTTGCTATGGATATATTTCAGGTGGTCTCTGAACTTGGATGAGGAAAATAATTGCATCATTATTTTCATTCATCTTTAACTGAAATTTACCATTTCTTTCAATTATTTAAGAACAGAATTCTCAGGAATCCAAACACTTTTCCATGATACATAAAGGTGAAGAATCCCTGCCTTAGGAGGTAGGAACCACATCTACTTTCTTCCTTCCATAGTTTGCCAACTATTCAGTTAGACACGGAGTAAGGACTCAGGAAATAATTATGAATTTGACTTGATAGCATGGTGAGTCAGAGAACCAAATGGCTGACAAGACTCAAGAATTCGGTGACGGAATCACACAGAATGCCAGAGCTAGAAGAGCCCTAGGAGGTCATCCAGTGTTACCCGCAACATGTTAAAGGTCAGAAGGGGAAGTGGTTTACTCAGAGTCATGCAGACAAAAAGTGGCTGAACTAGGACTCAAATCCAGGTCTTCCTAATTTCAACCCCACTTGAATCCTCTTTCTACTGTATCAAAGTCCAAATGGTGTGACAACAGATCTTTCTTTTGCACAGTTTTGTGTCCTTTGTTGTTGTTGTTAAAACTGGGAAAATCTAGGAAACACTTCTGGGTGACAGAGTCAAGGAGGAAGGAAACCTCACAACCAGGGACATGGGCAAGACCTTCTTTCTGCGGCTGCCTGACACTGAGCTACTCACTGGGCATTCCCTGAAGAGTCCAAATGTCTCTCTTTGTAGTAGTAACTTTTAGGTCGCTATTATCACAGTCACCAAATATCAGAGTTGAATGGGAAATTAAAATTATCTAGTTTAGCGGTTCTTGACTTGACGTCCTTGAACTTGTTTTAAAAAAATATTTTGATAATTGCATTTAAGCATAATTGATTTCCTCTGTACTCCTCTGTATTTTATTTTGTGCATTTAAAAGCACTATTCTGGGAAAAGGGCCATAGGTTTCACCAGACTGCCGAAGAGGTAGGGGACACAAGACAGATTAAAGAGCTCCTATTAATTGTCCTATTGCCTCATTTGATAGATGGGAAAACTGAGGCAGTGTGGCACAGTGGGACATGCACTGAATCTGGAGTCTGAGGTCTCAAGCTCGAATCTTCTCTTTGCAACTTGGACAAGTCACTAGGGTCTCAGCTTTGTCATTTGGTGAAATGAGAGATCTGGACTTCATGTCCTCTAATGGGCACTTACAGCTCAGAAGAGATGAGGAGCAGAAGGAGCAGGGACTTGCCTCTGGTCATACAGTGAATAACAAACCTAAAACAAATTCTTACTTCCAAAAGGGCATTCCCATGGTAACTCAGCAGTGCCTGCTACTTTGGTGGTGACGCCCGTCCTTCTTCAAGCCAGCCGGGAAGTGTTATGCTATTTCTGGACTCCCTACAAATTTGACAAAAGCCCCTGAGCCAATGGTGATTGAACCTGATTGAATTCCCTTACACACAGATTTCTGGGCTACAAGACTCAAGATCCCAGATTTAGAACCAGAAGGTTCTACCAAGACCTCTTCAAGGCCAGTGAGTCTATACTCCTCAGGCTGAGAGAAGTGAGAGATCACTCACTGTGCTCAGAATCACATAGCTAGAAAATGTCTGAGGTAGGTTTTGAACTCAGGTCTTCCTGACTCCAAGCCTAGGCTCTGGGCACTATGGCAATCTCTAGCTGCCGAATCCAGTGCTATGTTTCAGAGCTGCCAAAGACTCCACAAAAAGACTTCAGCAGGTCCATGAACCTGAAGGGGAAAAAAATGGCATCTTTGTTTTCACTCATCTCTGGTTTTCTTCGTAATCCTGGATTTTATTTTATGTATTTAACGACATTACTCTAAAAAGGGATCCATAGGTCTCATTCATACAGGGTGCCAAAGGGGCCCAGGGCAAAAACAGCTTAAGAACAATTGTTTGCCTCAGAGGAAAGGGGATTTTGTTTTCATTTCAGTGGTAAAGTAGGGGCAATGACCCAGTCTTGTCATTTCATTAGATTTTAAAATCAGTATCAGTAGGGAGTCTGACAAAGAATAGGGGTGTCTGGGTGAAGAAAACACTGGTTTTGGAGTCAAAGGCCTAGAGTTTGAAGCCCAGCTCTGGCACCGAGGCTGCTGGTGGCTGTGGGCTAGAACTGGGCCTGGAGTCAGGAAGTCCGGAGTTCAAATCTGGCCTCAGATACTTCTAGCAGCATGACTCTGAGCAAGTCACTTAACCCTTTTAACCTCAGTTTCCTCATCTGTAAAATGAACTGGAGAAAAAAAATGTTAAACCACTCCAGTATCTCTGCTGAGAAAACCCCAAATGGAGTCACAGAGCGTTGGATACAATGGAAACAAGTAAACAAACAAAAAAATGGAAATAATAACAGCCTCTACCTCTCAGGGTTACAATATTACAAATAATATTTGTAAAGTACTCAGCAAAGAACCTGGCACATTATAGGTGCTTAATAAATGTTTCAGTTGACTTGATGTTAGAGGTGGGATTCCAACCCAGATCTTCATGCACCAAATCCAGGTTTCATTCAACACAACTGGACTTAGGGATAGAAGAGGAGCTCAGATGAATGCACTGGGGGGCACTGCTTCCCTACCCTGCTCAGCCAAGTTAAAATGATCACAGAAAATAAGGGGCCAAAAACAGAGGTTACAACAAGTTTGTGTATACTGTGTCAACCCCTTTACAAAGTGTGAAAAGGTTTCTCAATGAAACTGGAAGGACTGCTTGCCATTGGCCAGCTGAAGATGGGCTGGTAGCCTTTACAAAAGTTAAGCAATAGGGGCACACAACTCTGGGGAATGTGGAGGGTATCATAGAGAAAGGGGATTTCTTTCTCACCCCCATTAGTAATGGCAGCTTGTTGAAGAGTTAGGAAGACACAACCTATCTCCCTGAGAGCAGAAGGAGAGGAAGCAGCTTCAGGAAGCATCATCCCCATGGGCTGAGAAAGGAGCTCCTCCTCTATCACTTTGTGGAGCCCTCATTCTGTTCCCTGTTCACAGGCTTTCTGCTGGGCAGGTCTCAGCTAAGTTCCCTAGGTCTTCTCCTCTCTATGGCTTAGCCATAGCTGATGGTGGGGGTAGAGAAAAGAGAAATCCCTTCACTGCTTGCTGACCTTTGGTAGGAACATTGGTGTCATGTTCCAAAAAGTAACTCCCTGACTCTACTACTTTGATTGTATGCCAACTCTGGTTGGCAAGTTTAGCATTTTCAAGATCACCAGGGACACGAGCAACCTTTGACCCACCAAAGGCAAGTTGCCCTTCCAATTCCATCAGGTAAACCTCTTCACCTTTTGTAGTGGGCATTTAATGGGGTATAGACACTCATGACACAAGATGTAATCTTATTGCCTCTGCTACGTACCCCTTACTCTTCCCATGGGATGCATATAGTCCTTTAAACTTTGCATATTTTTTTCATTTGTTTCTTACAACACTGTTAGTCAAGTGTTGGCATTTTTTTTCTTTAATATTTTTTTTTTCAGCCAGAACTGTGATTTCATCAGAGTAGGGAGATTCCTATGAGGAACTTCCTCTCAGTAGAAGTCAGTGCCTTCACTGCAATTTACAGTTTTCCCATCCACCCCCTTCCCCAAACTTAGAGTTTAAGAGTTGCCTGGGACAGTAAGAGAATAAATGACTTTCCCAAGACATATCCAGCATTGATCAGAGAGAGGATTTGAACTCAGGTCTTTCTGACTTCAAGTCCAGTGTTCTTATTCAGTACACCACTCCCTCTACTGCAAGAATGACATGCACAGAGAATCCCTGGAGGATCCTTAAATGGTGCATCCCATTCTGTTGAACTGACCAACCTCCTAGAGTTGCAGGGAATGAGGAAGGAAGGCTCGCCCTTCACTCTGCTGCTTTCCACTATTGCAAAGACTGGGGAAGACCTATAACCTCAACAATGTAGCCCTCAAGGCAGGATGGTAATTCCAACCCTGCAATCACAATAATGGCACAATTACCATTACAAGCTGTCATCTATTAAAGGGGGCACTGCATCTGCAAACACACTAGACCAACTCTTCCCACACACAGGCTCTGGTTATACACATTATAGAACATCTGGCTATAACACGTGGGATCAAGCAACTGGTCAATCAACCAGCTGTTATTAAACATTTACCATGTGTGAGGTGCTGGGGGTACACATACAAGCAAGATGGTCCCTGTCCTCAAGATGTTTATGTCCAAATGGGGAAATAACATTCACATATAAGTAAATATACATATAATACATACATATATGCATGTATTTATTTGTACATTCATCTATATGAATATATACATATACACATATATAAGAATCCATATTTGTGTATTTTGGTTGGTTATTGTCCTTTGTTCTCAAAGAGGACCAAAATGACATCACTGTGCTAGAGTCAAGTTTCAACGTGTCCAACTGTGGCTGATCAGACCAATACAAGCTCAGAATGCTCTACCATAGGTTGGGCACAAATAATGGATATGAACATTTGGGGTGGATACTTTAAATCTGCTCATCTAGCACTTCTTTTGAGCTACAATTCTGCTTTGCTCCTACTTAAAGCACAACGCCTTCTCTGATGTGGGCACACCATGCTGAGAAGTCCTGTGCCAGTGTCTCTCATGTCACACAATCAATTCCAAAGTTCTTAACAGAGACCTTGCGAGTGTCCTTGTATGACTTCTTCTGACCTCCATGAGTTCTCCATAAAATAATCTTTCTGGTAAGCATACATTTGGCAAAAGACAAAAGACATGACCCATACCATTGGGATGTGTGTCTGTACATGTGCAATATGCATATATGTGTGTGTGTATGCATATCTATCTATGAAAGTAATTTTATTCAAGATGGTACACTAGGGAAAATTCTCTTTAAGGAAGCAGAAATGACCTCAGAGGGTCCCCACAGTTTAAGAAGTGCTGCATAGTCCAACCTGTAGTCCCTAAGCAGGGATTCTCTTTAAAACACTCCTGGGAAGCAGTCAGCTAGCTGCCACTTGAAGATCTTAGTGATGGGGAACTCACTACTTCCCCAGAAGTCCATTCCACCTTGGGAGTACTTATAAATGTTAAGAAGCCTTTCCTAATGTACATGCCTTAAGATTGCCAAGGATATATGGATGCTGGTAAGGACAGAGATCCTCCCTATGTTCCTATCCTTATCCCTACCCTCCAGCCCCCCTGCCAGAGAGTGAGTTCCACTCCTGGGCTAAGGTAATCCTCTAGTCCTAACTGGGGAGAACGAGCAAGGAGGATCATGGTGGAGCAGGACAAGAGAGGATGGTGGGTTGGGGGGAGGGAAGGGACACAGCTGCCACTGGATCAGCTTAGCATGAGAAGGGCCAGCCCAGGAGCTATGATGAGCATACATTGAGTCACCAAGGCAAGGACCAGGCAATGAAAAAACCACTTGAAACAGACACAGAATTGTTGGAATTGTTCCTGCTGAGAACAGAATGGGTGATTCCTCACTTCCTCTATCCTTTTCTTCTACCTCTCCTTCCTCCTCCTTCTTCTTCTTTTCTCTGTTGATGACCATGTTCCCCAATCTTGATTTCCTAAGAGTTTATTGGCTTTCTGTTTTTCTATTGTTTTAAAGCTAATCTCTCTTAAGATAACTGTGGTTAACCATTGCATTACTGTTTATGTGTATTGCGCAAATGTGCTGAAGGAAGAAGAAATACATAGCCAGTGAAAGGAAAGAGAAACAGAAAGGCACAGAGAAACAGACAAAGACAGACAGACAGAGATACAGCCAGAGAGAAAAAGAGATTCTTTTGGATATGAGGGTATTTCCTGGCATGGACACTCAGAATGAACCAAAAAGAGAATTATTGATTCATTTTACATAACATCCCAAAACAGTAAGAAAATTTAGATCCAGATCTTAGACAAATGGGTTAGTAGCTCTACTTGGGGGAGGGGTTATGATGAGCAGGAGAGGCTATGAGAAGTGACTCCTCAACCACTTCCTCTTTCCATCGTAGTCCCAGGGGGTTGGGAGGGAAGCCCTACTTCAGGAGGGAATGACTAGAGAGAACATCATTCCGGTAGGACAGAGGAATGCTTAGGAAGGAGTAGCCCAATCCACAGGGACATGGGGACCAACAAGGGAGAGTAAGTTGGCATTTCCTCCTTAGGCCACTCAATCCCTCTCTACACTGCTGCTCTATGTACACTGGGCCAGTACCTGCCCCCATGGCTCCTGGTTGAGCTCTCTAATGAGGCAGAGAAGGAGAGTGGAAAGAACTTTGGAGAGAGAAGGTGTGGGCTCTGTCATTTAACACTAGTATGACCTCAGTCAAACGTCACTTAGCCTTTCTGGGCTTCCATTTCCTCATCTATAAAATGAGAGGCTGTCCTAAATGACTTAAATTTCTACCAACTCTAGAGTCAGTCAGGTAAGAAGCATTTATTAAGCACTTACTACATGACAGGCTTGATGAGGATGCAAAAAACGTAAAAAGCAATCCTTGCCCTCAAGAATTTCACAGTCTAATGGGGGAGACATGAAAACTCCTGTGTATAAACAAGATATACACAAGATAAATGGGAGAAAATCAATAGAGGGAAGGCACTCGAATTAAGAGAGACTCGGAAAGACTTCTTGCAGAAGGTGGAACATATCTGAAGCCAAAGAAGCAAGAAGGAAGAGATAAGGAGGGAGAGCATTTCCAGGCATGTGGAGTACTCAGAGAAAATGTACAGAGTTAGGAGATGGATTATCTTGCTTACCTATAATGGTCTTAGTTGAAGGGCTGTCAGAAAGACCAGGTTAGACTATAAGAAGTCCTCTGGGACCGGTTCATTTTTGTCTTTGTTTCCAATGCCTTGCACAGTGTGTGCGACAAATAAATATTTGTTGACTGACTTATTGGCTAATTGCTGTGCTCAGCCTAAGATGGCAGAACTAGAAACAGGAGATGCAAGTTGCAGAGAATGAACATAAGGAAAAACTTCCTCATCATTACAGTTCTCCCAACATACAGCAGATTGCCTTAAGAAACAATGCTTCCCTTCACTGGCATCTTTGTCAGGTATGATGTCAAAAGATTCCCTAAGCCTGATGGACCTCTGAAGTCTGTTCCAGTTGTGAGGCTGCCTTTCCTCTTCTCATTTCCAATCCATCTGTGGGCCAACTCTGCCCTGTCTGCCTTGCGAGTTTATAGCTTTTCCTGAACAATCTCCTGCAGCGATACGGAGTACGGCTCATTTTTATTGGGCTAAATCAACCCATCAACATGCATTAGGAGGATATAGCCTGTGGGCTCCTTGGTGCTGGGCTGGGTGGGTAGGAGTGAGGTGTCAGTGACTGCTCTGTTCTTCTCCTGGTGCCCTTGGCCCCTGGACCGACCAGTGGTGCCCTGCCCACCTTCCGTATTAGGCTCTGATGCCCTCCCCTGCTAGGCTAGGCAAGGAGCACCTGCCTCCAAAGTTTCTTTTCTCGTTACTTTCAGGTGACCACCTGTCGGGCCTGTCTTGCTTTCACTTGACTCTCTAGGTCTAGTCGTTCTGCGTGGTTTTCTTCTACAATTTCTTGAAACATGGTAGGCAGGTTTTTTTGTCTTATGTGATTTTCAGGGAGTCTGGTGATTATACTCTCTCTTCTTATCCTGTTTTCTTGGTCAGTTGTTTCTAATATTAGCTATCATATGGGTTCTTCTAGGTGGCATAGTAGACAGAGCCCTAGATGTGCAATCAAGAAGACTTCAGTTTAAATACAGCCACAGAAACTTACTATGTGACTCTGGCAAGTCACTTAATTTTTCTTACCTTCTGTAAAATGAGGATTATAATTAAAATAGAATCTACCTCAAAGCATTGCTGGGAGAATCAAAAAAAGATAATATTTGTAAAGTGATTTGCAAACCTTAAAATACTGCAGAAATGCTAGATATTATTAAATGGTTCTAATACGTTTTGTTGCATTGTTTTATTTTTGAGCTCTGTTTGCTCTACCTTTTTTTTTTCATATTATTCAACACTAGGGTAAAGTCCTGGGACTGGTTGGAGAAACCAGGAGCTGATCTCTCCTGTCCAGGGACCCTAAGGTGAGGATCATGTTCCCTGTGTCCTGCTCCCTTCTTCAAGTGGGGCTATAGAAAGGACTATGAAGGAGAGATAGGAGTGCCTTGGCATTGGCTCTACTCCAGAACTTCCAATGGTCTGCTGTTTGGTCTTTTTTGTGTGTATAGGGGATTACATCAGTGGCTTTTTTCTTAGTTCATCTCCCATACTGGATTTTCTGCTTCATTTGGTACTGTCTTCCACAGTTCCTAAAGGACTCTAGAGGGAGTTAAGTTTGGCTGGAGCCTTTCTTTCATGTTGCCATCTTGATCCGACCAGTTAATTACTAAGAGAACTCTCCTCTGTGGTATTTTTCTTTTGGCCCCAGTTCCTATTCCTAGATTTCTCGGATTCCCTACTTTTGTATACAACCCTCCATTCCATCACCTCTCCTGGACGTTCATTGCCTCTGCCTGCCATCTTTGGGTTCTGGACTTCCTGTTTCTCTGGACCCACAATATCTGACTATTTCTCTCTGCCTTGGCTAATGTTTTTGGCCTTGAATCTTCCCTTACTGACTCAAAGATAATTCACAGATGCCAATAACTAGAAGATTAAATAGGACATGGTCATTTCATGAGAGTTGTGAAAAGTGTGCAGTAAATGTCCATAGGAAGGAGAAAGCACTTTAGGCTGAGAATGCAAAAATGTGGTACCTACTGAATACTTATCAAACACTAGCTGTGCAAATCCCTTAACCACTGCCTGCCTTAGTTTCCTCAAATGCAAAATGAAGATAATAGCACCTACTTCCCAGGATTGGTATGATAATCAAATGGCATGATATCTGTAAATTACTTAGCCTGGCATACAGTAGATGCTTAACAAATGCTTATTCTTTTGCTCTCTTCCTCTCCCTTCCTCTAAAGACATAGCATGGAGGCTAGCATTATAAATCAGAACTTCACTATCCTTCATTGAACTCCTATATTACAGATAATATCTTCAAAACATCTCAGAGAACTCACTCAATAAATTCTATGGAAACCAGACCATTATCACAGACAGAAATATAGCCCCCAATCTCCTGAAAGAAACTTCTATGCACAAAAATGTTTAAATGATTTTTTAAAACAGATGTCACTGTGCCAAATACTCATTCTCCAAACTATACGAATGAAAAGCTTTCAAAATATAGAGACCAAGTCAAGGGAATTCAATTTCTATGGGAACAGGAGGAGGGGCACATCAACCTTGCCATCTTGCCTGCTACTAAAGATTTTTCTGTGATGCTTTCAGTGAGCCTGCACAAAGAAGATAACCTTCTACCCAGCAATATCTCTTCTAGGACTGTATCCCAAAGAGATCATAAAAATGGGAAAGGGTTCACATGTACAAAAATATTTATAACAGATCTCTTTGCGGTGGCCAAAAAGTGAAAATTAAGGAGATGCCCATCAATTGAGGAATGACTGAACAAGTTGTAGTATAAGAATGTAATGGAATACTACTGTGCTATAAGAAATGATGAACAGGAAGACTTCAGAAAGTCCTGGAAGGCCTGAGTGAAAGGAGCAGAACCAAGAGAACTTTGTACACAGCAACAACCACAGTGTGTGAGGAATTTTTCTGGTAGACTTAGTCCTTCATAGCAAAGCAAGGACCTAAAGAAATTCCCAATGGACTTTTGAGGCAAAACACCTTCCACAAACAGAAAAAGAACTATGGAATTGGGTCACAGAATAAAGCAGACCATTTTCTTTTGTATTATGTTTGGTTTTATGGTTTCTCCTACTCATTTTAATTCTTCTACTCAACATGACTATGGTGAAATTGTATTTAACAGGAATGTATGTGTAGAATCTATATAAGATTGCAAGCTGTCTTGGGGAGGGAGTGGGGAGGGAAGGGGGAAGAAGGGGAAGGGAGGAGAAAAGTCTAAGATACATGGTAGTGATTGTAGAACACTGAAAACAAATAAAATAATTATTTTACAAAAAGAAGATAACCTTCTATCTCTATACTTTAATTCAATGACAAAAAGCTTTTGTTTTATCCACCTGCACACATTAGACAAACAGAAATAACAGAATAGCAACTTGTCCCAGGACCATTTCCATTTGAACTCCATCAAAAAGATGAGAATGACATTTGTTAAGGATGATGGTACTAATACTGATGGTAATGGTACCGATGATGATGACCCATAAATAGCCCTTTGGGACTTGCAAAGCTGTTTACCTACATCATCTGAGTAGATTCTTAGAACAAGGACTACTTGTGGGGAGGTGCTCTCATTATTCCCATTTTACAAATAAGGAAACTGAAGCTCAGGTAGATTAAATGTCTAAGCATCAGAGGTGCAATTCAAACAGATCTTCCTGACTCTAAACCCAACTCTTTAGGAAGTTGACAAATTGATATTCAAACTCAGATTCTCCAGTTCCAGATCTGGAGCTGTTCCTAGTATACCCTACTGACCATACATTCTGAAATCATTGGTGTAGAAAATAAGAAAGTGAAGTAGGTTGGGGGGAGGACCATAAGAACAGAGGGACCCAGCTGTTGGTCAGCTACAGGTAACAATTTCACTTAATGGTAACGACTTGAGAATGAATCACAAGGGAGTAGAAAGTCAACTTCTATTTAGGAGTCTGGGGTTGGGGTCTGACAACATCAAAGGATCAGGTAAATACCAGGACAGCTTCAGAGGACCTTATTCAAGGTGCAATTCTGTTTCTTCCTCTCAGTGTGTCTTTGCACATTCCCTCTCTCTGAATAAACTCTCTCAGCTTATTCAGTTGTAATATGAGGGGGTTAGACTCACTGACTTCTCAGGTTCCTTCCTCCCTTAGCTGACACTAGGCCTAGGATCCTCTGATTCTTTCCTCTCCTGTTCTCTCTTTCCATCACACTCAGCTAGCACAGTACATCAAACTCATGAGTCTATCATTGCATCCCATCTTTGGGGCTGGATGCCCATGGTACCTATGACATAGTATCTGCCCCATCTCCTGGAGAACCAGGGAGAGGCCGCAGAGGTGATTTCTCCCTATGACCTGTTTGTAAGGGAGTCCCTCCCTACCACCTCCCTTCCCACCCCCACCCCCAAATGACCCACCAGCAAGCTGAGGAAGGTCAAAATTAGACCTTGGCTAGGAAGGTAAATAGGTGCCTTCTGCTATAGGAAATGATATGGCTAAGTCAAGAGAAACTGCTCCTCTGAGTCAGGACAGAGGGTGGAGCCAAGAACCAACGCAGGGAGACTGTCCATTTGTCTAGAGTCAACATTGCTGTCGGTGCAAAGGTATGGGACGACAGTCCCTACTATAGCAGACCACAGAGTATTGGAGTTAGAAGGGGCCATGGAGGTGACAATTACAATAAGCAGACTGGCAGGCTGGAAGGGGAAGCCTTAGAATCAGAGAGACCTGGGTTCAAATTCTGCCTCTGACACATCCTGGCTGTGTGACCTTGGGCAAGTCTGAGTATACCTCACTTAGCCTTTTACTACCCTTTCTTTAGGCACTGACCTGCTAGAGAGAGGATAGGCATGCTGACATCTTGTGAGCATGTGCGTGTGCGTGTCCATGTGGGGCGTGTGTGTGTTGCACACTGGGACACACTGGAGCCTCATGGGAGGGTAGATGATAAAATGGTAGAAGTGGGGCAGGGGGAGGTCTGTCGATCTCGGAGGACAAGTTTCATCCATGGTCCCAGGCAGAGAATTATCCCTGACCTGGAGAGGCATCCAACCTCTCAGTGGAGTGGATTGAACTCATGTTCATTTCCTGTGCCTGAGATGTCAGAGAACAGGCTATGGAGGGGGCCCAGCTCGGGCCTGGAAATCAACAGACAAGGATGGGGCATTCCTAGTCTGGTATTTACTCTTCATCAGCTAAGTGACCCCAGGCAGGCACATCTGTGCTTCTCTACAGCCCAACTTCCCCATCATCAAACGGGAATAATGACCCCCACCCTGAATGGATGAAAGAAAGAAGAATGAATAATACTTTTTTAATCCATTCATTTATTTATTCAATTTATCTGCCACCAAATGAATATGATAACCTTGAGGCCAAATGAATGAAAGAATGGATGAATGAATGGATGAATGTTTTTTTCACTCATTTATTCAATTTCCCCATTATCAAATGAAGATAAATAATCCTCACCTAAATTAATAACTCATTTTCATTCATTTATCCATCCATTCATTCATCCATCTGTCCATCCAGCCATCCATTCATCCAGCTATCCATCCATCCAGCCATCCATTCATTCATTCATTCCCACAGCCTACTAGGCCCATACTTAAAACCTTTCCAGCTGAGGTTTGTGGTCCACTAGTTAAGTTTTGAGAACTCAGATCACCTCCACACTAGGATGCGATATTAGAGGAGGAGTTTAGAGAAGGTTGAAGAACTATAAGTCTCACTCCCTCCTCGACCACCTTCCTAAGACCCCCATGATATGAAGGAATTCTATCATTGGAAATTCATTTCTTTAGGTTAAATATCTATATCTATATATCTATATCTATATCTATATATATATATATCCCACAGGATGGGAAAGCATATGATCTTCATTGGTGAAGGGAAACCCATGAGTTCACAAAATATTATTAATGGGAGCATAGATGTAGAACAAAAATGTGTTAACGACTGTTCCGATTTCCAGAGTGTTTTCCAGTGCACAAAGTCCTTTCATCACAACACCCCTGAAAGACAGGTGGGCAAGTGGGAAGAATGAAGTGACTTGGCCGTGCCTCTAAGAAGCAGTGGGCTTAGGACTGAAACTTTGAAATCCCCATAACTGCATGTACCCCTGTCTAAGGAATTTCTAATAGCCTTTAAAACTTAACCCAAATGCTACCTCCTCCATAAAATCTACTTTGATCAATCAATTATAGATGTAGAGGTAGAAGGGAACTCATGAGGAAACTGAGAGCCATGGAGAGGGAAATGACTTGTCCAGGTCACCTAGCTGGGATTTAAACTCAGCTCCTCTGACTCCAAATGCATCACTTTCTCCCACTTTATCCATATAGTCTCCAAAACAGTCAATGAGTATTTATTAAGCACCTACTACGTACTGTTAGAGGTTCCAGGCACAAAAACAAAATGAAATGGTCTTTGAGCTCAAGGAATTTACATTCTATCAGGGGAGACATGAGCAAACATATGGGTTATTTACCAAACACACAAGGTAAATATTGGGAGGAGAAGACCCTGGTGGCTGGGGGAAGTGTAATGGGAAAGTCTTCATTTTAGGAGATGATACTTGAGCTGAGTCTTAAAGGCAACCAGGTATTGCAAGAGGTTGAGGGGACAAGGTGGAGCATCTGAAGCAGGGGGCATAGCTAGGCCTGGAAAATAGTAACCCACACAGACCAGTTTAGAAGTCAAATGACATTTGGTCTTGGACTAACGGTTTTCTTTTCATTTGTGTGTTTCATTAACTTATACTTGCAGAATGGTTAGAACACTAGACCTGGAATCAGAAAGACCTGAGTTCAAATCCAGCTTCGGATACTTCATAACTTCACCTCTGCCTGCCTCAGTATCCTCATCTGTAAAACAGGGTAATAATGACACTCACTCCCTAGAATTGTTCTGAGATCAAACAAGATTACATTTGCAAAGCTCTTTGCAAACCCTAAAGTGCTATTCCTTGTAAATAAAACACACCCTCGGGATCTGGAGTACTGGTAACAGGAGGGAAAGGAGAAGGGAAGCAGGGGCTGTTTGCCAGATTCTTGAGCATCTAGCTGGAGTCAAAGAAGTCTAAGAAAAATTAGGGATTGGGGTCAGCAGATCTCAGGGTTCAAGAAGTCAAAGAATTCAGTAAGCCTCAGATTAGATTAAGATCACAGCTAGTTTAGAAAGTAATGAAAGGTAAGAGCCTTGAGCCCATGGGCCAAGGTCCAGAGAGGAGCCCTGGAAGCTGCCTGGAAACTCAGGTTTCAGGCTCGGAATTCTTTCACACACTCTTCACTCCCTGTCTTGTTCATAACCCGGGTTATCCCAATTATAAAAAACACTCCATTTGAGAAGGCTAGGGCATGTAGCAAGAAAAACCCACTAAGTAATGTATTTATGTCAGGCATGACACCTAATCTATTTCTCTCATTTTCCCCATACATAAAATAGAAGTGGAATTTAAGTAATACCTCAGGTCTCTTTGGGGCGCCATATTGTACAGAGCACCAGCCCTGGAGTAAGGAAGACTCATCTTCCTGAGTTCAAATCCAGCCTCAGACACTTAGTAGTTGTGTTACTCTGGTTAAGCCACTTAACCCTGTTTGCCTCAGTTTCCTCATCTGTAAAATAACCTGGAGAAGGAAATGGCAAAGCACTCCAGTATCTTTGCCAAGAAAACCCCACATGGGGTCACAATGAATCAGAAACAACTCAACAGTAACCATAACAAGATTCTTTACCATATACAACGTTCTCTTTCCTGCCTCTGCCTTGCCCTGGCTGTCTCTACGTCCTCCCTCCTCATCTTTGCCTTTTGGAGTCCCTTATGTGAGCCTTTTCCTGATCCCCTCTGGTGTAGCTGCTACCTTCAACCCATTCCAAATGACAATTACCTTTTTCACATCACAACTTTCCCCATCCCAGTGTCAACATATCATGAGTTAACATAAGAAGTTAAATGGGAATTTGGGGGGAGTTTTGTGGGAGCCACAGATGATATGTAAAGGTCAGTAGACAACAGAGAAAAAGTTTAGACACTCAGAAAAGCATTTTGTGTGTGTGTATGTGTGTATATATTTGCACACACATAATGTACATATGTGTATATGTATGTATATACATATACACATATGCATATATATGTATATATTTATTTATATGTAAAATACTCAAATTTTACAATAAGGTATTGCAAATACCCCACAAAGAAAAAGAAAAAAAAATCAGACTTCTTCTTCGGTATGAAGGAAAGGTCAAAAAATTTTATGTGTATGTTCCTGATAGCTTGGAGGCACCAAGGCCCTACTCCAGTGATGTGGAAGGGATCACTGTACCCTGCAATTTCTTATTTTGTGGTTACTTTTCCCTCAATGCATTATTTCTGCCCAGTAAAATGGGGATGCTTTTGGCTTTGGTTTTGTATCTCCATGGGGCAGTGTTACTTAGCAGATAATAAGCTGGCCTCCAAGTTAGGAAGAGCTGCATTCAAGTTCTGCCTTGTGTGACCCTAGGAAAGTCACATACCTTCTCCAATCTCTGGAAACTTTCTAAAACTATAAGATGCCAAAAACATGCATTGGTAAAGGAAGTTTCTCACATGGGAGTTCTCTCTCCGAATGAAAGCCATAAATGCCTTTGTAGGCTCGGTGAGGGCACAATGCCGGGCACTCACTTAAGAAATGACTGTTGAGGGGAACTGAACTGAATTTGATCCTGAGGATCCTCTCCTCCTGTTGTCACTGACACAGAGGGGTATTTACTGTTGTCTGGATTGCTCTGGGGCAGGATGTAGGTCATATTCAACCAACAAGTATAAAGTGGTGCCTACTATGTGCATAGCATTGTGCTAGGCATTCTGGGCTCCTGCTGCTCCAGACTGCTCTAACCCTCTCCTCTCTAATTAGAGAAGGAAAGCAATGCTGGACAGCTCTGGTCAGATCTAGCTTCCAGATGGGGGCTGCCTGAGTCAATGAAGCCCCTGTAAAGCATTGCTGGGAGGCAGAAAGGGGAGGTCTTGTAAGGGAAGGAGCCATCTCTGGCTCTGGGGGTAGAAGGTCCAGGTTGGCCACCCTGCCCCAGGGCTCTCCTCACCCCAGTCCATCCTCCACTCAGCTGTGAGGCTGACCATGTCATACCCTTATTCAATCCACTCCAGTGACTGTCACCTCTAGGAACAAACAGGGAATCCTTTGTTGTGGCATTCAAACCCAGTATAATCCAGATCCCTTCTATCTTTCCAGGCTTATACCTTGCACTCTTCTCCCTGTAACCCATGCTTTTCCATCCAGGGATGCTGGTCTCTTTGCTGTTCTTCAGGCAAGATACTCCATCTCTGGGCATCTGGGCATTTCCACTGACCATCCCCCATACCTGGAACCCTCTCCCTTCTCTTCATCTCCTGCTCATCCCAGTTTATTTCAAATATCAGATAAAATCCTACCTTTTATAGGGACCTTTTCCTGATCTCCCTTTCCTCTGTTGATCACCCCCAATTTGTCCTGTCTATGGCTTGTTTGTATGTAGCTGTCTGCATGTTGTCTCTCCCATTAGACTGGGAGCTCCTTGAGGGCAGGGACTGATTATTTTGTTTTGGGGGTTTTTGCCTCTCTTTGTATCTCCAGACCTTAACGTGTTTCCTGGCATATAAAAAGAGCTAAATGAATGTTTGTTGACTGGGTTCAAATCCTACCTATTAATAATATCTGCTACCTGCATGACCCAAGGTAAGTCACTTCAGCTTCCAAACCTCAGTTACATCATCTGTAAAATGATCTGTTGGATTAGTTGGTCTCTGAGGTTCCTTCTAGTTCTAAGTTGATGATCAAATCATGCCTAGGGAAGGATGCCCAATGATGGGCTTGTGGTGTGAGGCAGAGCCAAGATGACAGAGAAAAGGTAGCGCCTTGCCTGAGCTTTCCCAAATTCCTCTCCAAATAACTTTAAATAATATCTCAAAAGAAATTCTGCAGCAGCAGAATCCACCAAAGGATGAGTTGAAACAATTTTCCAGCCCAAGACAACTTAGAAGGTTGGCAGGAAAGGTCTATTGCACCAGGGTAGGAGTGGGGCATAGTCCAGCCCAATCCAGGCTGAGCCCTAGCAAACCAGCAGCAGGTCTTGGAGGTGACTGAAGCAGTGCACCTCTGAGCCCACAGATGGGAAGAGGATTGGACAACTGGCCAGGAGATTACCTGGGTTCTTTTGCTGGCACTGGACGCGGTACTCTAACCCATACTTGGATCTGGGTTTTAATCTTGGATGGCAGTCCCAGGGTGAGTAGATCACTAGCACACCTGAGATGGCAGCCACAGTGGAGCAGGAGCCCTTGTCATAGTTCCAGGGTAGAAAACAGCACTTATGATCACTCACACATCAGAGCGCTGGCCAGGAGAGCAGTGACTACATCTCTCTTTAGATCATTCAGCCTTGGAAGAAGTAAAAGCTTACAGATCCCCCAGAACTAGCTAGAAAATAGCTGCACAAATAACCCGAAACTTGGGAAAGTATCTCCTCTACCCTTGGAGCAGAGCCCAGCTTTAATTTAAAGTTAAAAATCAAGAAATAGGCTGGAAAAAATGAGCATACCACAAAAAAACAATCTGATCACAGAAAGTTACTATGAAAGATCAAAACAGAATACAGCAAAGGCAAACCTGCTATACCCAAAACCTCAAAGAAAAAATGTAAATTTGTTTCAGGCCCAAAAAGAATTCCTGAAAGTGCTCAAAAAGGATTTTAAAAATTGAGTAAAAGAGGTAGAGGAAAAGATGAGTTCATGATTTAGTTATCAGGGATGAATTCTTTTCCCTGTGTCCAGGAAAACCCCCCCATAATACTCTTTACAGAATAATTGTGCCTTCAAGTCTTAGCACTCATCAGTTAGTTCACAAGGGTAAGAAGGATATCTCACTAAACCATTCCTGGAGATGCTGGAGCAATTGTTTTATGATCCATAAGGCAGTCTGGTGTCAGATGGTGAGGTGAGTTCCCCATCACTGTAAGTATGAACAGAGGCTAAATGATCTCTTGCCCACAACTCCTGGCATCTCATCTCTTACTCATTTTCCATTTTTCTTCCTCAAAACTTTGTACAGTGGTCCAGGGTAAAGATTTTTCTCATCATGATGGGCAGAATAAAGTCAGATCCCAGGACATGCACCCAGAGAATTGGGGAATGGGGAGCATTTCTGATTGGGCTTGATAAAATCCTCCCCTGCCCCCAAGTTGTGATGAGCAAGGAACAGGATGACAAGATAGCATGCCTAAGGTCAGAGAGGCTCTCAGAGACCATATATTCCAACTTCCTCATTTTACAGATAAAGGAACTGAGACCCAGGGAAGTTAGGTGACTTACCCAAAGTCACATGATTAGTAAGCATCAGAAGTGAGATTTGAACCCAGATTCATTGAATTTTCCATCAACTTGCTTAGCCCCCATCTTGCAGTGGGTGTGTGTGTTGGGGGTGGCAGAAAACAACAGAGGGATGGCATTTCCTCGACATCTGAGGTCCAGAGCAACAGTAAAGTGAAGTGGCTGCCTCATGACAGCCCTGTGCAGGGATTCAGATATTGCCTCTGTGCTAGGTTGGGAGTCAGTACACCTGGCCCTGCCCCTTATGAGCTATGTGATCTAGGGCCCGTCCCTTCACCCCTGTTTGCACAGCTGTACAATGGAGGGAGGTGACCTTTCAGGGTCCTTCCACCTGATCCCAGAGTCATTCAAAACCACTCCCCTGAGGAGAAGGGACCTTCCTGACTTCCTGACCACAGTCGGTGGCTCCAAGGCTCTGAGCCTCAGTTTGTTGAGACGAAATAAAAGGCTGGTACCTCCTACATCACAGAGTTGTGGTGAGGTGTACGTAAAGTAAAGTTTTATAGAAATGCCCATTGATACTCATAGGACCATAGATTTAGAGCTGAACGGGAGCTTAGAGGACATCTAGCCCAAGCACTTTATTTTCACAAAGGAAGAAACTGAGATCTAGAGATTGGAAGTGATTCGCTTAAAGGTCAGATGGAGGGATTTGAACCCGGATTCTCTGGCCCCAAAGTCAGATGCCTTTCCAGGGTTCTGCTGTGCCATTCCTGGAAGCAGAGCCTAGCTCTCTGCAGACATCCCTCTCTCCTTCCCTTAGGCCACAGTCCTTGTTCTGTGCAGGGTGGCTGGCAGAAGACGGAAGGTGGGGCTGAGGTGGAGCTTGGGCAGGAGGTGCCAGGGCCCAGCTGCAGCCTCTCACCAGCACAGACTGTTGCACAGGCCCAGAACCCTTGGAGGAGCAAGGCAAAGCAGGGCAGCTGCAGAAAACAACGGGGAGACCTTGGTCCCCCGCACCCGGTACAGCATGGGTCACCATGGCAACAATAACCATGGTGCAGGAATCCCTAGAGCCAGGGACTTTCCAAGTGCTTTCTAACTACAGCCCAGTGAGACAGCTACTGCAGGGACTATTTTCTCCATTTATTGTAATCTGTCTTTTACAGAAGAAACAGACACAGAGAGGGCAAGTGATTTTCACAAGGTCACAGAGCAAGCGAGAGGCAGAGCTGGCAAGGACTGGAAACCAGTTCCCTTGACTCCAAATCAAGTACCAATACCAGGCTGCCTCTGTGATCAGCCAAATCTTTTCCCTGCACCCAGCCCCACATAAAAATGGGTGATGGAACTCACTCTTCTTGGAGTCCTGATGGGGTTTCATAAGTACTGGGAGCTTCTGGGAGGGACACTCCTTCCAAAAGTCTTTCAGCACCTGATCTGCAGCTTACTAGCCTGGAGAGTTGCCAGAAACACTGAGAAGCTATGACTTGCCCAGGGTCACAAAGGTAGGATTCAAAACCAGACCTTCCTGATTCCACACTATCTCACTCCATGTGAGAAATCACAGTAAGTTAGAATTGGCAGGGGTCTTTAAGCACAATATGCCCAACTCCTTCCATTTGCAGGGACAGAGACTGAGGCTCGGGGAGGACAAGGAATTTCCCCAAGGGCAGAGCCAGGACTGGAACCCAGGTGTGCTGACTCCCAGTCCAGGGCGCCTTCCAGTGCCCTGCAGTTAAGTTTTCCAGCTGCCTAAAGGCATTGGCCTGTCTGGTCTGGCCAGTCTGCTGGCAAGAGAGGGAGTGGCTCTGTCCAAGCAGAGCACATGAGAACAGGGTCAGGGCAGGAACAGACTGGATCATGGCTGGATCTCTCCCTGATTGTGCCTGGGAACTGTTCTACCTAAGGATGCTGGATAAATATTTGGTTAAGCTGCAGAGGAGAAATGTACTCAGCCCTGTGTGGACACGAGCTGTGATCTGCTCCTGGACACAATACTCGAGGAGGCTTGGTATGAATGGGTGTGTATTTCATATTCCGGATGACTCTCTTGAGTGGGCATCTGCACAGATGCTTTGCCTTCCCCTTTCCTTGTTTGTCCTCCCTCTAATCCTCTCTTCCTTTCTTTTCTCCTCTCCCTCTCCTCCTTTCTTCTCCTTTTCCTCTCCTTCTCTCTTCTCTCCTCTCCCTCTCCTTCCCTCTTCTCTCCTCTCCCTCTCCTTCCCTCTTCTCTCCTCTCCCTCTCCTCCTTTCTTCTCTCCTCTCCCTCTCCTCCTTTCTTCTCTCCCTCTCCTTCTTTTCTTCTTCCTCTCTTCATTTTCTCTTCTCTTGGGAAAAAGGGAGTTAAAGAAGAAGAAAAGGAGGAGATGAGATGCAGTCATGAAGTTAACCCCACTAGGACCAAGGCTGGAACTTACTCTCTCCCTCTTGCTGGGGCACGCCCATCTCACACAGCTCTCTCTATATGCAAGGCCCAAAGGAATTAGGCAAAAGTTGTCTCCTTGATAACAGAGAGACTGAAGACAAATTACCTTGAGGGCCCAAGAGCTCCAGAGAGCATGAGCCCTTGGGAGGCTGAGCCCCAAAGAGATGGGTTAGATTAGGTTACTAGGAAGATGAGTAATTCTTCTGAGCACCCCATATTTTAAGGGAAGAGGATGTTATAAAGAAAGAACTCTAGAGTGAGGAGCCCTCTATTAAAATCAGAACTGCTGTTGGCTGCCTCTGCAGGGATTTAGATAAATCCCTTTAACCTCTTGAGATGCAGTTTCTTCCTCTGTAAAATGGGAGTGATGCTATCATATTCCTAACCTCACACAAAAAGTCAGCATGGTTTCGTCAAGAACAGACCACATGAGACTAACCTCATTTCTTTTTTGTTAGAATTTCTAAAGAAAGAGGAAAGAGAATGCTGTGGATGTTGTTTCCTTAAATTTTGGCATAGCTTGTGGTAAAGTATCTCGAGCAAAGACTATTCTTATGGAGAAGAGATGTGTGAGAATCACTTTGCAAAGTTGGAAGTCCAACCAAATGGAGGGTACTGTTCTGCCCACCAATGGGGACACCATTGACACTCTCACTTACTGCTCCCATTCCCATAATGCCCAAGGTGCTGCGGTGGTAGGCACATGGAACCTGAAGTCACAAGGGCTTGGCTTGGGGTATCAGCTCTACACCCTGTGTGACCCTGGCCCAGTCCCTTCACTTTCCTGGACTTGAGTCTCTTCATCTGTAAAATGCAGGGGTTGGACCAGAAGGTCTCTCAAGTCTCTTCTAGCGTCACTGTATGAGGTTATGATCTTCTCAGGCACCTACTACACTCATGGAACCATCCTCAGGGCTATCAATGGGCTGACCTCATTTCTCACAAACAGATGGGGAACAGAAAAGGGATGGTGACAAGGCCTCATGATTTGGAAAGTCACTCAAAGCATGGATTTTTAGGACTACAGAGCATCTTGGGGCACTGCAGGCTACATTGGGTTGAATGTTAGATGCTGAGTTAGGAAAACTTGGGTTCAAATATCATCCTTCACATTTCCTAGCTGGGTGACCATGATTAAGTCAGTTAACTTCTGCCTTAGGGGTTAATAACAGCACTTACCTATAATGAACATCACTCAATTACAGAATCAGAGCTTCACAACAATCTCTTCAGTGCAGGAGACCTCAGAGGTCTATTCTTACCAGTCCTTGACCAAGAATTCCTTTTATCATTTCCCCAACAAGTGGCCATTTATATTCTGTTAAAAACCAACATTAAGGGGGAAATCCAGTACCTTCAGAGGCTCACCACACCTCTTTCTGTAGAGAGTTTTGCCTTATAATCTTCCTATCTAAAAATTCCATCTATTGTACTTAATTCTGCCCTCTAGATTCAAGCAGGACAAATCTAACCCCTTTTTTAGAAGCCAAACCCTCCAATAATCAGACAAGAAATATATCCCCTAAAAGTCTTCTCTTTACAAGGCTAAAAATCCTCTTCCAACTGGTCCTTGCTGGGCATGGTTTCTAGCTCCTTCACCATGCTCTCTACCACCCTCATGATATCTTACAGCTATCCAGTCATTCCTACATTATGGCACCCAGAACTGAAGTAAAGGCCCAAAGGTCACAAAGGTCTGACCACGATCACTTTCCTGCTCAAAAAAATTTATTCTGTGACTCCCTGTTGCTCTTAGGATCAAATACACACACACCTTTGACTAGCTTTTATGGCCCACCTTTCCAGCATGATTTTGCAATATTCCTCTACCTGGATTCCTGGATTCTGTGTTCTTTCCCAGGTGCTATTTATTGGAGGTCTCCTCTGTACTTTTAGATCTTTGATAGTATGATTTCAAGTCTGACGAAGTACTAATGGTAAGGGATGGAAGCAGAGAGTGCTGCATTGAGTCCTGGGGATCATTGGCATGTTCAACACACACAAAGGATAATAAGCCACTGTGGGATAGCAACTTCAGAAGTGAGATACTTCAGCAGAGGACAGATGGACCAGATCAGTGGTGTCAAACTCAAATAGGTATAGATACTTTTAGGTCACATATTGACTTAGAAAACCACAAATTAACATTGTGTTGTATTGTATATTTATTTATTTTGTTAAATATTTCCCAATTACATTTTAATCTAGGGGAACTAGGTGGCACAAGGGACAGAGAATTGGACCTAGAGTCAGGAAGACCTGAATTGAAATCTGGCCTCAGACACTTACTAGCTGTATGACCCTGGGTAAGTCATTTAACCCAATTTGTCTGGTATCCTCATCTATGAAATGAGCTGCAGAAGGAAATGGCAAACCACTCTAGTATCTCTGCCAAGAAAACCCCAAATGGGGTCAAGAAGAGTCAGACATGACTGAACAAAAACAAATGTTGTTTTGTGCATTTATTTATTTTGTTAAATACTTCTCAATTACATTTTAATCTCATTCAGGCCACGTTTGTTGAGTTTTGCCAGCTGGCTCTGAGTTTGACCCCTCTGGACAAGATTATAGCCAAGGAAGTTGTGTGGCCTTAAACTAGTTATTTATATTCTAAGTCTCAGTTTCCTTCCCTAGAAAATGAAGGATTCGGTTAGATGACCAGAAGTCACTCCTAACTCTATGGTCAATAATCCTTTACAGGCAGGAACCTGGATCACAGGTATGAAAACAGTTTACCTTTCTGAAGGCCTTGCCCTACCCACTAGGCAGGTACATACTGGCCCCAGTTCAATTCATCTGTATGCACCATCTCCTCCAAGAGTGGTTGTCAACTCTGGAGCAAAGCTAAGATTTATTTGGATGGTGGAAATGCCAAAGCCTCCAACATTCAAAATTATTAGAATAAATAATAAGGTGCCTGAGAAGGTAGAGTTTCAGGAATCAGAAAGACCCGAGTTCAATACTACCTGAGACAAATGCTAGTTGGAGAACACTGGAGAGTCAGTTTCCTTGGTCATAAAATAAAGGAACTGGACTCAATGGCCATTGAGTTCTAAACCTCTGATCTTCTGACCACACACAGCCACTCTCCCACAAGGAATCTGAAGAATCTTTATGCTTGCTCGTGATGTGGTTCTGAGGCCAATTCCAAAGCTTGCGGGCGTGGAGTTGGGAGGAATGGTGTGACAGAAAGAGGGATGCAAGGGATATCAGTTCTCTGCTTGGGAGAAAGGAGACCTGGGTTCTGCCATTGAGACCAACAAGTGCTGACATTTATATGGGCTTTGAGGTTTGAAGTCCATAGCAACCTTGGAAGGTAGGTCAGTGCGTTTCATTACCCAGACTTGGGTGGCTGGGAGGGTGGGAAGGAGAAGCCCTAACAGTGATTTCCTTAGAGTGGGGAACTTGTAGTGAGGAAACTCCCTTTACCAATGCAGTTCAGCACCTTCTCTTCGATTGAATAATAACGACTAATAATTAAATATCACTTATTATGCAACAGGCGTTGTGCTAAATGTTTTACACTTATAATCTAATTTGATCCTCCTAACAATTCTAGGAGATATTTCTCCATTTACACATGGAGAAACTGAGGCAGACACCCAACTAGTAAGCATGAGGGGCAGTATCTGATCCAGGTCTCCTTGACTCCACTCAACCCACTACAACCTTCTACCTCTCTGCTCTGTAGTTCGAAAAAGCCATGCTCTGAAGCAGGTCTTGTCCCCAGCCTTTTCTGTTCCCTGCCTGTTTGCAGGAACTCAGCCAGCCCATTCATAGCTCTGAGGGTGCTTCCTTCTGCACAGTAGGTGTGCAGATGGTAGGCCTGGGGATGACAGGAAGCGTTCTTTGCTTGGTGCACTTCAGCTATTTTTAAGGGACTGTGTAAACAAACTGTGCTATATCAATAAGAAGGAATGAGGTCATCTTTTGAAAAGCCAAAAACCCTTTAAGAAAAAAATTTTTTTACAACCACGAAACACCTCAAAGTATCAGCATTTGAAAATTTTAAAGGAGGCCTGCTCTGTCTGAGAAGCCTCCCAGAGCTAACCCAGCCTTCCCTGGCCTAGAACTCTGACTCAGAAAAGGACCCTTTCCCAGCATGATAGCTGGATAGCAACAGGTCTCAGAGCAGTCTCTGTCCGAATTTCACTGTAAGGAATGATAAGGGAGGCCAATAGCAGTACAATAGCCAGGGAGCATTGATATAGTAGCTTTAAGGTTTGCAAATATTATCTCATTTAATTCTCATGATGTCTACAGGAGGTGGATATTGTTATGATCTCCATTTTACAGATGAGAAAACTGAAACAGACAGAGGATCAGCCAAGTCAGTAAGAATTTATTAAGTGATTACTATGCAAGTTAAGTGACTTGTCTAGGGCCACACAGCTAAGTATCTATGGCCTCATCTGAACTCACATCTTCCTGACTCCGGATCCAGGGCTCTATTCATTGTGCCAGCCAGGTTATCTAACAATACTAATTTTAGTAATTCTAACAACAGCAACAACCTTGGCCTGGGAATCAGATCTCCAGGGTTTACATCTTGGTTCTATAAATATCACCTGGCTCCACTGCCAAACCCTCTCCTCCAGGGGTTCTAAAACTGAATAGATTTCAGGAGGTCTGTGACTTCTCAAAACAATATTGTAATCATTTTATTTCAAGATAGTTGGTTGCCTATATAAACTTATGTAATTTATTTTGTTGTGTGTAAAATCTTATTCTGAGAAGGGGTCTAGAGGTTTTACTAGAAGGCCACAGGGCTCTGGGAAGCCAAAAAAGGATCTATAACCTACTCCTTCCCTTACCCTACACTGCGATTAATTGGCTTCCATTCTTTTTGCCTCTTAGGTCTCGGCCACATATAGTAACAGTATCTTGATTCTTCACCTCAACTACTCTACTCTATCTGAAGTAATGAGCCTTTGAGCCTTCTCTTAATCTCCCCTACATGGGCTTCTAGGGTTTCCTTGCCTCTCCCCCATCACCCCAGACTCTTTCTGCTTCCTTCAAAGGAGTTACCTATGGCTATCCTCAGAGATTCAGTCTTTAGCCTTCTTTTTCACCCCCTTCTACATTCTCTCCCTCAAGCTACTGATCCAGGCTCTAATTCACTTCCACTCACCAATCACACTTTGTATGGGTAAGGTCTTGTTCTGGTACACAGAAAAAAGTCTCTGCCCTCAAGGAGACCACAATCTAATGGGCATACAGGGAGTGCACCAGGTGTACAAATAAGCATGATCCAAGGGCTGGCGTCATAGCAGCAAAGGAGCGATACAGACCAAGTACTCCAAGCAGGTCTAGGGAGATAAGGAAAGAGATTCTTTTCAGCTAGGAGACCTAAGAAGCCATCTAGTCCAGTCTCCTGTTATAAATAAGGACACTGACGTACCATGAATGTGCCCAAGGCCACACAGGGACTTGAACCCAGATTCTCTGACTCCAGGGCCACTGTTGTTTCCACCATACCACAATGTCTAATGATCTGAATGTCAGCAGTACAAGTACGACATCCATCTTTGCTAAACGTTCTCTTGTTGTTGGGATGGTATCTCCCCCATTAAAACGGGAGCTCCTTGAGGGCAGGAATAGCACATTTTGCCTTCCTCGTGTTCTGCCACACAGAGAGGCATCTAGTAAGCATTTAATAAATACTTGTTTAATGACTGATTTTGTTTTATTCCATCGTTTCGGTTTGCTGAGATTGTTTTGGATTCTGGTTGTCATTCCCTTCTACAAACTCGGGCCTCTTATCCTCTCTCTAGACCTAACTTTTTGGTTGTTCACAGCAGAGATGTCGAACACCCACTTGTGGCTCACAACACTCTCCGGTGTGGCCTGAACCAGTTTAACATACAATTGGGAAATACTTAACAAAATAAATAAAAGCACAGTATAAAAATAGATAATATTACATTTTAAAACTAAGTCAATATTGATGACCCACCAGGATCCTGATGTATGGTTTAGTGATCCCCATTTCTACTTGAGTTGGACGCTGCTGGTCCATAGAACATTCCCCATGGATGTCAAGCTGCTATCTGACATTTAATTCATCGCCTTCACCCTGTCTCCTCCTGCTTCTCCATGAATTCCTTGAATTGGTCTATTTCTTTTGTCTTTAAAAGACCTCCAGAACTGTGACACCATGCAGCATGCTGCAGCAACGTAGGGGGCCAAAAAGGCGGGAGCCCTATCCGTCCCAGAATCCCCCAAGGGCTCCACTCTCAAGATGACTGCTGATGAGATGCCTGGTGGTAGGGGTGGCAGGGTGGGGTGGGCAGAGGGAGGCTGCAGAGAGGGGGGAGGCTCCTGCTCCTGTTCAGGAAATTATGCTTAATTATGCTCCCAGCTGCAGTGCTTGGTAATTTGGACCTAGAGAACAGCATCCAGAGATGCTGGATTTGCAAAGCAACTAGGGAGGGTTGGACCAAGAGTCAGAAAATATGGGTTCTGGGACCATCCCCGTCACTCACTAGCGGTGTGTCCTTGGACAAGTAACTCCCCTTCCCTAGGCCTCAGTCTCTTTCTATGTAAAATGAAGGAGTTGGAACAGTCTCCAAGGGCCTTTCCAGGTCAGTTCTAAATTCTGAGTCTATATGAGTTCTAGTTTAACAACAGATTTCGGGTGGTCACACGCATGGGCACTGCCTCTCCAAACTCAGACTGCCTCCATCTGTCCCTCCATTCATTCATCAGCATTTATTTATTCAGATAGATGTGTTGTTCAGTCATTTTTCAGTCACGTCTAACTCTTCGTGATCCCATTTTGGGTTTTCTTGGCAAAGATACTGGAGTGGTTTTTCATGTCCTTCTCCAGCTCATTTTACAGATGAGAAAATGAAGGTAAACAGGGTGAAATGACTTGCCCAGGGTCACACAGCTAGTAAGTGTCTGAGGCCAGTCTTTCTGACTCCAGGTCTAGCCCTCTATCCCCTTCACCACCTAGCTGCCCCTAAGCATTTATTAAGCACTTGCTAAGTGCCAGACCCTTTGTTAGGACTCAAAGACAAAAACCATAACTGTCCCTGTCTTCAAGGAGTTTTTACTCTTTTGGAGGTAAACAACATGTACACACACAAAAAAGCAAATATAAAACTGTAAGCAAAGGGGCTAGAAAGTAACTTTCTGGGCAAGAGGTAGGGCATGAGGCTGGCCTTACTGTAAGAAGAGGTAGCTGAACTGATTTCTGAAGGGAGCTAGGGACTGTAACTTGCAGAGGCGAAGACCAGTGAGGTTCTGGGAATCAGGCCCCTCCTCTGCAAGGGCCCAGAGATGAACTGGAATGTCACATCGAGGGAAACACAAGGAGGCCCCTTTGACTACTGGGGCAGAGACTGTTTATTTTTTTCTTTGTATCTCTGGTTCCTAGCAAGGTGCAATCACACACAAGCGCACTGAGGGGGCGGCTTAATAAATCATGATTTATTACCTAAATTAATTAAATACTATTTAAATACTTTAGAAAAGTTATTTCAAAATTACCTTAAAAACTAAACAATTTATTAAATGCCTATTTAATTGTCAATATACAATGTCAATAGACATTGCCTGGTACAAACAGATTGTAACGCTTGTTATAAATGCCCATTTTAAAAATGAATCATAAGACAGACCTAAGTTATAGACTGTAACAGGTTGTAGCTTTGGAGTTTGGGATCCAGTGTGGCCCTCCAAGCTACAACTCCTTCATTTTACAACTGAGGTGCAGTGACTTGACCAAAATTACACCAGCTATCCCTTGCTAGCAAGAGTCAGACCTGGGACAGACTCCAAGACCAGAGAGAGCCCTTTTACACTAGATCACTAGAGAAGGACCATATCTAGATAGGACCTTTGGTTCTGACAGTCATACTTTAGGCAGGACATAGATAAATGGGAGAATACCCAGAGAGTAACAAGGGAAAAGGGCTGATAAAGGGTCATTGCAGCAGGAAGAATAGAAATATCTGATAAGATTGTCTAGAGAGGAAAAGATGCCAGCCATTGGGACAGGGGCAGTATAGCAGCCTTCAAGTACCTGAAGGGCTAATACATGAAAGATTGATTGGGCAGATTCTGTTTGGGCAGAACTAGAAGCTTTGTGTGGAAAGGGTGGAGAGATGATCTTTTGCCGGATAAAATAAAAACTTCCTAATGCCTGGAGCTGTGCCCTAGTGTCATAGGTTGCCTCCGGAGGTGGTGACTTCCCTCCCACTTGGGTCTTCAAGAGGTTGGCTGACCATTTGTTGGGAATTATATAGATGAATTCCTGGATCACAGGTGACCAGATCTAGAACTGAAAACAACCCAATCCAAACCCTTCATTTCACAGGACAAGAAACTGAGACCTAGAGAGATCAGTTAAATGGCTTGCCCAAGGTTGCATGGTATCAGAAATGGGGTTTAGAATCTCAGGCCTCTTTCTAGTGTACCATATGGCCTCCAACGGTCCCTCCCTGAGATTCTGTGATCCTATGAATGAAGAAAATTTCTCAATTCCAATTCTACTCATTCATGTTCCTAATCTAGAAGAGCTGAATCGCTTTAGAATTTCCTATCCCCCCATTTACACAAGCAGAAAAATGCTCATTTTTAAAATGAATCATAAGACAGACCTAAGTTGTAGATCATACATAAAACAGCTGAGAAAAGCTCAATCAGAATTCTCTTTTCCAAAATACCTTTGGGAGATTTCCCTCTGATTCTCCCAGGTAGCCCAGAACCTTGCTACCATTAGCATAAAGGATACCTTCCAACGAGCCCAGGAATTATCAGAAACTGAGATCAGAGTGACATGCCCAGAATGTAGAGTCTTGCCTTTGCACCTCAGAGGCCCTTTGCCCCTGATGTCCAGGTAAAGAGGCTGCCACTCCTTGCCCAGTTGGCCCCAACAGACCACACAACAACAATAAACAGCTTTAATTCTGGTGTTCTTGAGATGCCAAGAAGAAGGCTGCCATCATGGCAAGTGAAACAGCAGCTGTGAATTTATGGGAAAATCTGGACAACAGTTAAATCAGTATGGGCAGATATGAATGAGCAGTGACCAATATTGTTGGAGGGTATACCCACATCCATGATGTCATAGATCCATTGGAACTTAAAACTACACCAAGATGGGGCAGCTAGGTGGCACAGTGGATAGAGTACCAGCCCTGGAGTCAGGAGGACCTGATTTTGAAATCAGCCTCAGACACTTGACACTTAGTAGCTGTGTGACTCTGGGCAAGTCACTTAACCCCAATTGCCACACACACACACACACACACACACACACACACACACACACAATACACTAAGACTTTGGGGACACCCTATATAAAGGCTTGCAAGGTGCTTTACAGACATTTCATTAAGAGTTGAGATATTGTAAAGAATTCTTTTGAACTTCCTATTTGTCCCAAATATCAGGGCTGTAGATATCCTCATTTTACAAATAAGAAAACCGAGGCCTAGACAGGGGCAATGGACTCTCCGGGGCCACATAGTTATGAAGATACCTTGGCAGGATTTGAACTCAGGGATTCTTGTTTCCAAGTTCATCATGCATTATGTTGTCTCTCATGCATACAGGCTGTATGTATTCAGCTCCTCAGCCAGGGGCACCCTGGGAATATATCCTCCCACCAGCTGGGCTTTTCCCTAGACTGTACATGAGAAGACCCTATTGCCTCTTCTTCCATTTCTGTTACACAGACTCAGCACTGAGGAGACCAGAACTCTTCCCATTCCCCTTCCCCACATCCCCACCCTCTGGGCCAACTTAGTTCAATGAAGCCCTGTTCTCAGAAGAGTTGCTAATTGAGGTATCCTCTATCTGTGGGGTGGTTGGTTCCAGGGGTGGGTGTTGTTCTGCTTTTTCAGAAATACACTGATTCTCTTTTGCCACCTGCACCCATGTGGCCTCTCCCAGGGTGGAGGGATGGGAAAAGCATGTGTGCATTCCTGCCCACCCACACAGAACCTGTCTGTGTTTATGGTTGGCTAAGAAGGGCAAAGAGCAGCTCTTCTCCAGCCCCAAACAACCAGGGAACTTGTGTGGCATCATGAAAAGGGCTCTGGATTTGGAGCCAACAAAATAGGGATAGAATCTTGGCTCCCTGACCTTAGGTAAGTCACTTTCCTTTTCTAGGTCTCTGAGGATCTCTAAGGTCTCTTTTAGTAATAAATCCTATGACTGAGAAATCCCAAAGAAAAACAGTAGAGAGGCGGTGTGGTATAGTAGATTTCAAGGCTGAAGATCTGGGTTTGAATCTTGGCTTGGCCATTTGTGACCTGCTTGACTCTGAGGCAGTAATTTCCCTTCTCTAGGGCTCATTTTTCTCTTCTATAAAATAAGGGGAACTGAACTCAATGACCTCTTGGGCCTTTTTCAGCTCTACATCTGTGGTTCTGGAATCTCTAAGTTGTAACTGAGGGAGCACCAGACTGGTTCCTTCTCCTGATACTTTGGGGATAGACCCAGGCAGGACCTAGGATAGCACTCTGACTAATCTCTAAGATGAATGCTTGTGGGGTGATTCTTGTAGTCCTTCAGTGAGTGATGGGGTAGAGGAAATCTTTCCCTGGCATGATCCCAAAGCATGTCAATAAATCTCTGAGAGAGCAAGAGTTTTCAAACAAAGATTATTGTTAATGTTGTTATTAGAAATAGCAAATAATACTAATGAATAATTAATAATAATAGTCACATTATGATATATTGGATAGAAAACTGGTCTCCAAGTCAGAAAGAAATGGGCTCAGGTCCCACCCTGACACATGTTGGTTGTGGGATTCTGGGAAAAGCAGGCAAGCTCTCAGTGCCCCAGGCAACTCTCTAAGCCTTAACATTCTAGAGCAGGTGCTATGGTAGAAGGAGTTCCCCAGACCAACGAAATCATATGTCCTGACCCCCAAATTCTGGTAAAAATGATGTTACTATTACTCATAACAACAGTAAGTTTGGACTTGGCCTGTGATTTCATCAAGCAGGGAGTTCCCAGTGAAGAAATTCCCTCTATCAATACAAATCAGAACAGGTTCTGCAACTTACGGTCTGAGAACGTTTCTTTGGGTCTGAGAACGTTGCTTTGGATGCTGAGAAGTTGTCTCCCTTGCCTAGGGTCAAAGGTTCCTTTTTGTGATGGCAATCAGGGTTAAGTAACTTACCAGGGTCACACAGCTACTAGGTGTCTGAGGATGGATTGGAACTTAGGTCCTCCTGACTCCAGGGCTGGTGCTCTATCCGCTGTGCCACCTAGCTGCCCCTAGAGGCAGATCTTGAACCTATCTTGTCATGAGTAGAGAGGACAGGGCTTCTATTCATTCTACCACGCTGATGATAACGACTCCAATAACACATGTTTACTTCAAGATTTACAAAACCCTTTGCTCAATCTAGAAGGTAGGTAGTGCAGGCCTTATTATCCCCATTTTACAGGTAATGAAATTGAGAGGTTCAATGGCTTGTCCCAGGGACATACACCTTTAGAGAAGCAGAACTCAAATCCTCGCAGTGGAAGGTTGGAGCATTTTCCCTTATAACACATCAGTATCAAATGTCAGATTAGGGCCTTAGGTACCATTAGCCTAACGCTGTCGCTTTACAGATGGGGAAACTGAGGTCTCTAGAAGCAAAAATGAAGGGGCTGAGAGTCGAGAGAGGCATTGAGCTGTCCAAGGTAGAAAGTACATTAGTGGCAGAGTTGGACTAGCACACCCTTCTAGCTCATAGGCCAATCGATGCTGCCAAGAAGAGAATCATCCCTAACCCCTCCATGGAAAAGAAAAACAAAGAAGAAATGAAGGAAGTTCCCAATATGATCCCCCCCCCCATCTTCCCCCAATTCCTTCTTGACCTGTTCCAGAGTCCCTACCTTCAGCCCACAGTCCAGGGGAAGGTTCCAGGGAGTGACAGGAAGTATGAGAGATGCCGGCCCTAGGAAAGTCACCTCATTTCCTGCAAGAACCCATTCACCCGAGGCGGCCTGAGCTGACCCGAGCAAGGCCAAGTGAAGCTGAGCCACACCATGTGGCCAGGACCATGGAGCCCGGAGCATCTCCAGCCCTTCTCCAGCGCTGTCTCATCCCTGTCACACTCCCCACACTTGGCCTGGAGGGGGACACCCGCCTTGCAGCAGGCAGCGATTACCCTGCCACTCAAGAGGGGCTTTGTCAGCAGTTCATTCAGTGGTCCCCAATGCAGCTCTGATTACAAATAATCCATTCTCCCCTCCCAAGAGGAAGAGAAAGAGAAAGAGGCCCCGCCAATATTTCTGGCTGCAATTTACAAACTGTCTGAGGGCAGCATTTCCCTCCAGGCAAGGCCCCTCCCCTGAATCCCAATTTAGAAGAGGCAAAGCCCACAGGCCCAGAATCCATGGATCCACCATGGACATACTGGAGCCTTGGATCATGGGATATGATTTTTAAGGGCTCCGAACATCTCTGTGCCCCTTCAAAGCCTCCCCAAAAGTTACTACTGGTGTCTGAAGATTCCACAGTTAGAAAGTCATTCCTTTGGTCTAAGCAGACTTTGATCACTGATAACTTGCAAACATGGGAGAGAATACTGAACTTGGAGCTGGGCAGACCTAGGTTCAAATTCTGCTTCAGACTCTTACTAACTGTGCAATCCTGGACAAGTCACTTAACCTCTCTTGACTTCAGTTTACTCACCTACAAAATGGGGATAAGCAGAGCAGGGATGTTGTCAGGATCAAATGAGACAGTAACTGTAAAGTGCTTGGCATAGTACCTGGCACCTAGCAAATGCCACAAAAATGTTAGCCATTTCCTGGACAAGTCTCTTCATCTCCCCAAGTCTCAGTCTCCTCATCTGTAAAATGCGGAATTTGAACTACATGATCTCTGAGGTCCCTCCCAGATCTAAAACCCTATGATGCTTTGCTCAATCATCAAACTCTGGGGATTCTACTTTGGAAACACCTCTCATACCCTTGGGATCATAACTGGAGAGCCAGAGGGGACCTCAGCAGGGAGCTGATCTACATCCTTCATTTGAAAAATGAGGAAGTTAAGAACTCATTGTTCAACAAAAATTGCTGGGAAAACTGGGTAACAATGTGGCGGAAACTAGACATAGACCCATGTCTGACACCGTACACAAGAATGAAGTCCAAATGGGTACACGATCTAGGTATAAAGATTGATATCACGGTCAAACTGGAGGAGCAAGGAATAGTGTTTTAACAGATTTATGGAGAAGGGAAGAATTTTTGACTAAAGAAGAGATAGAAAGCATTATGAAATGCAAGATGGATAACTTTGATTACATTAAACTGAAAAGTTTTTGCGCAACCAATGCAACCAAAATTCAGAGGGAGGTAGTAAATTGGGAAAGAATTTTTACAGCTAATCTCAGAGATAAAGGCCTCATTTGTGGCATATATAGAGAACTGAGTCAAATGTACGGCACTACAAGTCATTCCCCAGTTGATAAATTGTCAAAGGATATGAACAGGCAATTTTCAGAGGAAGAAATTAAAGATATCTATAATCATATGAAAAAAATGCTCTAAATCACTTTTGATTAGAGAGATGCAAATCAAAACAACTCTGAGGTACCACATCACACCTATAAGATTGGAAAACATGACAGAACAGGAAAATGGTAAGTGTTGGAGAGGATGTGGGAGAGTTGGAACACTAATTCATTGTTGGTGGAGCTGTGAGCTCATCCAGCCATAGGGCTACAAAAATGTGCATACCCTTTGACCCAGCAATAACACTTCTAGGACTATATCCCCAAGAGATCATAAAAATGGAAAAAGGTCTCACGTGTACAAAAATATTTATAGCAGCACTCTTTGTGGTTGCCAAAGGCTGGAAATCAGAGGCATGCCCATCAATTGGGGAATGGCTGAATAAATTATGGTATGTGAATGTAATGGAATACTATTGCTCCATAAGAAATGATGAACAAGAAGACTTCAGAGAGGCCTGGAAGGATCTGATGCTGAGCGAAAGGAGCAGAACCAGGAGAACTTTGTGCACAACAACGACCACAGTGTGTGAGAGTTTTTTCTGGTAGACTTGGAACTTCATAACAATGCAAAAACTTAAAAAAAAAATTTCCCAATTGTCTTCTAAGGCAAAATGCCTTCCACACTCAGAGAAAGAACTATGGAATTCATTCACAGAATGTAGCAGATCATTTGTGTGTGCATGTGTGTGTGTGTGTGTGTGTGTGTGTGTGTGTATTATGTTTTGGTTTGTTATATGATTTCTCCCATTTATTTTAGTTCTTTTACACAGCATGTCTATAGTGAAAATTTATTCAATAGGAAAGTATGTGTAGATCCTATATAGAATTGGATGCCATCTTGGGGAGGGAAGGGGGTAGTGGGAGGTAAGTAGCAGGGATGAAAAATCTAAGTTTTATGGTAGTGATTGTAGAACATTAAAAATAAGAAAGAAAGAAAGAAAGGAAGAAAAAGAAAGAAAGAAAGAAAGAAAGAAAGAAAGAAAGAAAGAAAGAAAGAAAGAAAGAAAGAAAGAAAAATGAAAATGAGGAAAGTGAAGCTCTAAGAGATTAAGTGATTTACCCAAGGTCACAAAGAGGGGGTAAAGAAGGGAAGGGACCAAGTATTTATTTAGGGCCTGTTCCCAGGCACTGTGCTAAGTGCTTTTACAAATATTATGCCATTTCATTCTCACAATAACCCTGTAAGGTAAATGCTGTTATCATCCCCATTTTACAGTTGAGGAAACTGAGATAGACAATGGCAACATGACTTGCCCAGAGTCACACAGCTAGTAAGTGTTGGAGGTTCGATTTGAATTTAAATCTTCCTGACTTTGTTGTTGGATTATTTCAGTCATGTCCAACTTGTCATGACCCCATTTAGGGTTTTCTTTGGGGTCTGCCATTTCTTTCTCTAGTTCATTTTACGGATGAGGAAACTGAGGCAAATAGGGGTTAAGTGCCTTGCCCAGGGTCATACAGCTAGTAAGCTTCTGAGGTTGCATTTGAACTCAAGTCCTCCTGATTGCTGGTGGGATGCTCTATTTATTTCACAACCTAGTTGTCCCCTTCCAGACTTTAGGCCCAATGTTTATCCACTTTGCCACCTAACTGAGATTTGAGGTTCAGTCCTTTGTCTGTAAATTAGCTCTTTTTCTTCTACTAGCATTGCTACCTGGGACTCCCCAGACTATTGTAAAAGCCTTTTAGCAGGTCTTTCTGCCTCCTGTTTCTCTCCTCCCAAGCCTTCCCCTTTCTATCTTTCATGGTCATCTTGCTGCTATAGTAAAACTACAGTCTTCAATACCTCCCTAGCACCTTCAAAGAAAGTTCAAAACCTCCTTTTCTGGCATTCAAAGCCCTCCATAATCTGGCACTCCATTTCCACTCCAGTCTTATGTTAGACTCCTGCACACACTCTATGCTCCAGGAAAACCAGATGACATTTCTCATTCAACATGCCTTTGCTCTCACTGTTCCCTAGGCCTGGAATCTCCTCCTTCTCCCTGTTAGTCACTAAGCCCTGTGGACTTCTTGAAAGCACGATCATGTAATAGAGCACATTTTTAAGAACTCCTGAGGCAGGAGTTCTTAAGCTGGGCATGTGAACTTTAAAAAAAATTCTGATGACAATATTCTAATACAATTGGATTCCATTGTAATCCTATGTATTTCATTTTATGCATTCAAAAACATAATTCTGAGGAGGGGTCCAATGGCTTCAGACTGGTCAGAATGAATGAAGAGTCCTAGGCTAGCTGATAAGCTCCCTGTGGACAGGTTCTTTATCTTATTTGCACTTTCTGTCTTTCCTGATACCAGCCTGGGACTGTACTCACAGCAACAACTGTTTTTTTAAGCAACATTTGTTGATTTTGAATCCATGGAAGGGGCTCTCAGTACTTCAGGACTCAATTTTCTCCACTCTTCTCCTGGGATAAGGGGAAGGAAAGGTTATAGGAGAACTGGGAAGACCTATTGGAAGGAAGGCTGTGATGTGAACTCAGTTCTACTTGAAACCAAGTCCACTATTTCAGCTAGGACACCCACTGAGCTGGAGAGGGTAGATTACTCACTCAACCATAGAAATGTGATCTGTAGTGATGTAGGGAGAGCCCACACCAATGAAATCATGGATATTGAGATATTATCCTGGGGTCCCCAGAGAGCCTGCCTCTTCCCATCTCTGTCTCTGTGTCTGTCTCTATCTGTCTCTTCCCCCACCTTTTCTCTTTCTCTTTCTTCCCTTTTTGTCTTTCTCCCTTCTTCTTCCTCTTCCTCTTCCTCTTCTTCTTCTTCTTCTTCTTCTTCTTCTTCTTCTTCTTCTTCTTCTTCTTCTTCTTCTCTCTCTCTCTCTCTCTCTCTCTCTCTCTCTCTCTCTCTCTCTCTCTCTCTCTCTCTCTCTCTCTCTCCTTACCCCCTCTCTCCCTTTCTCTCCACACCTCCCACCCCCAGGCTGCTGAGCTATGAGTGGTAGCTCCAGTCCCTGGGCAGGGAGTTTGGAGTGGAGTGGGGGATGTCCAGGCAGCTGAGCAGTTAGTTCTCCATTCCTTACTTAACCATTTCAGCTCCCCTCTGCCCCAGCAGCAGCCTGGTGAGGGCTGGCACAGAAATCCTGAGCCTGTCATTTTTCAGCTTGGTGTCTTTTTCAAAGAAAAGGGCATCTGTGGTAGTGTTTGCTCCCAGTTCAAAGGGCTAATTGGCCACTTCACTCCTTTTTGTTCATTGCTGTGCCATCTTTCTTGCCGAAAAACTGATTGGAGTCAACAAATCTAACTGATGAAGAAACTGAGCCCTGGAGAGGGAAAGGAACTCTAAAGTCAGGTTCCTTCCTCCTAGACCCAGGGCACTAACTGTCCCCATGAAAGGGACCATTTGGACTGCGTGTGTCTTCCATGTCAAAAAGCCTGGTACGGCGGGAAGAGCACTGGGCTGGCGCGGCACAAGAAGACTTGGGTTTGAATCCTGCAGTCTTGGCACATGAGTCAGCCTCTATGAGCCTCAATTTCCTCCTCCATAAAATGGAGGCCCGGATGCTTATGCTTCTCACTGAGGAAAATGCTGGGTAACCCTAAAGTTATACAGAAATGGGAGGAAGTAACACTGTTGGTGTTGTTACTTTTAATTACTACTGACCCAGGACAATCTTCAGGATAGAGGAATCCTCCCCATTTGAATTCTCAACTGCAACTGGAACTTTACATATAGGGTATCCCTGCCAAGTCATAGATTTAGAGCTAAAAGGGACTTTAGGAAAACCCCTATTCAACCCCCTCATCCCTTCATTTTAGGCTCAGGGAGCTTGTGACTTGCTCAAGGTGCTAAGTGACTGAGGTGGGGATTTAAACCCAGGTCTTATAACTGCAGAAGCACTTCTCTACCCATTTCCATTGCTGGCCACTGTATTTTGCTGCCTCGTTGTTCAAGGAAGCAGGCAAGCACCAATAGATAATTCTGGAGACTTAGGGGAAAGGTCTGAGTCAGAGAGTGACCCCTTTCTTAGCCTTGGTTTCTTTCTCTGTAAAAGGAAGGAGCTGAATCAGTCAAACTTCTGGACAGAAGGCTGCAAAAATACATTAGAACTCCTCCATATGAACCAGATTAAAATGTAACTGATAATATATAATAATAATAAAATAAATAAAAATACAATACAACATAGGCGATGTTAATTTGTGAGGTTTTTTCCTAAGCCACTAAGCAGCCCAAGGGAATCTATTTCTACTACTGATTATTAGACGACCTCACAAAGTCCTTTCCAACTCTAAATTCAAGTGGGAAAAGGCTGACTTTGGAGTCGGTGGGCTTGGATTGCAAGCCTCACTCTGTGTCTGTCTTTTGTGTGACTGTGGCCAAGTCACTGAATTCCCCAGGCCTCAGCTTGCTCATCTATAGAATGAAGGGCTTTAGGGGATTAGATGATCTCTGGAGTCCCTTCCTGCTCTTAATCCTATAAACTGGAGCCCCACTTGCATCCCCAGGGCTTGGGGCCTAGTCAGTAGGCCGCTGTACTGGCAGAACCTTGGGGAACAGTGGCCTGAGGGCTCCAGCTCATCAGCAGGGAGGAGTTGCCCACAATGATCCCAAGTTACCCCTGCCATGACCCTCTGCCCACAGAGCAGAAAGAGTCACACACCCTGTCCTGCTGGAGCACCCAAGGAGGACAGCAAAGGGAAACCAAAGGGAAACACCAACCACCCACTGAGTTGGCCTTGGGGAGTAACACTGACCCAAAGAGAAAGAAGTTCTGGTATATTTCAAACCAAGGGAACAGACCATAGGATTTAGAGAAGGAAAGAATGTTAGAGCTCATCTAGACCAATCCCTTTGTTTTACAGAGAAAAAAACTGAGTCCTGGAAGATTGAGTGACCTATGCATAGGCACATAGTAGTCATGAAACTGAGGGTCCAACTTGGGACTTCTGAGTTCAAAGCTAAGCAGTTTTTCCACTGTCCCAAACTTGGGCAGAGACTTCTAAGTTCCCTGATTCCCATGTACCGCATTGGCATTAGCATTGGCACTGGACATTTCTTTCCCCTCAGATCTCACTCTCTGTACTGGACTCATGCCCTTAAAATGCAGTACTGGGGAATAGAGTTTTCTGTTTTTATGTTCTAGGCTACATGAGGCCAGGGACTATAATATTTTCCTTTAGGATTGATGAGAGTTCACTGCACATGGCATATGCTGAGTCAGGAAGATATATGTTCAAATCCTGCCTTTGACACTTGGGCAAATCACTTCCCTGCTTCAGTTTCTGACAAGATGATCATAGGATAAATTTTTTAAGAGCTGGAAGAGACCATAGAAATCACTAGGCCAACCTCTTCATTTTACAAATGGGGAAACTGAGGCCCAGAGAAGGGACATGACCTGCCCAAGGTTGCCTAGGTGGTAAGTAGCAAAGTTAGCATTCACATTCAGGTTTTGACTCCAAAATCCAGGGACTGAGAGCACTAGAATAGAGTGAGGAGAGTTGGGTTCAATGCCTTTCCCTGATATGTATTAACTTTGTTACCATGGGTGAGTCGTCATATGATCTCTTTGTATTTCAATTTCCTCCTTCATATAAAGTATTATAATAATGATGGCAGTAGTAACTACCCCAGCAGTTGTCACAAAACTAAAATGAGATACACTCCCTGGTACTTTGTGAACCTCAATGAACTAGAGAAATACCAGCTGCGATCATTTACGCTTTGTGTTTGGTGGCACGGAGACAAGAGGGCAGGGGATATGAGAGTAACAACAGAGCGGGGAGAGGCGGACAAAGAAGGGAACGCTGGACCAGACAACTGGAGTTCTGTGAATTCCAGCCAGCGAAGGAGCCGAGGGGGCCGCTCCCTCCTGATGTGGTTAGGAGTGGTGACCTGGTTTGGAATGTTCTTCGATCCAATGGAGTCAGGGCAAGAGAAGGTCATGTGGGAGGGAGGGCCTCCTCAGCACCAAGAAATCAGATGGAAACTTTGGTGAGGCTGCATGGGATACCAGAAAGATCATTAATAATAGTAGCTAACATTTCTACTATGTGCTGTGCACTGTGCTGAGCACTTTGCAATTACCATCTCATTGGATCTTTCTGGGGAAACAGAGTCAAACAAAGGTTAAGTGGTTTGTTGCCTTGAGATCACACAGCTAGTAAGTGTCTAAGGCCAGATTGAAACTCAAGTCTTCCTTAATCCAGAGCCAGTGCTCTATGCATTTCATCCCATAGCTGCTTCTGGATCTGAGAGCAGAAGTCCTGGGGCCAAATCTCCAGTCTTCTCCTTAGTACCTTAGGTAAGTCTGAATTTCTCTGGCCCTCAGTTTCCTCCTCTGTAAAATGAAAGGATTGAGCTAGCTGATCTCTAAGGTCTCTTCCAATCAGTCATGTGGTGAGAGCCAGGTCAAACTGGCTCCTGAGAGAGGTTATTAAATTTTCAGGGAGAACACTTATACCTCAGAAATGAGCAAACTCTATAAATCAGGGTTTGATAAAATTTTTGATGGTCTAAAGTTAAGAGAAAAAGTTGATATGATGCATATTAAATTTTAAAATGGATCTGTCCATTCTCCTCCCTGCTAAGAGTTGGTTGTTAAACATTTACCAGCATACCAAAGGTATGTTCATTTTCTTCCCCCAGAGAGCTGGTTGTTAAACATTTACCAGTACAGCACTGTTTTCAGGGCTATTGTCATGTTTCCATGGACTAATCAAAGTTTGCAGTTGGAGGGATTACAGAGATCACCTAGCACAGTCACCTCATTGAACATAAGGGGATACTGAGGCTCTTAGAAGAGAGAGGGGAGGGGCAGTTTCTACTCTGTCACTTATATTGCCCGCTTGTTTGTTTGTTCTCCTTTGACCAATATTTCCCGAACATCAGCTTCTGTGCAAAGTATATCTCTAGAATGGTCATTTCTCAACGTCAGATAGGTCCCTAATATCTGCACAATTTTTTAGACATGGAGACCAACGCCAAAGGAAGCCCTGTTTTTTTCTGGGTTGATTCAAGGGGCTCAGCAGCAGTTTAAGAATGGAAGTCCCCAGAAATTGCTCATTAGAACTCCAGGCAAATTCCTTAATCTTTTCTCTTCCACATGAGGAAGAGCCCACGATCACCAAGCAGCCCTGACTGCCTGTCTTTGAAAAAGAGAGAGAGGGAAAGAGGATGCTTCCAGCTGCTCACTGGGATAGGCTGCATAATCACAAAATTCCTTATATATATTAACTGAGGAGCTGTCTCATCACAACCCAGTAAAGTAGGTTCTACAGGGATCACTGACCCCATTTTAAAGATAAGTAAACAGTGGCTGAGGAAGATTGAGGACCTTACTAAGAGTAAGCCTTTACTTAATATTTGCTGAACCAAATGCTTGTTGAATTAAGTGACTTGCCCACAGCTAGAATGGCAGAGCTAGAAGGAAACTAGAAGATCATTTAGTCTGACCCCCTCATTTTTCAGAGGAGGAAACTGAGGCACAAAGAAGGGAAACATGCCTTGTCCAAGAAAGGTCACAGAGAGGCAAGAGCTGGCCTTGGACTGAGGTCTTCTATTGTCATGTCCAGCACTACTGACTATGCTAATGGAATATAAGTTCCTTGAGGGCAAGGCTGGTTTCATTTTTGACTTTATATCCTCAGTCTAGCACAGTGCCAGGCACAGAGCAGGCACATCAAAAACACCCATTGATTGGTTGACTGATTTACACTCTTCACACTTTCTGAGCCTTACTCAAAATTCAAGTATTCTAGTCTTTATGCAATCCCTCTCATCAACTCAGCAGCTCCTCCAACAGTGCGTATCACTGCCCATCCATGCCTGCCCATTCTGGGTGATTCCCATGTTCTGCCATAAATTCCCCATGGCAGGGGAGGGAGAGCATGGTAAAAGATAGACAACATAGGATACTGGGGTACTAAATAAAGTTTCAAATCTCAGCTCTGATACTCATGATCCATCAGATTTTGGAGCTAGGAGACCCTGAGATATTTTTTCAGGGTGAAGATAAGAGGTTCCTTACTTGTTAATAGTTTAAGAGATACTTAGTGGAAATTGACGTTTTGGTTGGGTTGTAAGCTGTGAACCCCTCTGAGCTCGAACCTTGACTAAATATCTCTTGAGCCAAGGACAAGCTAGCCTGTAGTCTGCCCAGTGCCCATCACAAGGTCATAAACATACAAGCTAGAATTACAATATGGGTCCGGTACTCCAACAGTCCATTCTACCTACCTGGTGAAAACAGGCTAAGACCCCAAGAAGCTTTGAAATTCTGTGCAGGATGAGGGGTCTGTGAACTCATGGGTGTGATGGAGAGGGCGAATGAGAGCCAGATTTTTTAAAACCACTTTAACATTTGCAAAGTGTTTTTTTACACATATCAAGGCAGCAGGTGCTGTGGATAAATCAAAAGGCCTGGAGTCAGAAAGACTCATCTTCCTGAGTTCAGATCCTGCCTTCAGATACTTACTAGTTGTGTGATCCAGGACAAGTCACTTGACCCTGTTTGCCTCAGTTTCCTCATCTATGAGATGAACTGGAGAAGGAAATACCAAAGCACTCCAGGATCTTTGCCGAGAAAACCCCAAATGGGGTCACAAAGTCAGACACAACTGAAAAAGACTTAATGACTTAAACATATTAACTCATTGATATGTTTATCAATAATCATGTAAAGTAGGGTATTATCACCATTTTTAGAGATAAGGAAACTGAGGCAGATAGAGATTAAATGACCTGTCCAAAGTCATCCAACAGTTTCTGAGGCAGGATTTGAACTCAGGTTTTGTTCTGTTTTTTAACTTGGGCACTAATCTTTTAGAGCCCTACTCTACCAAGGGCTTACTTGCTCCCCTCTATAGATATGTTTGGGAGGGGTTGGTCTGGGGTGTTTGTAGTCCCTCCAGAACCTGGAAAAAATGTCTAGATCCAATTGCAGCATTTCCCCCTCCCTGCCCCACCACGGATGAGCAGTGAGCTGTAAGACAGACAGAAGATCACATGCTGAAGGACACAGTTTTCTACAAAGCCCATTTTGTTTGGCGGCTTTGTCTTTTGATTGCCAGGCTCTGCAAACTGGTACCTTCTCTTCATAGGAAGTTTCCAGTGCATCACGTTAAGACAATCATAGGCCCACCCATCGCCACACTTTAAGAGGCAGGGCTTCGAGGTAGCAAAAAAAAAAAAAAAAGTGAGGAGGGATCCTACCCTAAGGGGCAAAGAGCCATCATCCCTCCAGGTCAGTATTCAGATGCTCACAAGAGTCCAAAAGATGCTTTTTAGCTGAGGGAAGGGGGTGGGTAGAACTGGAGAATCAGCAAATCACACAGGTCAGAGGGCATCTTGACCACACTGTGCCAACCAAGAGACCCTTCCATAACAGCTCTGACAAGATACCATCCACTCAACCACAGGAATCAATCAATCAATTACTAAAGTCCTACTATGTGCCAGGCACTGGGGATTGAAGTGTGAAGAATTAAACAATCCTGGCAAAGAGCTGACATTCCAATGGGGGAGCCAAGCATGTATAAAAATATACACAGCACAAATATAAAGTAAATAAATACTTTTATTTTTGTGAATGAAAAGCCACTAAAGGGAAACTCAACTTTGAATAATTTGCAAAACCAATATTAGTCCCAGAAAATGGAAAGTGCAACATAGCCTGGGGTGGAGGGGCAGGGCACTACAAGGGCAGAAGAGGGCATCATTGGCAGAGGCAGCACCGTCCACTTTGTACTTAACGACTTTTCCTTGTTACAAGGGAAGGGAGGGAGAGAATAGTGAAAGTATATTCAGAAATGAATGCAATGTAGGAAACAAAAAAAACACTAAAAAATCAACAAACAAGTGATCTCTGGGACCGCTTGAGCCCACCTGGGAAGAGGTGATCCCACCTCAGGAGGGAGCCCATGTCCCTCTAGGGAAACTCACATCATCAGGAAGCATTTCTTCCCCTCCCTCCTAAATTGGCATCTCAAGCCCCTCACCCTTTCTGTAGATCCCGTCTGCCCTCTAGGGTCAAACAGAGCCCTCTCTCCAGCCCTCTTCACCAATGTTACCCAGACCCCCTAAGTCTCCTTTTCTCCAGGCTAAACAGACTCATGGAAATGATGAAAATGAATTTGAACAGACTTGGGGGACAGTGAAGGACAGAAGGGCCTGGTGTGCTATGGTCCAGGGGATCAGGACAGAACAGCGACCACAACAACAAAAAACCAAACCAGCTTTGGTTCCCCGCCTGATTCTCCTACAAAAAAGTCTCCTCACTTTCCGGGCTGATGATGACAATGATAGAGATGACAGTAACTGATATTCACATGCACTTTCAGACTTGAAAAGCACTTTGCCGAGGACAGGATTTGAGCCTGACAACACCGTTGGTGAGGTAAGTACTACTATTTATATTATTGTCTCCACTTTATAGATAAGGAAACCAAGGGCCAAGCAGGAGAAGTGAATTGCTTGGGGTCACACAGGTAGCCATATAAGTGGCATAGCTGGGATCCAAATGGAGTTTTTTTGTTTCAAATCCAACACTCACCGGGGTGGGGCAGACTAGGTATGTATTATGAAAAATCCTGGGAGATAGGTAGGTATGTACCATTTTTAATCCCATTTTATAAATGGGGAAACTGAGGCAAACAGGGGTTAAGTGACTTGACCAGGATAACACCACTAGTAAGTGTCTGAGGCTGAGTCAGATCTTCCTGACTACAGGCCTGGAGCTCTATCTGCTGTGTCACCCAGTTGCCCACACACATGGTAGACTTTAGCAGCAACAAACTTGCACCAACCTCCTCCACAACTTAACCTTTGAGCTCAGACCATACCTGCCAATGGCCCATTTCTGCACCATTTTTAAAGTCCCAAATTCTGTTCCCTTCCCTCCTTGCCTAAGCCTGCCTTATTTGATATTCTGAACCCCAAGGCCCCCATCAGGGTATCCTTAAGTTTTCCCATGGATGCTCATTCCCAGGCAAGGAATTAAAACCACTACTAGCAACTATATTTTCTTTAAAGCTAGTTAACGACATCATAAAAATATTTGTGGGAAACTACAAGGTGGGAATATTTCTCCAGGGCTCCCCAACAAAATCTCTGTGGCCTCCTCCCCTATTAAACCTTCATTCTATTTCCTTTTTTTAAAAATTCACTTGAGTTCAGCCCCATACCACCCTGAGTCTGACCTTCTGAGCCTAGTTAAAGGAAGCAAATCAGTCTTAAAAACTTTTGCTATTGGAAAGATCAAGCTCAGGGGGAGAAATCTGCTGGCTTTAGTATCAATCTGTTAGCTAGTCAGCAACAAGTGTTTATGAATCACTTTCAAGTGCTAGCAATACAAAAAAAGGGCACAAAAAACTGGTAACTATTCTCAAGGGGCTCACATACTAATTAGTTGGAAATATGCAAATAGCTAGCTATGTCCAAGATCCAGAAAGAGAAGGGCTCATCAATGTCCCAAGATTACCCTGCATATTCTTTGTGGATATTGTGTATTTATCCATGTATGTGTTAAGAGAGTCAGTGCGGCCTAGTGGAGAGAGAGTTGGCCTTGGAGGTGCCTCTGATACATACTGACTGTGTGACCTTAGCTAAGTCATTGAACTTTTCAGGAGGCATTCCCTCTATCAGTAAAATTGTCCAGTCCCTCTTCCTTGGGATGTGTTGTTTTTCTTAGTAGATAGTAAGCCCTTCTGGAACCGTGAGTGTTTCATGTTTTTGTCTTTATATTCCCAGTATCTGGGGTACACAGTAGGTGCTTAACAAGTGTTTGAGTTGAGCTGATTCTCAACTCCACTGGAGAATCTTGCACAGTTGTCTGCTCCTCTACCCAGCACTCCTGGCTAGATATACTCCAGTGTTTTCTGAATGAAAAGAAGGCAATTCTTACCTGGGAGCCACTGGGCTTTCCTTTTTCCTAGACCCTTCCTGGGACCTCGTTTCTGCTGCGATGCCAGCATAAGGTATGGTATCTACACTTCTTCATAAACTGTGTTCATTTACTTTCATTTACAGTGTCTACCTCCAGTATAATCCTGATTTCCTCCTTCTTGGAGATCTTCAGGCATTCCAATGGACAATTATCCGGGAGGCTGCCATCAGATATCCTCTGATATCTCTTTCTAGCTTTCAGATTCCATCACTCTGTGAAGTAGGTAGAAGTGGAAGAGAGTTTGGCAGAAAAGCTTCTTAGCAATCAGAACTGTCTCCAAAGGGAATCAATGGCCAAAGGTAAGTCCCCCATCACTGAAGGTGTTCAAGAAGAGGACGGATGATAGCTTGCTAGGGATGTGAAAGGATTCCTACTCAAGTATAACTTGAAGGAGATCAGAGTTTCTTAGCCTTTTTTGGTCATGAAGCCCCCTATTTGGCAGTCTGGTGAAGTCCATGGACTTCAGGACAATGTTTTTAGATGAATAAAAACAAAATATATAAGATTACAAAAGAAACCAATTATATTGAAATGTAGTTAATCATTTAAAACTAGTTAGAATAATTTTGAAAACAAGTCCAGAGACCCAAGATTAAAATCCCTGGACGATATTTCCTGTCCTCCATTTCAGAGAGTCATTGACTCAGAGACAAGGGCCCAAATCAGTGGATGAGACTTATATACCAAGATTTTCCTTTCCTCAGGATCTGTCTGGGCCCTGAGAGAGCCTTTCCTGGCTCTATCTACCTGCTTTGGCCCAACAGGCAGAGCCAGGGATGGCCAAGAACCAGTTCCCTCAGGACAAGACAGGGAGGACAAGGTTAGCAGAGAGGTTCCAGCAGCTGAACTCAGACAGAGGAAGGCACAGAGACATTTTTAAAATAAATCAAACATTTACTAAGCTCATACTATGGGCCAGACTCTATCCTGGATGCTTTTGGATATAAAGACAATAGAGAGAGTTTACATTTGATCAGGGAAGACAAAATACATACAAAGTAAATCTTGGTGAATAGAACCAGATAAAGGCAGAAGTAGTAGGTGGTGGTGACTGGATTATGGGCTGTCTGGTTTCCCTATGTAGAGTCTCTCTTCAATCTATCCTCCAATCTCTTACCAAAGTGATCCTCCTAAAGCTTACGAGGGACAATGAAGTCACCGCCTCTACCATCACTACCAGCACCACCATTCAATCAATCAATCAATCAATAAATAAAGCACCACCAAAATTCAATAAATAAAGCCAATGACTCCTTATGAAGTCCCTTCCCACATATCTAGTCATCTTATACACCCCTCCATGTACACTGAAGTCCATTGATATCGACCTCCTTGCTGTTCCCAGCATTCACTTGGCTGCCCCCCAACCCTACTTTGCCTCCATGGAATATTCCTTAGTCTCCCATCTGACTCCTAGACTCCCCGGCTTCCATCAGGTCCCAACTCCAACCTCATCTCTTATAGGGAACCTTTCCCTCTCCCCCTTAATTCTGGTGTTTTTCACTCTTTTAACAATGGAAAATTTATCTTTTGGAGACCTTCTCTGATCAGAGCTGTTTGCGCGTTGTCCCTCATTAGACTGGGAGCTCCATAACTTTTTTTTTAATCCCTAGCATTTGGCACAATGCCTGACACATAGTAGGCTCTTAAGTACTCACTGACTACTTCAGCTGAATTTTGAAGGAAGCCAGGGTTTCTAGGAGATAGAGGTGATGAGGGATGGCCTTCCAGGCATGGGAGAATAGACTGCAAAGATAGAGAGATGGGAGATATAACTTTGGGTATGAGGAATAACAGTTTGACTGGAACAGAGAATATGAAAAGAGAAGAAACGTGGAAATTAGCCTAGAAAGATCAGCTGGAGGCCGACCAGGAAGGAGATGAAAGTCTATTGTAATCACAGTAAGCCTGTGAGCCTGTCAGGGAAGGGATGAAGGAAAGAAAAAAGGCATTTATGAAGCCCCCACCTATGACATTCCAGGCTCGGTGCTAAGCATTTTACAACTATCCCCTCTGATCCTCAGGACAAGCCTGGGAGGTTGGTGCTACTATCCCCTAAGGCAAACAAATGTGAAGTGACTTGCCCACTGTCAAATAGCTAGTAAGTGTCAGAAGTTACATTGGAACTCAATCTTCCTGACTCCAGGCCCAGCTTTCTATAAACTACTCTACCTAGCTGCATGAACCGTATAATCATCAATCCCATTTCACAGATGAAGAAATAACTTGCCCATAATCATGTGGCTAATGAGAGACAGGGAATGTTTAGAAAGACGTTGCTAAGACTTACGATCCAGTCTTTTGCTGTACAACAGGGTCTCCCAATGTTCGGTCCTCAGTAACCTTGGACTGTGGTTTTCTAGAAGGAAAACAAGATATATTTTTTCTTAACAACCTCATTCCCTCCTCGGTCTAGTTTCTGCATTTATAACAGAAAATGGTGTTGGTCTGCACTGAAATCAAACTCTCCTAGAGAAAGGGAATGGAAGGAGGAGGTAACAGAATCACAGAATTTAGAATGAGAAGAGGCCTTAAATGCCAAAAAGTCCAATCTTTTCCTCACTCTGTGGAGAAGGAAACCGATGTAGGTGGGTCAAACCGACTGTGGACACCAAAATCGTCTGGACACTGAATGGTGACCCAATACTCAGTTATGTGCTAAACCTAGTATTTCATAGAAAATGTAAGTGCTCCGGGGCAAACAGTGTCTCATTTTTTGTCATTGTATTGTCAGCACCAAGCACAGAGCCTTATAAATCTTGGGCACTTTATAAAAATGGGCACAAGAGACCTATTTAGATAAAACAAATGAAATCAAATGTTCTGAAATGGTAACAATTGAGCTTGACCCCCAATAAGGGATATGAGAATGTACTTCTTTCCCTTTGCAAAAATGTGGGGCGAAAAGTATTGAAAACTACACATAATAATTCATATATTGATTAGTTTCACCAAAGTGGTTTTTTTTTTAATTCTTTGCCATAAGGGATTGCTCTCTAAGGAGAAGGGGCAATGTCAGCAATGCAAAATGAAACGATAGGGATAAAATTTTTTTAAAATGGTTACTGAGTTGAATTGGATCGTGACTCCAATCCTGCTAAACCTCTGTTTCACTACCTTCTGCTGGGAAGGTTTCCACTTGTCTCATATGCTGTAAAAAGTCCCTGCCTTTAAGAAAAGTGCATTGAGTGACTTACAGAAAGCACCCTGGGACCCCAAACTAGTTATATTTCTGGTATGCCCAGAAGCCCAGGGCCTTTTTTGTTCCCCCAATGAGAGTATCCACTCAGGGTTACTACCTTAAAAGGGGCCTAAGTCACAGGATCAAAACTTCAGGACAGAAAAGGAACTCAGATTTAGTCCCGACCCTCCTTTTTTACAGAGGAGGAAACTGAGGACTGTCAAGGTTACACAAGGTGACCTGGAATTTGAATTCAAATCTTGTGATTCAGTCCATCAGTCTATTAATCAATGAGCATGTATTCAGCTCCTATTCTAGGCCAGGATTCCCAAGTTCAGTATACCTTCCACAACACCCCCAAGATACGACCTCCAGCTGAGTGTCTATGAGTACATATGTTGGGGAGAAGGAATAAGGCCCTGAAGACACCAATCTAAAAGCCAGTCAAGAGGGTGTTAGATATTCACCAAGAGGCATCATAATCCACTTTGAATTGCTTTTCTGACCTAATCTATTCTTCAGTATGCAAACAATTGAGGAGGGCATTCAGATCCAGCACTCAGATTTCATTTCCCTGCCTACCTTCTAGATTTGATATCTGTGATTAAAACTAAGATCTCTGGATTTTAGTGCCAGTCTATGGAATGGGAAGTGGAGGCCTGAATAATTGTCCAGGGTTATATAGTTTATAAGCATCAGAATCTGAACCTGAGACACTGGATTCCCAATCCAGTATATCTTCTAGGCAACTGGGCTGCCTCCTGGATAAGAACTCTAAGAGGTTTTAAGGTTTGATCTATGAATTTCCTTTACCCTGATAGTGTAGTGGGACTATCCTAGCTTTACTTCCTCTGGGATGGTAAAGTCTCTTACTTCCTGGGCTATTCACTTTTTAGTCATTGGATAATTCCAGACCCATTATGGAAATAATCACTGGCATTGTTCCATGTTATAGTGGCAGAACTGTGATTCCTAACCTCTGTCAGGTAAGTTTCCTTTTCCAACAGTACTCCCATCTGTCTCCTCCTTTCTCCTTAGACAACAGTATGAGATTGGTGCTTCATCACTTTTTGTCCAAACCACTGCCAGCCCTCCCTGCTTCCAGTTTCTTCCCTCTCTCACCCATCGTTCACAAGCAGCCTGGGAAATCTTCCTAATGCAGGATTTAAAAATTTTTTTAATTATTTAAAAAAAAATTTAAATGACAGACATCTGAGTCTGTCACCCCTTCACTGGCTCCTTTATTGTTCAACTAAACTAACTCCTCATCCTGTCATTCAAGGCCATCTGACATGTCTCCAAACTTCATTTCTAATACTACTATTCGCTACTTTTTCTTTTACACACTCCCTGAAATTGTGCCCTCTTTCCTGTACATCTAGTTTGGGCATCCCCAGATCTACTCTACCTTCCTAGGTCTAAGCTGCTGCTAGGTCCACAAAACCTTCCTTAATCTCTCCAGGGGACTGAGATCTCTTCCTCCGCAAATTCCTTAGATAACTTTCTCCACTCTTCTCTTAGGCATTAGTCTTATTTGAATCCCCTGGCCTGGGGCACCTAGTAAGCACTTAATAAATGTTTATAATCCAAGGATCACACTCATCTATAATTATTCACGTCCATATTCAAATATATAAACTCCCTGAGGGAAGGGCTAGTGACAATATCCAGCTTTACATCCCCAGAGGGAATCCCAGGCCGGACTTTCTAGACGCTGATGGAACTGAACTGTAGAATACCCATCCAGAGGTGAGGTTTCCAAACTGGAGCTTGCACCTAGCAAGTCCAGCTTCCCCAGAACAGCTCCGCTGACAGCTCCTGCTTTTATTAATTGCTTGCTGTGTTGACATCTGGCTCTCTCCACTCAATTTTCCTTTTCATGCAGTTTGCTTCCCAGCAGGGTCACCCTTTGAAACTCAAATTCTAGTGCTCTACTCCAGAGACAATTCAGCAGGGCTTGGCTCAATCTGCCCATTTGTAGCAGCCTTGGCTAAGGTAGGAGCTACCCTTCCCAGAGGGGTTAAGGTTAAGTAGGCATCAGCATGGGCAAACTGGACAGTTACCTATGGTGCTTATCTATGGAGGAAAGAAAGATGAACCCAGAGTCAGGAGAGACCTGGCTTCAATTTATGCCTTTGCTGTCTCCCAGATGTGTGACCTTGGACAAGTGCCTTCTCTTCTCTAAGACTCTAAAATGAATATAATACCTACTGTATCTTCCAGGCAGAACTGCTGTGAGAATGAAATGTGCTGTCTTGTAAAAGGTTTTGCTACCCTTAAGACATTCAAACATTGTTAGTTCTAGCAGTGAAGTCAGGAGGACCCGAGTTCAAATTTAGCCTCAGATGCTTACTAGCTGTGTGACTCTGGATAAGGCACTTAACCCCATTGCCTCAAAAAAGAAGGAAATAAGGAAAGGAAGGAAGGAAGGAAGGAAAAAACAGACAAATGTTGGTTCTTCTATAGCCTGGGAGGTTTTTTTCTGTGAATTTTTAAAAAAAATATCTTATAACACTTTAGTTCAGCACGTAGATTTCCTTTGTGGTCCTATTTAATCCTGTTTCATATTACATATTTAAAAACCTTTTTCTGAGAAGAGATTCAGGACACAAAAATGGTCAAGGAGCCCTGGTCTAGAAACAAGTCTTCTGTGTGGGTTGTTTGTTGTTGTGCAAGTGAATACCAGGAAACCCAGACACACTAACAACAACACTTGCTGTGTTCATGTTACCTTCCTCTTAATCCTTCCTCTTAACTATGAGGTACATAGCGCTAGCATGATTATATTCATTTTATGGATGAGGAGATTGAGATTCAGGGGAGTGAAACCATTTTCGTAAACTCGGGAAGGCCATGGACAAGATTGGAATCCAGCCAGCAGAGGAGAGAGATCTCAGAGGTGAAGAGCTAGACCAAGATGAGGTCATGCTGTTAAGAGGATTGGTTAAAGGGAACTGGGAATGTTTGGCCCCAAAGTGACTAGACTAAGGAGACAGGATCCAATGTTCCAGTATCTGAAGGGCTATCCCAAAGAAGAGGGGTGTTACTAGACCAGAACTAGGAGCCATGGGGTTAAAGAAGCAGATTTAGATCCAAATTTTGCAAATACTTCTTAACAATTAGAGCTGACCTTGGGAATAACTAGGTGGCTCAGTGGATAGAGCACCAGTCCCTAAATTCAGATTTACTAGCTGTGTGACTCTGGGCAAGTCACTTAAGCCTAATTGCTACACTACCACGCCCCCACAAAAAACCCCAGCAACAAATTAAAAAAAAAAACCATAGCTGTCCTAAAATAGACTGGGCTAAATCCAAGGAGATCCCCTTCACTGGAGGACTTCAAGAAAAGCTTGCTCAGCCTCTTCCCTCCTGGTAGTGGGATTCCTCATTCATGCCTGGGCTGTGTCAGCCTCCTTGGAGGCCCCTTTCAACTCTGACATTCTAACTCATGTCTAGGAATGGTGCTGTAGGTACTACTACTACTAGGGATGGTGGTGGCAATGGAGAGGGGTAATGGTGGTGATTGACCAGGGAGATGCTGGTAAAATGTTTAAAATGTTAACAACCAGCTCTCCCAGAAAAATTGTGCAAGACAAACTTTGAAGTTAAACTGCATTATTAACATTTTTCTCCATAATTTTAAGTCTACACAATAAACAAAACAATAAGTCAAGGCCTCATTTGTAGTATTTGCTGATTTCTGATGTGTAAATGCATATGCTCACACTGAAAATTTAACAATCAACTCTTGAAACTGTTATGAGTCAGTCTCAGAATACCATTGGAGAGCCATGCTTTTATCTTTGTGGAATCTCCCATGGATTCTCCTCTTTCTCAGGGTTCAGATCAGCAGTTCATCTGTAATAGTTACAGTCCTTGAAGTCACTAAGAGGTTGTGACATGCCCAGGGGCACACAGCCAATAAGGTCAGAGGCAGGACTGGGTTTTGAGTCGTCCTGACTCCAAGGCTAGCCCTCTATCTACAGGGCCCCAAGGTCTCTGGCCACATTGCATGGCAACTGCGTAAACATATATCCCCCATATCAAATACAGGACTGTTACACTGGAATTCAGAAGCACCTCTACTCCTCTTGGCCAAGGTGACTAGTAAGGGATGGATAGAAATGATTGTGTCTGATCATTTCTGCTACTGTGCAGTTACCTAGGTAGTCATCTATAGAAGCTTGTGGGCAAAGACTTCTACCAAGGATCATGATGAGAACTCAGAGAAGAAACATTTGAGCCAGAAGGAACACTCCCCTGGTCCACCCATGGAAATCAAATGAGCCTCTTGGGCCCACCAGTCCGACCTGCTTCCTGGACTCAGCTTACAGGTCATGACTAACCTACAGTTGACATGAGGTCTGTGGACTGGTGACCCTGAAGGGCTGGGGTGGCAGCTAAGGCCAAGGCCATCACTTGGAGAACTTGATAGAGACCACGTAGGGCAATTACTGGAATGGGCAGAGATTTATGAAGTGTTGACTTAGAGAAAGGGCTAGGGGTACAAAAGCCCAGTACAAGTTCTGCCATCAAGGTACTCATGGTCAATGGGGATAAGAGGAGTGTCCAGTAAGTGACAAGATGAGGAAGAATGAGAGAAACACAAAGAGAGGGTCTGCACAAAGTTCTAAGGGAACCTTGAGGAAGGAGGGAGGCAGCAGCCTCCCTCAACTGAATACCAATGAAATCTCAGGTCCCTCCCCCATCCAGTGCCAGGCACTGAACAAAAACCAAAGTGTTCCCCGTCTTGAGGAGCTTACATACTTGTGGTGGTGGGAGTAGGGAAACGACAATCCATAAACAGATACATACATAAAACAACTATATTGGTAAATAAATAGAATTTAAGTAAATAGAATTGGGGATGTGTGAGAGGGAACACTGACAATTGATGGGGGGAGGCAATCAAGAAAGCCTTCCTATAGGAGGTGGCAAATGCTCTGGAGAAAGTTAGGGATTCTATGAGGTTGATGTATGAAGGGAGAGAATCTTCATCATGGATCACAGCCTTTACATGGATCACAAGGCATGGGGTGGGAGATTAAATGTTGTATACAGGGAACAAGAAATAGGCTAGTCTGGCTGGAACACATAGTTAATGATAGCAAATAATGCAGTCAAGAGGTAAGTTGGAATCAGACTGTGAAGGGTTTTAAATGTCTGATGGTGAAATTTATATTTTATCCTAGAGGGAAATGAGTAGCCATGGAGGTTTCTTGATCCATGGGAAGGAAGTCATTCCCGCACTTTAGGAATATTCATTTGGAACTCTTCACATGTGTGATGGTTTCCTGGAGGAGGTGAACATCTAAGCAGACGTTTAGTAGGAGGATGGAAGACGACACCTAATTCCAGTCACAGGGAACAGCCTAGGCAAAGGCAGAACAAACCTGACGGAACAAGGGAAGGAAAATAGCATGAAATAAGACTGGAAAGGGAGGCTGAAAAATGATTATGGATAATTCTTAAATGCCAGGATTAGTGTTTATACTTCCTTGAGCAAGCAATGGGGAGCCATGGAGAACTTCAGAGCAGGTGAAAGACTATGAAAGCTGGGCTTTAGCAAGATTATCATGCAGCATACAGCTGATATGTTGGAGAGAGAGAGAGAGAACAGAGGCAGAGACCAGTTAGGCAGTTATTTCAGGAGTCCGGGCAAGGGATGATGATGATGATGATGTGACTAGAGAGGAGACGCTTGGTAAGACACCTTCTCTGCTACCATTCTGTCCCAGAATTCCAGAGTTGGAAGGGACCTCCGTTGGGATGGGACACCAACTGATAAATGAGTCAAAATCATCTCTCCAACCAAGGGCTCATCTATTTTTGGCCTAAAGACCTCCAGGCAGGTCTTCCATTCCTTGCACTATCTCCAGTCTAGGCTAGGTCTAATTGTTAACAAGATTTTCCTTACATCAATTACAAATTGAGTTCTTTTTACAGTTTGTCCCAGTTGCTAGTTTTGCCCTCTGGAGTTCAAGAGGGCACATGTAGTCTTTCATTTAAAAGTTGGTCCTTCAAATACTTGAAGACATCCTGCTACCTCCCCCTTACTCAGATATATATGTATGTATGTGTGTGTGCACACGTGTGAATGTATACAGACATGTACACATATATATCCACACATTTATAGAATGCACATATAGCATGTATAAAATATATACATTAATGTAAGTAAGAAAATATATGAAAAATATTGAACTAGATTAAAGATGAGAATAACAGTACTCTAAGTATTGGTCAAGTAGTACACCATGTGATATATATTTGGGATGTGTGGGAGGGAGTACTAACAACCTGGGTCCAATCAGGAAGTCCCTCTTGTGGAAAGTGGCAATTTCAGCCTGTTCTTGTCCAGGTTAACCATCCCCAGTTTCCTCAGCTGGCCTTCATCTGGCATGAATTCAAGATATTCTTTTCCCTTCAATGTGATGACCTTCCTTCAGAAAACTTGTCATTGTCCCTCCCCAAAATGCAACACCCATAACTGAGCACGGTACTCTGGATCACCTGGCCAGAACAGGAGACATTGGGACTATCACTCCCTTATTCCTTTTATCAACAGGTTTCATAATTATACCACACACTGTATTCCTGCAACTAACTTCTAAGTAAACGCTAATAAGGGAATTTTTCTAGGATGAATTCCCTCATGAATAAGTTAGGGGGAAAAATGACCCAGGATGCAGGGCTAGAAGACAGCTTAAAGACAGAACAACACATATCATGGAAGTCATTCATGTAAGGGTACTACTAGGTGGAAACATCCCAAAAGACAAATAAAAAAAAACATAGTCATGTGTGGCCCCTAGAAAGTAGTTCTTACAGCCTATGTGACAACTGGGAAAGCTGATGCAAAGATAGTAATTGTCACTTCCATAACTTAAGGGATCTGCCATAAATTCTTCATTTTCCAGAACCAGAGACAAACAGGAGGGTGCTTCTGGTAGCAGTTTAAAAAGTTGCCAAATCCATTGGAAATTTCTTACGACAATTTAATTCAAAAATAGAGAACCAGCTTGGGTCTTCACAAGACTTAGTTTTCAGTCCTATCTCTGACAAATGCTGACAAGTCATCCCACCTCTCTGACTTCCAGGCAGCCCTCCGAGTCTAAGTCAGGGGTCTGGGCCACAGGTTCCCCATTCCTGCTAAGTTATATAATAGGTGCCAACCTGCATTGGTAAAGGGAGTTTCCTCACTTGGGGTCCCTCATGCCAATGAAATCTTGGGTCTACATGTACAAAATGATTTATGGCAGCCCTTTTGGTGGTAGGCAAAGATGGGAAACTTAAGGGGACTGTCCTCCAACTGGGGAATAGCTAAACAAATTATGGCATAGGAATGCAATGGAATGTCATTGTGCTATAAGAAATGAGAAAATGTATCATTTCGGAGGAAACCGAGAAGTCCTTTATTAACTGTTGCAGAATGAAAGTAAGCAGAAATCAGAGAACATCTTATACAATGTTGACAACATTATAGACAAAAACAACTTTGAAAGACTTTGGGACTGATAAATGTCATGATAAATCAAGGGTCTAGAGAAATGATGAAATGAGGAGATGAACTTAAAATACAGCAGAAGACATACATTTTCAGCCAGAGCTCACATGGGAATTTGTTTTGCCAGGCTATTTTGATATGAACTGATTATTTTTTTTCTTTTGCTTAATGGTAAAGAATATAGAGTGATTTTACAAATACTGTTACTTGAAATATGTTTTAAATTTTAAAAAATTGAAAAGAAAAAAGAAATCATAGATCTGGTCCCCTTAATGCTATATACCACTAGATGGATTATAAGATCATTGATTTAGAGCTTAGAGGGGCCTCAGAGGTTATCTGGTCCAACCCTCTTTATTTTACAATAAGGAAACTGAGGCCCAGAGAAGTTAAGTGACTTGCCCTAGGACACATGCTAGCTAGTAGCAGAGCACACTAACTTCAATTCAGCTTTGCCTTCAAATAAAAAAGACGATGGTTCAAATTCTGCCTCAAACATTTTCTAGTTGTATGATCCTGGGTATGTCATTCAACCTCTGTGCCTCAGTTATTCCATCTGTAAAATGAAGCTATTGGACTCAATTGCCTCTAAAGTCTTTTGCACATCTAAAAATCTCTGATCTTCTGACCTCTGATTCCAAATCCAGGTCTCTTTCTACAGCACCATGCTGTTTCCTAGTAAGCTTTGAGAAGGGGATCTTTTTAATCTATCCTCCTCCCCCTCTTACTCCCTTCCCAACTTATCGAAGTGTAATCAAAGTGAAAGGCACTTAACAAGTATTTGTTGGAGCATTATAGTTCAACATTTTCATATATTACCTCACATATTTCTAGCTTCTCTATCCCATTTCTCAGATGAGGAAAGTGAGGTCCAAAGCTCAGTTTCCCCAAAATCACAGGGAATCAGTTAGCGACTGAGCTAGGACCCAGAGACCAAGGCAGAATACTTTTTAAATTCCTCATTTAATCATTCAGTCAGACAGTCTACAAATCCAGGTGCCTGCTGTGCGAATGTGAGCCCCGTGCCTGGATGCTTGCTCCTGACTTCTCCAGCTCCTCACACCGAAGCCTGCCGCTGGATTCCTCCATCCCTTTTACACACAGCTGAGAGGAAGCACCCGAAAGCAGCCTTTACACTAAAAACGAGCAGTCTTTACACTAGAAATGAGCAGCCTTTACACTAGAAACGAGCAGCCTGGAACCGCGGAGGGTGCCAGGGGCAGGTCTGCTTCTCCCACCCGGGCTTCCAGTCCCTGCTTCCTCAGGCTCTCAGGGAAAGGCAGGGCTCCCTATTTGCCCATTCACGGCAGAGTTTCTTTGGCTTCCTCAGAAGCAGGCTGACAGCCACCCTGCTGGGACTGCCTGTTTGACGGTGGGAAACTGCCCACACCTAACGGGAAACACACCCAGGAGAGGCAGGGGAGATTTGCCAGGCTGCATGGTTAGATGTGTCCTGCGTAAGAGTATTTGGCTTGGTCTGTGTCTGTGCGTCTAGGTTCAAGTGTATGTGAATGTCTGTGAGTGTGACTGCATTTGTCTATGCATGTATTTTTGTGTCTCTGTGTCTTTGTGACTATGTGTTTCTGTCTCTGCGTGAGTCTGTTTATCTCTCTATCTTTGTGACTTTGTGACCGTGCCGATGTGGCTGTTTGTGCGCCCGAGTCTGGAAGCATGTGAGTGTGTGTGTGTGTGTGTGTGTGTGTGTGTGTGTGTGTGTGTGTGTACGTCCGTGTCGCTGTGTGTGTCCAGGTGTTTCCCCATGGAAACAAGGTGGCTCTCAGCTCCTGCAAACCTGGTGGCAGCGGCGGTGGCAGCCCCAGCCTTGCTCCCGGGGAGGGGAGGGGGAGAAGCTACAGTGGTAGCCCCCTCCTCCTCTTCTCCAGCCCGACATGCCCATTGTCCCTGTCCCTGTCTCGGTCCCGGACCAGCTGGGCGCGCCCGCTCCTCCGCACAGGGCATCCCTCCTCACCTCGCTCGCCTCTCGGCTCCGGCATCCCTTCCAGTGCGGCGGGGCTGTGTCCGGCTCTGCCCTCTCTTCCCTTTCCTTCCCTGCTTTCCTCTCCCCTCCCTCCTGCTCGTCGCTCGGCTCAGTCCGCCTGGGGCCACCCTGGCACCCGACCAAAGGCCCCCGGTGCCCCTGTTCCTTCCTCCCTAGACTGGGCTCCCCCGGGCTGCCCGTGCCCCCTCGCGCCCGCGGCCCCGCGGCGCCTCTCTCACCTGACAGCGGCGCGCTGGCTGCTCCAGCTTGGGGCCGCCGGCGGCTCTGGCCTTGCCTGTCCCGTCTGCCGGCTCCGGGGCCAGATCCCCGTGAGTGCGCCCGAGCCGCGCCGAGGGCGCGGAGCCGGAGCCAGAGCCCGAGGCGCACCCGGAGCGGGAGCTGGGGGCCGGCGCCACGCACCAGGGCGCGAGCTGCTCCCGGGGCCGGCCCGGGGCCGAAGCAGTTAATTGGAAGCTCCTTATTTGGGCAGTGATGTAAAGGGAAGTCGTTTAGCCGGGGCCACCCACTTCTTTCCATTCACTACACATTGTTTCCTGTTGTCAGGCAGCTGCGGGCGGCGCTCGGCCCCGGCGAGGGAATCCTTCAGCCCTTGGCTGCCTCTCAAGCATTGCCCAAGGATGTGCCCGCCGCCCTCCCGAGCCAGCCCCGCTCCAAGAGAGCGAGGAGGGAGCGCCCGGCTCCCAGCGCCTCCCCCCCGCCCCCAGCCTCGCTGCTGCTGGGCCCAGGAGCTCCCAGAGCGGGCTCCTCCCTCCCTCGTCCTCGTCTGTCCTCCCCTTCCCCAGACTCGTCCTCCCCTTCTGCCCTCCTCCCCTCTCCCCTTCCCCTATCTTCCTCCTCCTCCCTGCCTTCCTTTCTCCCCCTCCCCCATCTTCCTCCTCCTCCTCCTCTCTCCCCTCCCTGATCTTCGTCCTCCTCCCCAGCCCCTTCCTTCTTTTCCCTCCTTCTCTCTTCTCTTCCCCCTGCTGTTCTTCAGCCTTCGCACCCCCTCCTGCCCATCCCCTTTTCACTCTCCTTTCCCACCCGTCTTTCTCCTCCAGGTCCCCCTGTACCACCGCGGGACCCAATGCCCCGGGTCACCGCTGGGTCAACGCTCAGCAGGGGGGAGGGACAGAAAGGGAGAGGGGGAGAGGGAGGGGTCTCCTTGTCTGGGGAATCCCTGCGTGGGAATTATGCCCCCCCTCCAGTCTGTCTCCTTCCAGGCAAACACCGGGAACTAGGGGGAGGGGGAGACTCCTGAGTAAGAGAGAGGGGAGGGGGCCAGGCCAGAACTGGCTGGCGGGAGGCCGAGGTTGAGCTTGGGCGCTCCTTCCGCTCCCTCAGTGACAGGCGGTGTCAGTCTGTGCTCCTGGGCAGCTGCACCCCTCCCTCCGGGCCTCCCTCACCCCATCCCCCCCTCCAGGGTCATTTCCTCCCGGAGCGGAGGGAGGGGAAAAGAGGAAGGTCTTGAAAGACAGTCGCTGATGCTTCTGGCTCACCTCGAGCAGCACCCACTGGGAAGGGCTGAAAGTCCTGCCCTAGTCCGACCAGTCAGAGATCGTCCTCTGGTCTTGAGCTAGCCAACGCGACAATTAGGATTCATGGGGCTAGATTTGTATAATGCAGCGGCCCATCACCCTCCGGGAATTCTTTTCTTTTCTTTTCATCTATCTGCCAGCATAGGATTTTCTAGCTGGATGGATGGGACCTCTGATCCTCTCATTTTAAAGATGGAGAAGCTGAAGTTCAAATCGCGGGGAATGACTTGCAGGGTCAATAGGCAGACCCCGAGTCTTGTTTTCCTTTGGCTAGCAATTCTTTACTCCTCTCTTCCACAACTCCTATATCTCATTTCACCCCCTCTTGTACCCCCTGGGGGTTCTGCTCCTTCACTCTTCCCATGAAAGGGGTAACAGAATGGGGTAGACAGAGCATTGAATTTGGAATCAGAGGGCCTGTGTTTGAACCCTGGCTCTGGAAAGCATTGCCTATGTGAGCTTGGGTAAATCCTCACTATCCCTGAGCCTCGGTTTCCTCATCTGCAAAATGAGGTAGTTGAGGAGGGCGGTCTCTGAGGTCCCTTCCAACCCCAGATGTGTCAGCCCATGATCCGGAGTCATTGACTCCAAGCCCAGGGCTCCGTTTAGGGAAGGGTGCTGTCTGGTTCTTTCCTCCCTTCCTTCTACTTTTGCCTTGCTGGTGCTGCCCCAGCAGGAATGATCCTCCTCCCAGGGATCCCTTCAAGATGCCCTGGGGCGGAAGCTAAGGGCAGCTTGCTGGGACAGATTCTGGATGTACAGGATATGGTCCCTAGTACTCTGCTCCCTGGATCCCTGAGCACAAGTCTTCATGCTCCTAAGGACAGTGTCTGCCAGAAGCACTGTGGATCTCATTCTCATGGCATGAGTCACACCTGAACTCTGGAGCCTGGATATACAGAGCAGCTAGGGACTGTTCTACATCCAGGAAATGGGAGTGAGTGCAGGCCACATGAGGGACTCGAAGGAACCAGCAGCCCAAGACATACTAATATTCACAATTCACCTATACTTAGGGGAATCTAGTGCCAGAAGTAACATTTGAGATTATAGACCTATTTTACAGATGAGGAAAAGGCTCAGAGACTCAATGCGACTTCACCCAGAGAGCTCAAATTAGAGCACAGGTCCTCAGACACTAGATCTAGCATTCTTTCCACAAGCACTACCACCAGGGAAGATCAATCACTATTCACAATTTACAAGGGAGAGATTCTTAACCTGAGACCCCAGATCTCCTCCTGCCCATGAGGTCTGTGAATAGATTACAGGAGGTCCATGAACTTGGATGGAAAAAAATGATATCTATTTCAATATAATTGAAATATAATCAGTAGAATCCTTTTATAATTCTATATATGTTATTTTATGCATTTAAAAACAATTCTGAGGAAGGGTCCATAGGCTTCACTAGACTGGCCAAAGGGGTCCATGACACAAGAATAGTTAAGAACCCTTGTCTTAAAGAATTACTTGAGGACCCTGTGAGGTTATGAGACTTTCCCAAAGTCACACAACCAATATGTATCAAAATCTGAATCCATGTCTCCCTGAGGTCAGTCATCCATTCACTCTCCATTTATCTAAGATACCTCTCAGATAATGAGGTAATACAAGCATTATCATCCCCATTTTACAGATGACTTGCCCAGAGTCACCCAGCTAGTAAACACCAGAGTGACAATCCAAAACCATGTCTCCTAATTTCAGGCTTTTAAACTCAGTACTCTTCTCATCTGAGTTTTCTGTGTCTTATATAGGGCATAGAAATCAAGCATGTTAGGACAGAGAGGTATTAAAAGACTGCACAAGTCAACATCTCTCCCTGAGAGGCTCTTAGATACCCTCAAAAGCCAGAGAAGAGAGGAGGAAATGATGACAGGGCAAACAGAGCCTCAGAATAAAGCCACAGCCGTATCCATCCAATCCGCTGGGCTCTCCAAGAGCAAAAAAAGAGAGGCTTTTTCTTTAGGGGAAAAAAAAGGCCTTTGCTCTCTAATAAAAGGCAAACACAAAATGAGCTAAATCAGGACACTGCCCTGGAGTGACATGGAGAAAATCACTACCACAGCAGGAACTTCCGGGCCTTTGCCCAAAGGTCTCAAAGCAAACCTGGGCAACCTTCTGCCCTGCCCTGCCAAGGGCTGCCTTGAAGAAACAGATCCCACTTAATGGATTAAGGTTTACAAAATATGTTTTATACATGATCTCAGTAAAGCCTCAAGATTTATCAGGTGGGTGTTACTATGATCTCTATTTTACAAATGAGGAAACTGAGACTGACAGGTTAATTGGCTTGTTTGGAGTCTTGGTGTCACAGCTTTAGAGAGAGAAGGGACTTGAGAGATCCGCTTAGTCCAAGCCTATCATGAGTGACTTGTCCAGGGTCATTGGGTCATTCAGAGACGGAAGGTACAGTAGAAATGATGTCATCTCAGATTTTGACCTGGAAGGGACATCAGATCCCCTCTAGTCCATTTTATGGATGAAGACATAAAGGCCCAGAAAGAAGTTAAATGACTTGCCCAGGGTCACAGAGCCAGAAAGCAACTGAGGTCACAGATGAACTCAATTTCTCTGATCCCAAACCCAGCCCCACTTTTCCCCCTCACCATGCTGGAGCTAGGAACTATCTTAGGCAGAATTTCAAACCAAGTCTTTACGATTCCAAGACCAGTATTCTAAATACTATGACACACTTCCAAAAAAAAAGTTTAACAGCCTTCTGGAGAGTGAGCCTTTATTGGGTCCTTATCTAGGCAGAGAACTAGCAGAATTCAGGTTCCAACTCTTCCTAGATCAATGGTATTAGGCAAGGGATCTTTCCTTCCTGAGCCTTAGCCTCCACATCTGTAAAATGGGACCAGAAGCCCCCTTTGTTCTAAAAGAAAGCCTTGCTGTTGCTACTGTTGGTGTGTTGATTTACAGTTTGGCAAATCTGCAATTTTTCCACATTCTGTTGGCAATGAAAATGGTTTGCGTCGTTTCCAAAGTTCAGCATTGACTACATTGAAAAGAAAGCTAAAATTCTCTAAAGAGCTAGTATCAACCAGTGCTGAATTTCCATAGCTTTTCTATCAGGTCAATAGTCAGAATGGTGGTAGCTTTTCCTAGAGTCATAGGACTCTAGATATAGAGCTGCAAGGCACTGAAGCAGAGGACAGTGAACTGCCCAAGGCCACATAGTATCAGAGGCTGGATTTTAACTCAGGTCCTCTGCCCCCAGAGCCTTGGCTCTTTTAACTATGGTGAAGGATAAACAGGATGAATGAAATGGACCTAACAGATAGAATGTCAATTGCCCCAGTGAAAGGGAAACTCCTTCAGGGCATTCTGAGAACCTAGGATAGTGCCAGGCATGTAGTAAGTGATTAATAAATGCTCTTGAATAAACAAATGAAATGTATCTTGAAAGGAAGAATCGAGTGGAGGCATGTATGTGTAGTGGAAAGAGCTCTAGACTCTGGGAGTCAGAAGAGCTGAAAACTGAAGCCCAGACACATGACCATATTCACCCAGGGAGTGACAGAGTCAGAACTTGAACCCAGGTTCTCTGACTGACTTCAGTGCTCTTTCTACTATATTATAGCCTGCGGACCACATCAGAATAATCATATAGCCATTTATTTGTATGAAGTTGTCCAGTTTTCAAAGTGCTTTCACATATCAAATAATTTCCCAATAACCCCATTGTAGTATTTCCATTCTACAGAATGGTACAGATGGTCCAGAAAATCGGACCCCAGAGAGATGACTTCCTTAAGACCCCACGATTATCAAATGATGGAGTCAAAACTAAAACCCAGATCCTTTATGTCAAGAGTACTTTCCATTCAACATAGGTGAACTTAATTCAATCAAGCAATAAACATTTATTAAATATGCACTATGTGCTTATATGGGGACAACTAGGTGTCACCAGTGGATAGAATGCAGGGCCTGGAGTCAGGAAGACTCATCTTCCTGAGTTCAAATCTGGCCTCAGATGCTTACTAGTTGTGCAATCCTGGGCAAGGTATTTAATCCTGTTTGCCTCAGTTTCCTCATCTGTAAAATGAGCTGAAGTAGGAAATGGCAAAACACTTCAGTATCGCTTCCAGGAAAACCCCAAATGGGGTCATGAAGAATTGGATACAACTGAAAAATGACTGGACAACAATTGAACTATGTGTTAGGCACTGTGCTAAGCTCTGGGGATACAAAAAGAAGCAAAAAATAGTCTTTGCTTTCAAGGACCTTACAATCTAATGAGGGGAGATGACATTCAAATATATACAAAGCAAGATGTTTACATACACACACAAGGCCAGATATAGATATAACTACACAAAAAAGATATATACATATACACATACACATACACACCCATATGAGAGGTTAGGGAAAGTATAAGATGGGTTTCATCCTTGTAGGATACCCATTTGGGCTAGATGATCTCTTAGGTCCATTCTTGGTCTAGATCTCTGATCTCTCTACCAGATCCTCCAGGAGGACAAAGTCTTCTCATTTCTCTTTGGTTTTCCCTCAGAGTCTAACATCAGGCCATGTGGCCAGTGAGGAACAGAGCCCAGATATCTTGATTCCCAGTGTAATGCTCATTCTGCTATAGGGTTACTTCTCCTGGGAACCTTGGAGTACAAATGAGTACATTCACCATGGCCAGAGATGAACTGAGGCAAAGGGTGTCTTTTTTTTTCGTCTTTTCTGGGGTTGAGTCGCCCTAGTTACACCATAGTTTTCAAGAACTTCTGTGGGTTTCAAAATAGTCATCAAAGGCTCTAGAAGGGGAAACAAGAACAGAAATGAAAGAAAGTAGCCCAAGATCACACAAAGCAAGAAGATGAGACAAGTATCAGTGGAAAGAATCACAACAGAAGACACATGGATGGTTCTACCGTTGCCTTCCTCCCATCCATCCTTTATTCAGCTATCAAGAGCATCTTTCTGACCTATGGGTCTGGCCTTGTTCCATACTGACACCTTTAATGATAACCTGTGCCCTCTAGGATAAAATACAAACTCCTTGGCTTAGCATTCAAACATCGCTACATTATGGCTCCAGCTTCACTACTGTACATCATACCAATTGAAATATTTACATATATTGATCCACCTACCTTAAGTCTCTTCCCACTCCAACCTTTCCTCCACCCAGCTGTCAAATGGATCTTCATAAAATGGGTGTCTGCCCATATTATCCCCCTATTCAATAAACTTCAGGGGGTTCTCTAGTACCACCAGGATTAGGCAGAAAATCTTCTGTTTGGGTTTTATGATCTTTCACAACCTGATCCATTCCTACTTTTCCAGTTTTCTCAGACCTTATTGCTTCCCACAGACTCTGAAATCTAGTGACAGCTGGCTAGCCTCACTGGAATTTCCTCAATGGAAACAAAAGAGAGGATTCCTCTCTCTCCTCATCTCTGTATCTGAGTTTCCTTGGCTTCCTTCAAATTCCTGATAAAATCCCAGAAACCTCTCCCAATTCCCCTCTGAGATGACAGAGGCACTTGCTTGTTTGTACATAGCTGTTTGCATTTTACCCTCCCCTGTCCAATATCGTAAGTTTCTTGAGGACAAGGATTATCTTTTGCCTTTCTTATTCCTGTGCACAGCAGAGTACCTGGCACATAGTAGGTGCTTTCTAAATGCTTTGCTGACAGACTGCTGCCCCAGTCTCAAGGACATGTGTATGTGGTGCTGTATGTGTCACTTTTGTTCTTGTATCTCCAGCATCTAGCACAGAACCTGGCAAATAACATGCATTTTAAAAAGTATTTCTTGACTGATTTTGCCTCTGTTGATTTACATCTTTACAGCCTGGCAGCCAGGCATGGTACCTTGTACCCAGGAGTGACTTAATAAAAACCTGTTGAATTGAATTAGATTGGCCAAAGGCTCAGAAATGGAAAAGAAAGATAAGTTCATGAATCTAAACTCAAAAGGTATCTGAGAGATTCTTAACACTAATTCCTTCATTTATGATTTGTGGAGCCGAGATCCAGAGAAGGTAAGTCATCTGTCTTGGTCACATAGTAAGGAGGGTGACATCTGAAACCAGTTTTCTTAATTCCAAGTTGAGTACTCTCTTGTTCTCTGCTGTCCCCCATTCCCTTCTCACTGTGTTTTTAGTGTGGGCTTATCAAAAATCTCTTCTTGGGGAAGAGAAATGGTTAGCTCAATTTGTTGTTCCTCACTTGAATTTCCTCAATGGAAACGAAAGAGAGGATTCCTCTTCCTTCTCATGTCTGTATCTGAATCTCCTCAACTTCCTTCAAATCCCTTGAAGAGAGGGAGGAAGTAAGCAAAGACTTTCTGGAGGAGGTGACATTTGAAATGAGCCTTGAAGGTCAGGCAAGATTTTAGAAGTAGATTTGAACTTGGAGTTCCTGACTCTGAGAAAGTCCAGCCATACATCTTCAAAGGGAGATGAGAGCTTGCAGCAGTCATGACTGTTCAGCCATGCCCTGACCCTGTGGCCCCTTCCTCCAGGGAGGAGCACTAGGGCACCAGTGATGGTCCCTTCCTAGCTCCTGGTGACCATTCTGGACAAGCATGTGAGCCCTTGGGCATCAGGGACCCAATGCCCTCGCTTTCTGGGTTGTAATTGGGCTGGTGTTGCTGTTAAACTGCAGGACAGAGGATTGAGGTACTATTAAATCCCACTGACTAATCAGCACCTTGGGCAGAAGATGCTCTTATCGGTCCCTTCAGAAATCTCAAGCAATTAACAAAGGCCTGCAGGGAGAGGCTGGGCCAACAGCCCAGAAAGCAAATCTTTAGATGAAAGGCAGCAGGGCTAGTGTGAGTGAGTAAGGCGAAGTCCAGTCCCACTGACATCTGAGCCTCCAAGGTCCACTTCCAGCTTCTATTAATCAATCAGCAAGAACTTATCAAGCACCCACTATATGTCAGGCACCAGTAATATGAAGATACAAATTTGATCCAGTTCCTGCCCTCAAGAAGTTTAAATTCTACAGAGATGATGTAACATCTACATTGATAAGCATAACACTTGTACAAGACTGCTCAACATGGCATGCCCACATCAGAGAAAGTGCTGTGTTCTATGCGCAAGGCAGAATTGAGATTGCTCGAAGGGAACGTAGGATGCGCACATTTAGAGAACCTACCCCAAATGTTCACAGGAACTATTTGTGCCCGACTTGTGGTAGAGCATTCTGAGCTTGTATTGGTCTAATCAGCCACAGTTGGACCCATTGAAACTTGACTCTAGTACAGTGATGTCATTTTGGTCCTCTTCAAGAATGAAAGACAACACCTAATCATGAACCATATAATTTCAAGAAGAAAAGAGCACCCAGGAGTGAGGGAGGGGAGGAAAAGGCAGGGAGAGGATCAAGAAAGATTTCATGCCAGGCTGCAGCTGAGTTATACGGAGAAGGAAGTGAAGGATTCTAAGGGGCAGAAGTAAGAAGGGAGTGAATTCCAGACAGGGAGGACAATATAGATGGAGATTGACAAAGGCAACATTGAAAAAAGCCCTGTTCTCAGAGTTTACATTCTATCAAGGGAAACAATAGATAACTTGGTTGTTCAGTGGATACAGCACTGGGTTGAAGTCAGGAAGACCGGAACTGGAATTCAGCCTCAACCACTTACTAGCTGTATGATGCTGGGTTAAGTCATATGTCCTCATTTAACCTCATATTCTTTATCTGGAAAATGGTGATAACAAATAGCACCTACCTTATTGAGCTGTTATGGAGATCATGAGATGTGTTCCAAAGAACCTACAAATGCTAACTGTTATGCACACATAGTAGGGAAGAGGGAAAAGGGGAGGGAAGAGAAGAAGCATTTGTTCTCTCTCAGGTTCAGTTTTTTCATCTGCAAAATAGGCATAATAATAACACTTACTTCATAGGGTTATTGAGAAAGTCAAATGAGATATATTGGAAGTACTACAGTTATCCCTTTCACATCTGGGGGTTAGGGGCACAGTGCCCCCCTTGATCTGGAAAATCCAGGTAAAAATCTTTTGGTCCTCCCTTCATACCAGGGAAGAAGTCTGAATTTTTTCTTTTTCTCTTATGGGGCGTTTATAGTAACTTACTGTAAAATTTGGGTTAATTATTTGGTCAGAGGCTTTGTGTCATCTGCTGGCCATGTGTCACTTGGGGCTTCTGCAAAACTCCCCCCAAATTCCCATTTAATTTCTTCTGCTAGTCCATGATATATTGAAATTGCACTGGAGAAAGTCTCAATGTGGAAGGGATAACTATATACAAATGGTAGCTATGGTTAATAATATTCTAGTCTTAATATATCAATAATATCAATATATTGATTATTGATATTTTGATTATCAAGATTACCTCCCATGTGTAGAGCAAACCACCATTTTCAAAGTGCTTTCATATCCATCACCCCAATTGGATCCTCTTCAAGTCAGAGGAAGCTGGGCTGTGGCTTATTTTCCATGTTTGAGACCTAAGGTTCCACTTACCAGCTGGGTAACTTTGGAAAAGTCATAGTCTCAGAGGAATTGACAGATAGCACAGGGACATCTAGTCCAGCCCAGACCTGAATGAGGATAGCCTCTACAATAGATCTGCACAACCTGTGGCCGGACAAAGGATTTCAGGCAGTTCATGAAAAATGTGGAGGAAAACATCCTGCCAATATCCTCTGGTGGGCCACAGGCTGTGCAGACCTACTCTGTAACGCTCTCCAACAAATGGTCATTCAGCTGCTTCCTGAAGACCTTCAGTAATGATGAACCATTCCCTCCCTGAAGTATCTCAGTCCACTTTCAGACAGTGACAACAGTTAGGAATTTCTTGCTTAGCTCAAGTCTGGCTCTGCCTTGTTTATCTTTGCCCCGAGTTCTTCCCTGAAGCTCCACAAAAAAGGAGAATCTTACTTCCATACCACAGTGCTTTAAATACCTACAGGATCACAAGCTGAAGTACTAAGACCTTGCAAATCATCTCATTCTAGCCCATACCATTTTTTTTAAAAGATGAAGAAACAGAATCCCAGGGTTTGAGTGTGACTTGACTGCAGTCACTTAGATATACCCTGTATGCTCTGCTCTATGTCCCAGATACCTACAGTCCTACAGTGGCCCAGTGATCTGGAGTCAAGAAGACCTGAGCTCAAATCTGGACTCTGACACTACCTGTGTGACCTTGGGCAAGTCATTTAACGTCTGTTTGCCTTAGTTTCTTTAAATATAAAATGGGGATCATAATTGCACCTACCTCCAGGGTTTTCCTAAGGATCAAATGAGATAATATTTGTAAAATGCTCAGCACAATGCCTGGCACATAGTAGGCACTATATGTGTGCTATGATCATCAGTATTACTTCTATATCTTGGCCTTGCAGAGCTGGGGCTTGAACCCACATCTTAGGATTCCAGTTCCAAGTGTTCTTACACAACACTGCCATCCATTTCTTGAAGACACTTCTCATGACGTGCCTCCCACCCCAGTCTTCTCTGCCTAAACATCCCCAATTCCTTCAAGCAGTATTCACATGCCATACTCCAGGGGTTCCATACCTTCAATTTGTCAATGTCCTTTCTAACCGAACACAATATTCTAGGTGTATTTCTTCGGTCTGACCAGGGTAGAGTCCAGTGCAGCTGTCACTTCTGTTGGACTAAGCATGAGACTGCTATAAACAGTGACTAAGATGGCACTAGGAAGGGTTTTTTTTTTATTGCCTTGTCACACTGTTGACTCATACTGAGTTTGCAATCCACTAAGACCCCTAGAGCCTTTTCATCCAATTGTCCTCTAGTCACACCTTCCCCATTCTGTATTCATACAGGCCTTTTACCTCTGTGAGATTCTGTTTCCTCTTCTGTAAAACAGAAATCATACTAATTTCCTCCCTTCCTACGTCAAGGTATTCGGAAGATCATCACAATTCTGAAAGGGTTTGAGAAACTATGAAGCCATGGGATAGGAAGAATGGGGTGGGGGATGCGGGCAATACCACTGTTTTTAATCTCCTTTCTTTTCCTGATCTTTCCCCCATGACTGAGCCTGGAGGGGTTGTGACCCCAGCATGGCTTAGAAGGCTTACTGTCCATTAACAGATGTAAGAAGAAGATAAACGAAAACATCCTTAATGTAAGTAACTGGCACGGGGAGGCAACAGACTAATTTTAGACTTAGCATCTGCTGCTCAGTATCAGAGATGCAAGTCTGTTTTCGGTTGCCAAAAAAGACAAATCATGTTCCCTCTGAACAGATGCTCCCGGTTCCCAAACCTGAGCTGGCCAATGTCTCCCCACCATCACGGCTGTCCAGCAAATGCAGTCTTGGGGTGAGGCAGAATGAGAGGGCTTGTGCTTCTGGATTCACCTTGGTCTTGCAGAGAGAGAAATGAATGAATAAATGAAAAAGCAGTAAGTATTTATTATGTGCCAAGCACTGTGTAAGTAGAAAAAGCTATACACTCCCTGCTCTTTATGGAGCTCACGCTATAATTAGAGGAGGCAACATAGAAAAGAAAGTCCAGCTAAAGAGAGAATGGAAAAGCCAAGAAGTCCTAAGTGGGCAGCAGAGGGACAAATAATAATAAAAGTAATTTTTATTGTTCAGTCTTTTTGGTTGTTTGACTCTTTGTGACCCCATTTAGGGTTTTCTTAGCAAAGATACTGGAGTGGTTTTTATCATTTCCTTCTCCAGCTCATTTTGCAGATGAGGAAACTGAGGCACACAAGATTAAGTGCTTTGCTCAGGGTCATATAGCTAGTAAGTATCTAAGGCTGGATTGAACTTGAGTCTTCTGACTCTGTCCACCGCACCACCTAGTTGCCCCCAGATGCTCAGCTGCTACCTAGCTGCCCAGATGGCAAGGCCTAAAGGTTGTTTATATCATTACATCAGATGACTGTGCTGAGAGCTACCAGGGTATAAGGACAGGGTAATTAGTAAGATCTAGTAGTCCTCTAGCTCTCCATCTCAGAAGGATCTCATCCAAGCTACCTGAGCAGACAGCCTGAATGAGTTCTGGGTAGCCCTTCCTAGGGGTAAGGGTGGAGAAAGGCAAGAGAGAGGGTGCCCTTAGTGAGAATAGGTCTTCCTGCCAAATGGCTACTACCATCTTCTATATGTGAAATCCGGAAGAGCAACTGCTAGACTGCAATGTCTAATCCTGTTCTGTTACTGACTGGGTGACTTTGAGCCAGTCACTTATCCACCACATGCTTCATTTCCCTCATTTCTAAAATATGCCTTTAAAAAAATTTTGATTTCAATGAGATAGGGTAGAGGTATCAAACACTAGACCAGGAAGCTACAACACTCCCCAGTACATCTTGAACCAGATGAAAACAGGAAGATATCACAAAATAAGTAAAAATATAATAAAACATAGATAACCTTACATTTTAAAATTAAGTCAATATATGTCCTACAGGGATCCTTTATGTACTGGCTAGTGCTGTCTCCCCACCCCACCCCTTCATATTTGAGTTTGACGCTGCTGGTATGAAGAAATTCTTGTATACAAACTCCTTTCGTAAGTGCCCATCTTCAACAGCTCTGCAACTTAGTCTTAAAGACCTGCCTTGGATGTTGGGGACTTGATCAAGATCACACAGCAGACTATGTCAGAGGGGAAGCTTGAACCTGGTATCTCCTGACCCCAAGGCCAGTTCTCATTACCACCACCACCACCACCACCATCATCATCATCATCATCACCACCAACACCACCACCACCACTACCAGCACCACCAGCACCAGCACCAGCATCATCACCACCAGCACCAGCACCAGCATCACCACCAGCACCAGCACCAGCATCATCACCACCAGCACCACCAGCACCAGCACCAGCATCACCACCAGCACCATCACCACCACCACTACCAGCACCACCAGCACCAGCACCACCACCAGCACCAGCACCACCACCAGCACCACCAGCGCCATCATTACCACCACCACCAGTACCATCACCAGCACCACCAGCACCAGCACCACCACCAGTACCACCACCAGCATCACCACCAGCACCACCACCACCAAAATCACCAGCACCATCACCACCACCATTACCTGAAGTCATCATAGTGATGATGATGACTCACAGGTTTAGACATGCTTTAAAGTTTACAAAATAGCTTCCTCAGAACAGTGCGGAGTGGTGAGGAAAGTGGTATGAAACTTATTACCCTCCATTCACAAAGGAGGAAACAGATGCTCAGAGAGGGAAAGGTACTCAACCTTGCTTCAATGTCAAATGTCAGAATTGAAGGCAGGATTCAAACACACACCTCCTGATTCAAAGATCTCTGCCCTTCTCCTCCACCATACTGTTTCCCTGATGATACCTGCTCTGTCTACCTTGCAGAGTTGTTGAGAGGTTACAAGGAAATAAGGAGAGGAAACAGAATGTAGATATTGCACCAGGGACTGAGATGGTAGAGGGGAGACTTTAACTGCAGGTGCTGAGTGTGGGGTTTATGTGTGTGCAGAGGAAGGGGGCGCAGAGTAGGTGTTTTTCTGACTTGGGGACTTCCATATGATGCCTTAGCTGCTCTCTTAGGCTGGAACTTTCCTCAATGCCCAGGACCTACTCAACCTGGAACATCCAATCATCCCTGCAGTCTTCTCACTCTGGAATATTCTTTGGCTAGACCAGCCTCTTTCCCATTGGTAAATTCCTCCTGGGGCCTCCATTCTATGGAGAGACCCAAGGCAGTCAGCCTTCATTCCCCTCCTGACTCTGATTCTGACTTCTGCACTTTGACAGGATGCCCTCATTCTAAGTACTTCATTAACACCGCCCCCAACCCCACCCAGCTAAAGCTCTCATTTATGTGTTGTTTCTTCCCCTTAGAATGTGAGCTCCTTGAATGCAGCATATGTGGGGTTTTTTTGTTTGCTTTTTATATTTGTTATCTCTAGCACTAAGCAGAGAGCTTGGCCCTCTCTTCCCTCCTCCTCCCCTTCTCCTCCTCTTCTTTCTCCTCCTCTCTTTTCTTTTCCTACAAAATCACCTTGTATCTATTTTGTATATAATAATAATAAGTAACCACAATAACATAGTGATTGCTAAATATGATCCCCACAACAACCCTGGGAGGTAGATTTTATCATCCCCATTTTACAGATGAGGAGACTAAGGCAAACAGTGTTTAAGTGATTAGCCCAAGGTGGAACAGCTGGTTGGCATCTTAAGGCCAGATTTCAACTCTGGTTTTCCTGATTCTAGGCCTGGCACTCTATCCAAAGTGTAATATAAGAGGCCGACTGGCCAATATGTCTCCTATTCTTAGAGCATGCGCAATATCAGTCTACTGCGAATCTATAATGTGGAGGGTTGGGGAGCCACCTTGAAATTCAAGATGGAAGATCCGTTTCCCTTCTAGATTCAGAGCATGCACAGGTAGCCTGACTATTTCTTCCCAGCTTATTGGGTGGTGATAAAAAGCCTTTTGGCTGGCTGCAAGACAGAAGAAACTGTATAGCTTCAATAGATGAAAATCCCTCTCTTCTCCTTGGTGGTGAGGAAGGCTAGAATTGCTGTAAGCCTCTAAGTGGGGAGAAGTGGCAGCGGCCTGCAACCTGCTGCCCATGATCATCCCATTGCCATGGAATTATGAACATGTGGGGCCTTTGATTCCTGTTCCTATCATTCATTCCTGATTTTAGGTGAATGTGTATTGGATGTGGATGGAACAGCTTACAATCATGTGAACCTTGAAAGGTTGGAAAAGTCAGGAGAGGTTCAGTAAGTGGAGTCCATGGTGGTGTGCACTAGTAGTCACAGCAGCTGAGGCTAGTGGAAAGCCCTGAAAAGTGACCTGCTTGACCCAGTCTAACAAGAGATTGATCCAGCAAGGGAGACAACATAGCTTACAGGCAAGTCTTCTATTGACTATGGGGAAGAATATCTTGTAGCAACCCTTTACATTTAAGTCATCCTTCCATGGACATGTAGGGGCATGTAGAGGTCTGGGTTCCCCTACCCTCTACACTGCATTTGGTGGGGTGAGGGATATTTTTGTCTCTACTATGCTTCTCCCAGTAAATACCTCTGTGTAAAATCTAATTGATGGTGATTTTGGGGAGATATCAACTGGTTGATTGATGGGGATAGTCACTGTTTAATAAATGCTGTTGATTAGTTGATTGACAAAGGCATAGACCTTGAGAACTCCACTTTCATTGCAGGGTGAGTGTGCCTCCCTCCTGTAAATGTACTGAGACCCCAATCAGTGACTTTGGTCTCTTCTGTTGTAGGAAAATGATGGTGGTGGTGGGGAGAAACATGGGCCTCATGCACCCTGCCTTCCCATGCTGGAGAAAGAAGGAGTTAAGTGTTTTTGTAAAGGGCTTTGCAAATATGTCTTACAAAACAACATTTGGCTGATTTAAGTGTTAAAGAATCAGAAACATATGGATTAAATGTCCCTGAAGTTACGTATGGCTTTAAAAATTAGAAGAAAATGTACTGGGAACACACACACACACACATATCAAATCCACAGAGCCAAACCACACGGTGAGATAGATGTGTGGAGGCAGAAATCTTTCAAAAAGAGATCCCTTACATTCTTCAAAAATCTCCTGATTTTGCCCTGTCCTTTCTTCCTCTTCTCCCCACCCCAGACCAAATCCTGCACCCCACACAGGCAACGGGAACTCTGTTTGCTTCCCCCAACCAATCTTTCAGAAAGAAAGAAATTCCCAGGATAGTGGTGCTAACCACAGGGCGGCCAATGCCAAACAGCTGGGAGGTGGGGGGGGGGAGAGTAGCTAGGAGATCTGAGTGGCCAGATGGGTGGCCTCAGGTGGGGTGAAACTAGGGATGCTGGTGTTACCAAGGAGGAAACTAAGGGCACTTTAAAAAAAGCAAAATGAATGAATGAATGCATGCATGCATCCTCTTTCCTTAGGATGGACTCTGAATGGCAGGGCATTCCCTTTTTATTGGTTTGATTTGGGACTGCAGTGAGGGAGGGCTGATAAAACACTTTTCTTCCACCTGGCTCTAACAGCATGTTCCTTCCAAAATTAGGAGACAGGCTGCCTGAATATAAATCAGAGTAGTCTGTGGCTCCAGACCAAGCACAAGTATGGTCTAGAAGCACATTGTTAGTTGTACTATAGTCTTGGTGGTGTTGGGGTGAGGGTGGGGGATTGAGTTGTGGAAGTGAGAGGGTAGCAGCCGATGCCAGTACCTTTTAAGAGAGCACCAATCTCTCCCACTCATAATATGGAGCTCACAAAAGCAGCAAGTTCCTGGGTCTGTTTTTATGAAAGTGGTTCTCCTGTGGTGCTTATAGAGGTGAGTGGGTTGACTGGAGGAAAAGCAGGAAATCCAGGTGAGAGGCCTTTTTACCATGGCCAGCTACTTCAAGGCCTTCTCTTCAGGACTAGCACTGACAGCAGATTTTCACTTTTTTAATGCCTAGGACTTAGTATGCTTCTTTATATAGAGGAGACATTTAATAATAAATGTTTATTGAATTGATTTGTCACTGAACAATGTGGCCCTGGGGAGTGCACCAGGTGGTTTTCCTAGTACATCTGTGTTCCCCTAAGTTGCATGTGACTATGGTAAAGGCTTATTCATCAGGCTGTGTTGTGAGGTGCCTGAGGTCTTAAACACAGAGTACATCAAAGGATGGGAAAGAAATGACTTTATGCCAATGTTATCGACAATTCTGTCCTCAACAATACTTCCTTGCACCCTAACTTGTTTTCTGAGGCCAGAGCATTTCACACAAGGTAAGACACAATCATAATCAATAGTCATGAGATTACAACAATTACTTCAGGAATCCTCTCCTGGAATTTATACCTCCAGGCCTGGTTGGCACCCATGTTATCTCTTAAGGGGAAGTTAGCATGGATAAGAGTACAGTTAATACAGAAGTAAATTGCCAGAATATGAACCCTTGTCTCTTACTGTCCAAAATTATCTCTTTCCCTGGGCTTGTCACTTTCCCCAAATATCTTCCCAGGGTCAGTGGGCTTGGGGCATGGAGGTCCCTGATGAAATGCACATATGTTACTAGACTGGAGAGTTACAGAGACCAAGAGCACCTTACTTAGTCTGAAGGAATTGATCAGATGAGACAGCCAAGTCCTGAGAAGTAGTCAGTGGAACTCAAGTCTTATCTTCAACTTTACCTATTGTAGGTGAATTTCAGTACTTGGGAGGTCAGGTTGAGCTAGAGCAATGGAAGAAACTCTGAAGATGGTCAGCATGAGGGTTCTGGGTCCCTTGGAGTCAGTGCAGAGAGGATAGCAAGTGGAAAGGGAAAGAGGAAAGGAAAGAGAAATGGGGTGGACAAACCTGCCTGCTTCCTAGTTCTTTGTCAATCTGACAACCATGATCATAAAGACAACAATATTTCATTTTTATGATGGTGATTTTAATATTTTCTATTAATGTTATTAATAACACAAGTTTATGGTTATCGTAGGGTGGTAAAAGAAGGTTGGACTTGGGAGTCAGGAGAACTGGGTCCAGGTACCTACCAGCGCTACCTCTTACAAGGTGTGTGGTCATGGACCAATCCCTTCATATCAGTGAACCTCAATTTCCTCATCTACAAAATGGGAATAATAAATTTATATTACCTTACATTCATCAAAAGGTTGTTGAGAGGGAAATACCCTCTGGATTTTAAAAAGTTCAAAGAGGGGAAACCAGGTAGTGCAGTAGATAGAACCCCAGACCTGGAGTCAAATGCAGCCTTAGATGTTTACTAACTGTGTGACCCTGGGCAAGTCACCTAACCTCTGTTTGCCCCATCTGTAAAATGGGAAAGTAAAGGGTAGAATAGGAAAAGTCCTAGATTTAGAATCTCAGGTCTTGGTTTTGAATCCCATCTCTGGCACATACTAATTGGGTGAGCCTGAGAAATTTGCTAAACCTTTCTGAGTTTCAGTCTCCTTGCTTCCAGTCTTCCCCCTCTCCAATCCATCCTCCACCTTGCTGGCCATGCCACTGCCTCTCTCCAGAAGAATTTGTGGCTCCCAATTCTTACCTCCAGGATAACATACAAACTCCTCAATTTGGCATTTAAAGAACCTTGCAATCTGGCCCCACATTTATTTCACATTTCATGTTATCAACCTTCTATATACAACATTCCATTCAAACTGGCTGACTTGCTGTGCATCAGAATTCGCATTCTTTCTCCTGCTTTTGCAACCCTTGCCCAGGTCATCATCCATACCTTGAATTCGAGCCTTCTTGACCTGAGTCTCTTAGGATCCCTTACTTCCTTCAGTGCTCCCTTCCCCAGGCAGCCTTTCCCCATCCCTCCACATGCTGTGTTCACTCCCTCCTCATGTTATATGGACTGTTTACTTCTCTGTGCATTTAGCACATCCACTCAGTAGAATCAATTGGTCAATCAAGGAGAATTTATCAAGTACCAACTATGTGCCAGATACTGTGCTAGGTGCTAGTATCACAAAAACAAAAATGCTTTCATTATCCCTTGCCTCCAAAGAGCTAGAATATTAGACCCTTGAGAGCAGGGTCCATCTTTCATACTATCTTGGTATCCCTGAATCCTGCACAGTGCCCAACACATAGTAGGTACTTTAACAAATGCCTATAGAATCTATGAAGGGGGTGGGGGTGGATGATAATACTTGCATTTCCTGCTTCTTAATGATGTAAAGAAATCACTTTCTAGACATTAGGAAACCATACAGATGCCAATTGTAACGAGGTAAGGTGACACTGATGTTGATGAGCCTTTGAAGTCAGACATGGCAGAGGTCTCTCCTTTGTGGGAAAATCTAAAGAACTCAACTTAAAAGCTATTTTATCTTCCGATAGGTCAGTTTTGGTGAGGAATCTGTGAAGTCCCTTTGTCATTAGGGTCAGCCTTACTACAATGACCTGAGACATTTGGGGTGGATTGTGTCATTCCAAGATCTTCTTCCTCTTTTTAGATTGAAAGGGTAGAGGGCAAAGGCTAGATGGTGTGGCGGAGAAGAGTCCAGAGCAGTAATCAGGAGACTCAGCCATGAAGTCCTAGAATCTACCATAAACTTACCAGGTGAGCTTAGAGAAGTCACTTGTCCTGTTAGGACCTCCATCTTTTTTCCTCTCTAAAATGAGGGGTTTGGACTAGAACAAGGGGGTCAAAGCCACAGTCTTTGGGTCTCATGTTGCCAAAACTTTTCCAAAGGGTGGTCAGAGTCAGATTAAAAATGTAATTAGGGAATATTTAACAAAATAAAAAATACAACAATAAAACATAGATAATGTGAACATGTGTCTTTCTAAGTCACTATCTCCCCACAAGGATCCTTGTATAGGGTCTGGTGGCCTCTGAAGATTTTCAATGTCCCTCCTCAATTCAGTATTCTAGGATTCTGAGTCTATGAGGTGAGGGTAACCAAGAGGAGAGAGGAAGGAGAATGACTGGCATATCTACACACATCCAACCTCAGGTCCAGCAACAGGGGAATGCCCAACCTATGCCCACTCATGTCAATGGAAAAGGGAGCACAGGATCATGTGTGCCTTCCTCAGCACATGTCGGGGCTGGGCCTACCAGGGGTCCTGATCCTGTTCTTGCAGGGCTAATGACGGAGTGGCTCAGGCAGGAATCCCAAATCCCTGTTCTCAAAGTGAGATCTGATGGACAGAGGCTGTTTCTATGTTTCTAATTCCACCCAGGGCCCCATGCCCAGCGGATGGGCTGGGACTGGAGAAACACTCGATTCTGACCATGAATCCTGGGCAAGAGGGTTATGGGGGAGGCAGAAAGGTGGGGGGTAGGGGGAGGAGGGCACCCCACCCCTGACACTGCATGGCCTTTCCTGGGAAATTACACAATGCATGTTGCCTTCCAAAGAGCAAATTTCGAAAACTGCTGCTTTTAATAACTACTCCAGCTCTGTTTTGCGATGGCACCGTGGGGGAGGTTTCCAATCCAGTGCGGTCTGGGAGGTGGCTTTACGAGGCTGTTTACACAGCAACCCTGACGTGCATGCCAGCCACTCTTCAGTCCCCACAGCCTATTCCTGGCAGTCAACTGGGCTGAGCTCTGACTTCAGTTTGGGGGCAGGGCGGGGGGCAGAAGCTGCTGTCTACTCCTGCAGCAGCCTTCAGCTAGTGGGACCAGAGGGCCTTGGGGAACCCTGAAGGAATCTCACCTTAGCTCCTTCTCCTCACTAGCAACCCATGAGAGTGAGCATCATGCCACCCCTGTGCCCCTTCACCCACCATCTCAATGAGCCTGGCTCCTTCTCAGAGGAGGGACGTCAGAGACCTCTTGGCAAAGCTTTCCTATGTTAGGATCCAGCAGGCTCTGACATAGGCCTGCTTGAGACAAGGGATCAAAAGATATCAGATACAGCTGTTGCTGATCTTGTGACACAGGAATCATGGTCCAGTCCTTTGGGATCCTCTCCCTAAGATATCCAGCAGCTGCCAGCCCAGCCCCTAGCACAAGGCTTTCCCAGAGACCCATGATACTGGGGAACATTGGCCTAGAGAAGGCTAGCCTGATAACCAGCTGTATTTATCAGCCACAGGGAGCTCTTTCCTTGGGTCTCTTCTTGCCCTTTTGTCAACACACTCAGTCCCAATGAGCCAGTTTAGGAAACACCAGTCCAGAGCCTCAGGGAATCTCTGCCTACCAGGGATCTAGATTGTTATCCATGTTAGGGTTGTTACTGCTAAATTTATTTTCTGCCCTTCATAGCTCAATTGCCCTGCCTCCCAGATTATAGCCATACTTGGCATGGAACACAAGATGGGCTCTTTTTTAAAACAGAGAGCAGACATATGACAGGTGAATCTGATGGTGATCATCAGATGGGGTGAAAGCGGGCAGGTAGGTGGATGGGTGAAGGATGGAGATAAGTATTTGGGATTTTCCACTTGTCATCCTGGGAAAAGGAGATCTCACAGGCTGGACAAATGGTGAAGGGCAAGAAGGAAGTTAGGCAAGGGGATACTTTTGGAAGTGGATGGGGTGAAAAAGCACTATATTTGGAGTCAAAAGATTCGGGTTCAGATCCTGACTTTCACCTCTGTAAGCTCAGGCATCATTTCACCTCTGAGCTTCAATTTTCTCATCCTAAAAAATGGGGATGACAATACTTCCACATTCCACAATCTACTTTTCAAGGTCATTTCAAGGATCAAATGAGATAGTATATATAACATGTTTTATAATCCATAAAGGATGACAAAAATGCTAGTGATTATTAGTGGAGGTCTCTCCCACCTCTTTTTTTAGCCCTTTTTTTCCTCCTAATTTCCCCTCATTTCCATAATGATATCTCCTCACTCCTCTCAACTGAAATGCAGTCATTTTCTAAGGAACTACTGAAAGTTCCTTAATGGAAGGAGCTTGATATACAGCAAAATCCTGGTTACTACATTTCTAGATGTGGGATGATGAGTCTCAGTTTTCTCATATGTAAAATGGGGATAATTAACAGTTACTGTGAAGCTCAAAAGAAGTCTATATGAAGTGACTTATAAACATATTAGTGAGATATAGAAATGTCATTTGCTATTTAACCCCCCTTTTCTTTCACTAAGGTTTTGAGAGATGACTTCGGGAAGCCTATAGAGCTTTATGAACTGAACCATAAATTAAGACTCTTGACTTTTTGATAAGGAGGTCAGAACATATACATTTAAAGAAGTGTTGATCTCTTCAGAGAAGTCTCTGTGGGGAGATGCACCCTGACTCTGGCAGTTTCAAGGCTCAGTGCCCTTCACTGTTTTTTAGACTCTGACAGCGGCTAAATTACCTGGTCCCTTGAAATGCCGGCTACAGCCTCCCCAGAAAGTGGCCAAGCAGCCTCTTCATGAAGACCTGCCTTTATGAGGAGCCCACCATCTCCAGAGACAATGCTGGCCACTTGGGAACAAGTCTATTTAACAGACAGATTTGCTTTGTCTCTAATTAAATGTTGTTACTTCGCACTTCATTCCTAGTTCCTGCTCTTGAGGGTCAAGTAGAATAAATTAATGGTCTTCAAATACTTTAAGCCCATTCTCAAGTACACTCTGAAGACTTATCTTCTCCAGGTTAGACATCTTGAATCCATTCAACTGATCCCCATAAGGAAAAGTTTCCCGTTTTCTCCCCATCCTCTGGATGGAGAAAGGGGGAGAAGGGAAAGAAGAATTTATTTCTTGTTTAATTGCTTTTCAGTCACATCCAATTTTTTGCGACCCCATTTGAGGTTTTCTTGGCAAAGATTCTGGAGCCGTTTGCCATTTTCCTTCTCCAGCTCATTTTACAGATGAGGAAATTGGCAAACAGGGTTAAGTGACACGTGCTCAGGGTCACCTAGCAAGTAAGTGTCTGAGACTGGATTTGAACTCATGAAGATGAATCTTCCTCATTCTAAGCCCAGCACTCTATTCACTGTGCCACCTAGCCGCTCCAAACATTTGAGCACTTACTATGTGCAAAGTACTGTATTCTTTTGTACATATTATCTCATTTGATATTCAAAAGAACCCTGTGAGGTAGATGATGTTTTTATCCCCATTTTATAGTTGAGGAAACTAAGACAGAGGTTAAGTGACTTGTCCAGGGGTGACACATTTATATTTGAATTTGGGTCTTCCTGACTACCAATCCAGTGCTCTATCTATGGCACATAGGGGTCCAGCCTGTCAATATTCCTTCCAAAAATGTGATGTTTAAAAAGGATCACAATACTCCAGACATGATCCATAATCAGAATTGTGCTGGAGCCAGATCTCAAGAGACATTAAATTTTTGCTGTGAGCATTTACACATTTGAAATTATACCTTGGTAAACACTAAAAAGTAGGAATTTATTATTTTGTTGATTGTTTAGACTTAAGAAAGTGAGGTCTACTGGTAGATGTGTAACAACCAGCTCTCCAAAAGGCAAGAGTTTTAAGTCCTGTGACTAGAAAGAAAAAATTCTTAATCAAAGGATCAGAGTGATCATAAATGATAAAATAGATCATTTCAATTACAAAAAAATAACTTTTTCATGAACCAAACCAATGGAAGATAAAAAGGAAAAAACTGTTAAGTGGAAATGAATCTTGGCATCAGTCATCTCTCCTAAAAGCCTATCATGTGTGTGTGTGTGTGTGTGTGTGTGTGTATCTATATATTTATAAATACATTATGCCATTGGTCATTTCCTAATAGAAAATCTTATATTAATTGATGCAGAGTAAAATTAATAGAACCAGAAAAAACAATGTATACAATTACTATGATGATGTAAATGGAAAGAAAAAATGAAAGTGGACCCTACATAATGACCAATCTTAGTTCCTGGGAAGGGCTAAGAAAAGGTACATCCACTTCTTCTTTGTGGAAGTGGGGGGGACTATGGATATGGAATACTGTATATGCTGAGAAGGCTGAGGTGTTGGTTGATTTTGTTAAGTTGCCTTGTCTTTTCTTCTTTTTTTATTACAAGGGATGGCTCACTGGGCAGGGAAAGGGGAAACATACTTGGAAATTAAAATACATGCACACACACATACACAAAGACACACACACACATAAATGATATTGGTAAAAAAAATTTTTAAAGCAAATGATGATATTAAAAAGAGGGAATGAAAGGTTATCACCAGCCACAAAAAAAGACTCTAATTCACCAATAAAAGTTAAAACAGCTTTCAGGTTTCCCCTTACACCCATCAAATTGTCAACAATGATAAAAAGGGCACAGAGTCAATGGAAGAGGGGTTGTGGGGAGACAGGCACATTAACACACTGTTGGTGGAGCTGGGAAGTGGTCTGACTAGTCTGGAAAGCAAAATGAAATTAGGTGAGAAAAGGGACTAAAATATTCAAATCCTTTGGCCTAGTGTTATCATTGTTTGTTTATTTATGACCCTAAGATATCAAAGACGAAAAGACCCCATATGTAGCAAAATATGGCAGAATTTTTTGTGGAAGCTAAAGAAAAAAAAGGAAACAAATGGGGTCCCCAAGATTTGGGCATGGCTAAATAAATTGTGGCATTTGCATATAATAACAGGAAGTATGACTTAGTGGATATAGAAATGGCATTACATTCAAGGAGACCTGGGTTCAAATCCTGCCTCTTACACAAACATACTGGCTATATGACCTAAGGCAAAATCACTTAAGATCCATGCCAGTGCCAATTGTCCAAGACTATCCAACCCCAAACAATTGCTAATAGACCTTTACAGAAGGAGCAATGCTTAAACTTTTTGTGTGCCTGAGATCCCTTTGGCAGTCAAGGACCCCTTTTCTGAATAATATTTTTAAATGCATAAACAATACATAAGATTGTAAAGGAAACCAAGTATACTAAAATATAATTACTAATTTTTTTTAATTTAAAAAAAAATTTTTAAAGTTCAGGTCAAGAATACCTGCTTTTGAGGCAGTTAGGTGGTAGAGCATCAGTCTCAAAGTTGGGATGTTCAAATCCAGCCTCAAGAATTTGCTATCTCTGTGACCTTGGGCAAGTCACTTAACTCTGACTGACTCCAAAAATAAATAAAATAATTCAACATTAGAAAAAAGAACCTCTGCTTTTAGGAAATCAAAATTCTGGATCCCCTCTTACCCCAAATAAACAATTGAATGTTATTTCATCACATGCACTTAACACAGTGCCTAGAACATAGTAGGCACTTAATAATGTTTATTTATGAAATGGTGAATATAAGGAATTCAGAGAAACTTGGGAAGGCATACAAACTGATTGGAAAGCATCAGGAGAATGGTAACCATCATTATGTAAAGGAAAATGGCACTAAAAGACATCAAAATTCAGACGAATTAATGACCAGTCTCAATATCCAAAAGATTAGGTGATGAAACATATTTCCCTTGTCTTGATAGAAAGGTGCTAGAAATGGGATGGCACATGACATATTTAGATTCATATTTGCTTGCCTGTTTCCCTTTGTTAAAAAGGAGAGGGTTTTTTGTTTGTTTTTAGTGGAATTATTGAAAAGTGGCAGCTAAGGGGTGCGACAGTGTCCAGAATACTGAGCCTGAAATAGGAAGACTTCTCTTCCTAAGTTCAAATCTGGCCTCAGACACTAGCTGTGGTACCCTGGGAAAGTCACTTTAACCCTGTCTGCTTCACTTTCCTCATCTTCTCAAAAGGAGAAGGAAATAGCAAATCATTCCAGTATCTCTGCCAAGAAAAAGCCAAATGGGGTCACAGAGAGTCAAACAAGTGATACAACTGAACAAAAGATAAAGATATACACAAACACATATGTGTATGTATATATACAAACACACACATTAATAAAACATTTTATAAAAGCCACTTTGATGAAATCAGAGTCTGGTAAATCTAAAGCCCCGCCCTGACCTCCCTCTAGGCCAGTGGCTCCATCACAAAAGCTGCCCTCTTTGGTTATGGCCTTGAGAGCTGTTGAGAAATCACCCAAGAAAACTGGTCCTTCTCCTTGAGTCAGGCCTCCTCAAACAGACGCTCCCTTATGCTGGGAGCCTCACAGAGCTGCCCTGTTTCCTCCTGCTGCTCTGACTTCCTCCTCTGTTTCTGTCCATTCCAATATACTGCAGAAGCCAGCACCAGGAAAACAGCTGGCAGGATCAGGGACCACAGAAGACAGCCTCTGGGAGGGGAGGGAGGTCAGGGGGAGCCAACGCCGGGGAGCCCCACTCCGGGGGGTCCAGTTTCCTGGCCTTTTTGCAGATGATAAATCCTTTTTTTTTTTCTCAGAAAAGGTGGGAAAACTATGCCTTGGAGCCTGGATCCTTCTGTCAGTTCTCTTTGATGACTGGATCTCAAGGCTAGGAAGTCAAAGACTGGCTGTCTCAGAAACCAATGTCCTGCCATGTTCCCCTACTCTCCCAATTACCTACCTTTTCATTAAAAATGTAGGTAGCTACATGGCATAACAGAGAGAATGCTGGACTTGGCAGGAAGAAGAGTTTGGAGCCTGCCTCAGACACTGGGTGACCTTGGGCAAGTCGCTTAATCTCTGCCTGCCTCAGTCTCCTCGTCTACAGAATGGGTACCATGATAGCACTTACTTCCCAGGATCGTGACAATCAAATGAGATTATATATGTAAAGTTCTTTACAAATCTTGTAGCGCTGTATAAATGCGGGCTCTTCTTACTACAGACATCACTGGACACCAGTGGCATCTCATTGTAAAGTTCTTTCCCTTGTGGTAAATGTGCTTCCTACGCATACCCCGCCACTACTGCAAGGCCCTGTCCACTGATCCCCCACTTACACCATTACTCACATGCACATTGTACTAGGTCAATGGGTACTCTGTAGGTGAGAAAAATGAACATATCAGAAGGCCTGGGTTTGAATTCTGCTTCCTCTCATATATTTTTTTTTTTACCACCTTTTTTCAAATCACTGAAACCTCTCTGGGTCTCAATTCCTAAATAGGATTGGATAAGATGATCCTTTCCACCTCTAGACCTACGATCACCAAAGTAATGGGCCCTGGATAAATGTCTCTGGATGGAAAGGCAGTGTATGGCAGGGCATAGAGGTTAATAGTGTTAATATCTGGGGCAAAGATGAGGTGGGCCCTCAAATCATTTTTTTGAAGACAAATTCTACTAGGAGGGATTGGAAAGACCTCAGAATATTGAACTGTACAAGAGAGGGTGGACTCCAAGACAATTTGAGGCAGCTAAGCCACCAACAGGAAGGAGGAGCCAAGCAGGGTTTGGTCTGGTCCCTGGCACAGTGCTTGGATCATAGTAGAAGCCTAACACTGGGAAAGGGGTGTGGTGGGGCTGGAGTGAACTCCATGGTGGCTGCCTATCTGAGCTAATTATTCTTGTCAACCAGGGAGGAAGTTCAATTGTTGCTGAAGGGATGCTAGTGATGGCAGAACCCAATAAATTTCAGGACCCTGAGACAAAGCCTCCAGTTGCACTGCCTAGTTATAGTTTATGGGTAGTAGATAAAGTTCCAGATTAGTTGGAATAAGGGGAGGTTTAGTCCTAGCACTTTTCACTAGCTGTGTGACTAAGAGTAGAAATCTTCCCCTCTCTGTGCCTCAGTTTATCCCCCTGTAAAACAAGAGAATTGGATTTCCATGTACTCAGCCTGCTCTGATGTTTCATGCCAGTCTACCATTATGCCCAGGGTCATATTATGCCCTGGTCATTGACATATCAAGCCTATTCCAAACTTGAGGGCCCTTTTCCCACAAGGCAGATGGGAACAAAGTCCCCCAAGACCTGTGGTGGTGGTCACAATGAGAGCTCTCATTTCTACTATATTCTCTAGGTTTACAAAAAGCTTTCCTTCACAACAGCCCTAGGAGTCAGGTAGTGTGTCCCTATTTCCGTATCACAGATGAGGATGTTGAGTTTCAGGGACACAAAGAGAACTGTAATAAACTGGTGGGTTTGCTGGATCTGCAATCAAAAGGCTTGGGGTCGGATCTCAGCCCTGCCATCTCCTGTCTGTCCCCAAGCTTGGCTTCAGTTACCTGACTTGTAAAATAAGGTCATTAGACAAAATGGTCTTTAAGATTCAGGGGTCTGCTGTTTAACTACCAGCTGGGTGGGGGGGGGGCAGAAAGGGTTGGATATATGACACATTTGAGACTTTAATCTGCATTATTAATATTTTTTCCATCACTTTCTTAAGTCTAGAAAATCACAAAACAAGAAATCGAGCCCTGGTTTATAGCATTTGCAGATTTCTGAAGTAAATGCACCCCTTGAAAATAATTACAATTGGCTCCCAGAAGGAGCTGACTTCAGCATCCACTTGGGTCCCTGCCAGTTCAATTACTGTGATTTTATGACACACCCAAGGCCACTCAGCTGGCATGTGTTAGAGTTGAGATTTGAACCCAGGTCTCCTGACTCTAAGGCTAGACTATGCAGACACATGGAAGTGATTGGAAAAAAAATACAAAATAAAACACTGAGGCTCAGAGGAAGTCTCCCACTATGGAAAGAGGGGCAGGATCTAAAAGGAACAGGACCAGAGAGCTAGCAAGTCAGGAACTTGGGTTTTCTCAGGATACTAAACTTGAAGGAATAGAGGCAGAAGTGAAACCTGAAGTGGAAGCAGAGCTCTCAAGCCAAAGAGGTCTGTGCCAAAGAAATCAATTAGTAATTATGAATTTAATAATTTTATATATAAATATATAAAATTAGTATGTAGTATATGTTTATGTAAAATTTATATTTATTTCAATAATTTTAATTATATCTAATCATATAAAGAAATATTAATTAATTATTATATCATCATTTTTACACCATACTGCTGACTCATCTTGAGCTTTCTGTCCACTCAAACCCCCAGATCTTTTTCATATACAACCTAACCTATATATACTATATACTACATAAGGCTTCCATTGCCTTCTATGACTTCTCTAATCTAAATGTGGATGGGTTAAGGTTAGGCAGGGGCATGTTGCCCAGGAAGGCAGGATAAAATAGGTTTGTCATAGCAGGGATGCGAAGCCACTAGGGGTCAGCCCAAAGGTATTTGGGGAGGGACAAGGGAATGATGCAGTATCACTGAAAGGGACAAGGGGCAACAGAGGGTAGGAAAACAGAACTTTTTCTACATGATGGAAGGGAAAGGAACTGAGGGTCAGAGAAGTTGTAACAGTGACCAGCCCTGGTCACACAACTACTAAGTGTCATAGGTAGTATTTGAACCCAAGACTTCCTTCCTCCATAGTCGTTATTGGTGCCATATTTCAGTCTGCCTTCATCAGATGTTCAGAGGAAGAGAGTTGAGCCCCTGGTCTCACCTCATCTTGGGTTCAGTTCCAGGGCCACATTTCAAGGGGAGCATTTGTAAGCTGTTAGAGATCCATCCTCCCCCTCAGTCTACTCTAGTGGTTGAGACATGTCCTGACTGAGAACATTTGTTAAGAAGGAACGTAATTTGTCTTTGAAGATAAACTCACATCTTTGATTTCAAGCAGAAGACACTGGATTATAGACTTAGAGCTGGAAGGGACCCTAGACATTGTCTAGTCTAACCCTTTTATTTTGCAGATAGGGAAACTGAGGCAAGGACAGGTTAAAGTGATCTTCTCAAGGTTATACTGGCAGTAAAGGAGAAGAGGTCATCTGGACCCACAGCCAGATCTCTTTCCACTGAATTAGACACTGTAATATACAGTAGTAATATAAACAATATTATCGTTAAATAGCATTTTTACAGTACTTCAAGGTTTGCAATATGCTTTGCAATTACTATCTCATTTGATTCTCACCACAACACTAGGAGGTCGGTGCTGTTTTTATTACCCCATTTTACAGATTAGGAAACAGAGGCAGGCAGATGAAGTGAGTTGCCCAGGGTGACACAGTTAATGTCATTATAATGAATTAATAAATGCTTGTTGATAGACTGAGTGCCTACATCTAGAATATGGAGACCAGGATCACGTTGCCCACTTACTCTTCTTTTCCTTAGAACTAATGAATTCTAAGGAACTCAATTCAAACATGAGGTGCATGATAGAAACTGATGAAAATCAGAAGGAAGGCTTGGATTCCTCCTCTGGCTCAGCCGCTCAGCTGCTGTGTGACTTTAGCCAAATCATTTCATGTCTCTGAGCTAGAATCCAGACCTCTCTGCCTATCTCTCAGGGGTGTAGTAGGGACAAGTGCAATCATGTGGCAGAAGGCATTTTGAATCATCAATTGCAATACAAATGTTAGAAATTACTGTTATTTTTGTTGGATCATCCCTAAGATTGAGTCTATGTGGGGTATTAATTGCTGGTAAAGAACCTAGCAAGGATGATCTTCACTCGCTCTCTAAGAGATAATGGAGGAAGTTATGCTGATGAGACTTAGATGGTCAGCAGAGAAAAGAAATTTTGAATTTGAAGAGAAAAGAAAATCTGAATTCCAAGTCTCCCACTCAGACACCTTCCATGGCTCACCATTGCCGAACGAATAAACCGACTTCCTTAAACCAGCATCCAAGAGCTTTTGTAATCTAACTCCAAAGGGTATTTTCAGCTTTTTCTCTCAGTGCTCCTTTTCACCCTCTTTAGGCTTTGGCCAAACTGGATAGACCAAACACTAGTAGAATTTTCCTACCTTCATGCCTTTGCCCATGCCATACCTTCTAACCTTATTTCAGAAGAATATAGTGGAAAGGGCCAGAAGACCTGGGACTGAATCCTGGATCTGCCACTGACTGACTACCTGTGATATGGTATAACTTATCTCCCTTCTATGGACTTCAGTTTCCTCATCTGTAAGATGAGAGAATTGGGCTCAGTGACCACTAAGCTTTTTTCCTACCTCTAAATTTTACAATCCTATGATCCCTCAGGTAGGATCCCTCAGGTAGGAGGGCAGGAACCATTTCATGTCAATCTTTTTATCCTTAGCCCCCATCACAATGCCTGGGACAGTGTGAGAGGGACTCTACTCCATACCTATAAATGAATGATAGTGAGTAGTGAGAAGTCAGAGTAGAAGCCAATGAGATCAAGTGGCTCAGGAAAGCCCAAGCCTCCTGGAGGGTCATTCCATTTCAGCCACAGGGAGTCACAGAGAAACCTTGACTTGTAGCCCTTGAGGGTGGGGAACTCAAAGGAATCGCTGCCTTGGGCTTGGAAGCAAGAAGAGGACTAGGCTTAGGATGGCTCATTCTTGGCAGAAGGGCTGGGCCCTAGAACAGGCAGGCCCAAGGCTCTTGGATCAAGGGATCCATCAGCACTGCTTATTTCCTCTTGACTTCGTCAAGGGGACCTCCGGGGCTTGTACTGATGCTGTGCACTCTCCAGCGGAGTGGAGACTCAGTGGCCCTTCAGGCTTGGAGAAAACAAGTTTCATGACCATCAGGAGGATGTGTTTCTTTTACAACTGAGGAGGAAAACAGGAGCGAAAGGGGAGAAAATGGATCAGAGGCCCAAGGGAAGCATTGGAAAGTCACAGGTACTGGTAGTTAGAACAAGAATCTACTCAGCCTCTGACTACCCTGGGCCCAGGGTATCTGGGAATCTGAATCTCCCTCAGATTGCTTTTTAAAATAAGAAATTAGACTATTAATTAAATTATATATATGTTATTATATGAATATATAATAATAAATATATAAATTATATATAAATTAAATTAATATAAGTTAAATAGGAAATTAAATAAGACTAATCCTATAAGGTGACTATCTCTGATTCTCAGTTCCACAAAAAGCCATTGGTCCATGTTCCCATGGGAAGGTAGAATCCAGGGGAATTGGAAACCACATAAAACAGAATGGCCCTAGGACAGTGCTCAGACCTGGCTAGGAAAATACCCTTCCCTTCCTCCCCACTCCCCATTTACTGAAATGAGCCTCTGATTTCACATTCAAACATTCCACCAGTTTGCTCATCTGTAAAATGGGGTTAACATCTGTTTCATTGCCTACCTCATAGGGGTATTATGAAGAAAGTATTTTTAAACTAAACGGTTCAGAATTTGAAGACAGAGGGCTTGGGTTCAAAATCTGGTTCAGCCACTCACTACATAGGCAGGTTACTTAACTCTCCTGTGCTTCAACTGTTCTCATCTGTAAAATTCAAAGCCCAGCCCTTTGACTCTATGCCATAGGGTCGAGATCTGGAGAAGGGCCCTTAGAAGCCATCTCATCTAACTCCTTCATTCCATAGACAAGAAAACATCAATGGTCTGCTCAAGTACCACCTCCTAGAGAAATCTTTCCTGACTGCCACCCTCACCACCCCGCCTTGCCCAGTTCATAGCTCTAGAACTGGAAGAAACCTCAAAAATCACTTCAACTCCCTCCTTTCACAGAGGAGGTAACTGAGACCCAAAGAAGTTACTCATGGGTAGTGAGTAGCACATACCAGATTGGAATCCAGGGGCTCTAGAGTATGGCCTATCCCACTGCACTTTCTGCCTCTTTCTTCCACACAGGGCCCACCTAGTTCAATTTCCTTATTTGTCTATCAGGATTTCTCGAGTTCACTAACTTCAGTATAAATATGGGGAGCCCCTAGGAGTAGGAGGGCCACTATGTTGCCTAAGAAGGGATTAACTGTGTTGGGTCAAAAATGGAGCAGTTCACAGTTCCCATGCTGATCAGTAATGGGACAGTAGCCCCTGCATTTCAAGCCTGGGCAAGATACAGAAAGAAGAGAGCAGGAGAGAGGAAGAGAGGAAAGGAAAGGAGAGGAGAGGGGAGCAGAGGAGAGCAGAGGAAGTGAACAAGGGAAGGGGAGGAGAGAGTAAAGAAGAGAAGAGAGGAGAGGAGGGGAAGAGAGGAGAAAAGGAGAAAAAGAGAGCTATATAAGTGCTACCTAATGAACCAGATGGCAAAAATAATGCTAATGTGTCAAATAATTATGAAAGGAAGAAAAGTATACTTAGAATGGAATTGTGAAAAATCCATTTTGAGTTGTATGGCACAAGCCCAACTAACAGACAATCCAAACACAGTAATTAAAATAAGCTAGTACCTGCTATAAACATCATGATAAGATGCTTTAGATATCATGATAAGAAGGAAAAATGGCACTGTCAGGGAAGAGCAGGTGTCAAAAACTACTGGGGCAGAAGTTCCTTGAGAAAACCATTAAAAACCCATGGAAAGACACTTGGTGATAACATCAACATCTGGCCAATCCAAGAAGTAGAAAATTCAAACACCGTCACCCAATTAAAGGTTACCAAAAAAGAGAGCAGGGGAGTGGAATCTGGACAAATAAAAGCCTGGAAGATGTTCTTAATGCCTTTAAGAAACAAAAGCAAAAGGCCAAAAGGGTCTGCTGACCCAGGGAGTCAAAGCAGCGCTCAGAGCAGTCCAGTCAACAACTGGCCATTAATATACAAGGGGCGGGGGCTTCTCCACCTATATTTGTGGTTCACTTTGTCACTATGGGGGGGGTCTACAAGTCACTTCTCAGTATTAGGTTTTTAAAGACATGAGATATAATCCATAGAATTACAAAGGAAACCAGTTTTATAGAAATACAGTGAGTGAAACATTTTCCCCACTCAAGCCTGGCTTGAGAACCTTTGCTCTAGAGGTTTGAGACGACAATAAGGAGCATAGAATGACCACGTGGAGGATGAGGGTGACCAACTTCTGGTCATTGATACAGGGTTGAAAGAAACCCAAGACAACAAAAACTCAAGTTGGATCAAGTCTAAAGCATTAAGTTTGTCTATCATTTAATATAACATAATGAATGACAAAATAGTTATGCAAAGGAGATAAAACTAAAATACTAACTCTCTGGTACAAGTGGAAAATTAGTATATACATAATTTTGTTTTAAGGTTTTCAAAGTATATTGCAAATATTCTTTCATTTGATTCCTATGACAACCGTGGAATATAGGTATTATTATTAATATTATTTACCACTCCTATTTTACAGATGAGTAAACTGAGGCAGAGGGGAAATGACTTGCCCAGAATCATATCTGAACTCGTCTTTCTGAACAGTAGCTTAAAGGTTTACAAAGTTCTTTCCTCCTGACAACCCTGTGAAATAGGTAGTATATGGAATATTATACCCAATTTACAGGTTAAGAATTTAAGACTCAGGGCAGTTGAGTGATTTTTGTTACCAGCCATCACACAAGGAATAAGCATTGGAGGTCAAACTAGAACATAGTTCTCTTGGATACTAATCCAGGGCTTTTTCCAATGGACCATATTTCTTTATAGTTCCTTCTGCTGGTTGATTATCTCTGATTTCTCCTTTCTATATCTTTTTGACCATAATTGTTTGCATTCCATTAGATTGTAAGTGCCTTGAGGGCAGGGAGTGTCTTTTGCCTTTCATTGCCAACTCAGAGTTGAGCACAGGGTCTGGCACACAGTAGGTGCTTGATAAATGCTTCCCTCCCCTGCTCTCTTTTTTGGTAACCTTTAATTGGGTGATGGTGTTTGAATTTTCTACTTCTTGGATTGGCCAGATGTTGATGTTATCACCAATGCAGTGTGTAAAATAAGAGATCTGGGCAAGGATCTAAGGGGCTCTCTGTTGGAGTAACATCCACGAAATTTGAGTACCTACGTTTTGTGATGTCCAATTTGATGAACCCGAGACCTTGTAGACTTCCTTCCAACTTGGAAGAAGGGAGGCATTGCTGTCCTCAGTTTTGTATAGTGTTGGACTTGGTGTCAGGAAAATGTGAGTTCAAATTCTGCCTTAAACATTTATTAGCTGTGTGACTACAGAAGTCCTAACCTCTTTAAACTTAGTTTATTCCTCTGTAAGATGTGGGTAATATTAGCTATTACATCCCAGGGTTGTTGTGTAAATAATTTGTGTAAAGGACTTTGCAAAACTTTAAATGACTGGTTATTCTTTTTTCTTTTTCTTTTTAAGAGTCCATACTATAGGCAATCATTTCACCATCACCGATGGTAAAGGGGGAGGGGGTAGAGCCTGTCAGAGGGCTGGGAACACTGTCCCCTCCTCACCTTTCCTCCTGACCAGCCCATGTTCTGTGGCTGCAGGGCAGGTACCATTCTGGGCTGGCATTTCAGCCAAAGCTGCTAAAAATAGTGCTTTGGTTCCCCCTTCCCCAGGAACTGAATATGCATGAGACTATTTTCAAAAAGTCTTCCCTCGTCCAGCTAAGAAAACATGCACCCTTCTCGCAGTGCAGGGAAGCTGAGCTCAGCCTTTCTTAGCCAGGAGGGAGGGAATTCAGGAGCTGAAGAAATGCCTTCTCAAGCTCCATGCTACAAGAGACCCTGGAGGTCACTGAGTCCAGTTCCTCCCCATAGCATTGATTCCTGGGATAAGTGGTTAGTCTGTGTGGGCTTGTAGGGAATCTGGTACCTCGTGAGGCCACCCATTATACTTCTGGACAGTTGGGATGGTTTAGAAAGGGAACGCAAAGCTGCCCCTAAAACTTCTCCCCACTATCCCGGTTCTCCTCTGTGGGCCAAGAAATACAATTCTGATGGCTCTGCCCTGTCCACGACCTTAACGTAAAATGTAAAGACGTTAGCAATATACTGTGCCCTCCCACTTCCAGCCAAAGCTAACCAGCTTTAATTCCTTCAACTCATTCTTATTGGATGTCCTTAAAACATACTAGAAGTGAAATGTGGTCCAATCAGTAGTGTCTAGAGAACTATAGATCCAGAAATCTCCCCCTGGGCTTTTTCACTGAGGGTTGCCATGGGAATTTAACTTGGAAACTGGCTGGATGCCCTGCCCTGCTCTGCCCATCAGCGACTTTGACTAAATGTATACAATTCCTCATTCATTCATTCATTCAAGAAGTATGCCCACCCAACTGTGTGCAGAGTCCCTGCCTTTGGCACTGAGGGAATACAGGGTTTCATACATTTTCGGCCACTGTTAGTGGTCTCAGAACTGGTATTTCTGCTTCTGCCCTTGGAAAATAATTTGCTTGATGTGTTAGATCCAGGGGGACTGACTGAATGCCTTGTTTTCTGACTGTTATCACTTGGATTCTCAAGGTTGCCTTTGGTGCAAATATTACTAACTCCCCTTTACAGATGAAGAAATTGAATCTCTGAGAGGGACAGTGACTTGACTAAAGTCACACAGCTACCTCACAGGATTGTGGAGAGGAAAGTCTACTGGCAATCTGGAAGATAGTCAGTCAACTGGCATTTATTAAGGGCCAAGTGCTGGGGATACAAAGAAAGGTGTGATGACCACAACAAAACAAAACAAATACAACTTGGTCTCTCAAAGCAACAAAATTCCTAAACAAGTTGGGACAATGTGAGAGGTAATGTGATCCAATGGAAAAAGGGCTGAATTTGAAGTCAGAGAACCTGGGTTTAACTCCAGATCTTGATCCTTTTTAACTCGCGTGACTTTCGGCCAACTATTAATACTTTCTGGGTCTCAGTTTCCTCACCTGTAAAAACAGGGGGCTAGACTGTTGACCCTTGAGGTCCCTTCCAGCTCTAAGTCTATGATTTTATGAATATTTTCATCTTAATATCAAATGAGATATATAATATTTGTAAGGCACTTAGCACAGCAGTTTAATAAATGCTTATTCCCTTTTCCTTTCCTAATAGCAACAGCTCTTGTGTCCAAGGACAAGGTGATCCCCTTACAAAAGCCTCATGACAGAGATAAGCATTATTCTTCCCATTTTAGAGATCAGAACACTGAGACTGAGAAAGAACACTTGCCCCGTTGGGACCACAGCGATGTTCAGATGAGAAGACAGGACTTAAACCTCGGTCCTCCAGCTCCCAATAGAGGATTCTTGCCATGTGCTGGTTTGTTCTTCAGTCACTTTTCAGTCATGTCTAACTCTCTGTGACCCCATTCTTGGTATAGATACTGGAATGATTTGCCATTTCCTTCTCCAGTTTATTTTTATTGATGAGGAAGCTGAAGCAAACAAGGTTAAGTGACTTGCCCAGGCTCACTCAGCTAGTAAGTGTCTGAAGCTAGATTTTAACTCAGGAAGAGGAGTCTTCCAGACCCCAGACCTGGGGCTCTCTACCCATTGCACCACCTAATCTTTCCGTGACTCCACCACAACTCCTATGACATGGATGTTAACTTGAGAGAGATCTAATGGGTCCCATTTTGAAAATGCAAGAAGAACCCAAGACCTGTAGGTATCCTGCAACATAAGAGTGAGAGGATCATAAGGTAAAATTATATTTACAAAATCTCCCTTTCCTATTGATTCTCATTATAAAATCCATCCACCTATCCATATCTATCCATCCATTCATCCATCTATCCATCTACCCATTTATTCATCTACCCATCCATCTATCCATCTATCTATCCAACAGTTACTGAGCAACTTGTGTGTGTTTGCGTGCATGTGTACACAGTAACAGCTAAGACCTGCTTCCTGTACATAAGAGATATATTGTATAAAAGGGCAATAAGACATGGCCACATATAGCATTAATGCAAATCAGAATACAATAAGTCTATGAAGGAGTTATAAAAAAGAATTATGAGAAAGATGTGGAAGGAAAAATAATTTCCAAGCAGGAGGACTCAGACAAGGCTTCCTCCAGGAGCAATGCATTTAACTGGGCCTTTGTGCAGCATTTGAGCAGGCCAGGATGAGACTGAGATGTTCCAGGCAGAGAAAGAATTGGAAAGTGCAGGCAGAGGTGGGAGAGCATAAGCCATGTTCCTAGGGTGACAGTGACTGTCTTTGGCTTGAGCCTCCCTCGCATACAATGACCTGTTGAAGGAATGGTTCACCTGGAGAAGAGAAGGTGGGGAGGATATTATGGAATTTTTAAGATAGTCACATGTTGTTGTAGGAAATGAAGCAGAAAAGAGAGGCTGGATGGAGGCTGTAAAGGCTGTAAAGGGCCTTTAATGCCACATTAAGGAGTTTGGATTTTGTTTGGTGGGCCATCTAGAGTCATGAATAAAATGAGATAATACATATAAAATACTTTTCAAACCTTAAATTGTCAGCATTTACTGTGATTAGTAGTAATACTATTCAGTAGGGGAGTAACAGGACAGAACTGTGCATTTAAAACAATAAACTGAGAGTAAGTTGAGACTGAACTGGGCAATTAAGAGCCTAGTGGAGGGGAGGCTGGTTGAAACACTGCTGGGATAGTGGGAATGGAGAGGTCAGGAGAGTCTAGTCTACGCTGGCAAAAACTGTAATATGACATAAGACACTAAGCCTCAAGATTTGGGGAGGGGGCAAGGGGACACTATTGCTATCTTCAAGCATCTGAAGGCTGTGACATGGAGGGGAGATTAGACCAGGTAGCATCATCAAGGTGAACTTTAATTTCCCCTGGAGGGCTTTTGGGAGAGATGAGCTCAAAGCCAGAGCTCAGTGAAAAATAACGATAAGGAGGAAGAACCCTCATCCTGGAGTGCTTTAAGATCACTTTCCATACATTATTTCATTCACATCTCACCACTGCCCTGAGAGATAGAGACTATTCTTGTACCCATTTTACAGAGGAGGAAACTGAGTTCTAAGACCTTAAAAGACTTGCCCCAAGTTCACTCAGCTAGAAAGTCTCTGAAGCAAGATCCAAACCTAGAGCTTCCTGGCTCCATATTCCAGGGCCCTATTACCAGGTCACCAGGGACTCTCCTAGTCAACATGACCAAGTGCACACCCAGGACTGTTTTAAAACTGTACACCCCCACCCACCACCCACCCAGTCCTATATTAAGGAAAAACACCACCTTGTCCCACTGAGCCACCATCCATGTGATGCTGATGCTACTTATGCACACGGCCTTGACCTACGGGGCCATGAAACGTCAATAGACAGTCCCTTCCTGGCTGTTATGGGGAACAGTGACCCGGTTTGTTCTCTGTGCCACCTTGGACTGAGCTGTTTAGAGATCAGGAACATTTTAAGGTGGGACCCTTCTTCCTCCACATTTGGCAGAGCTCTGCATAAGACGTCCATTATGTACAGGGCCCAGGACAGCAAACCTGTGAGGTTAACCTAAAATTAGTGTGAAATGTGCCTTGGGAGTACTGAAGTATTCGAAGGTAGGATGCCTCCAGTTCATGGGGGTGGGGAACATGGAACTCAGTCCAGAGGGAGGGGCAAAGAGGGCAGCCCTGGGGAAATATCTGCCTGTCTTGTGGCCTCCTTGGTCCATACCTTGTGAACAAGCATCACTGACCTGGTGGGGAAGTGGGTTCATCACTCTGGGTCTGTCAGACTCTGCTCCTTTGGACTTCTAAACGTTTCAAGAAGAAATTCACTGTGGGAGTGATCTTTTCTCCTAACTCATGGAATCAAGTGACAAAATTGACAAAAATTGACAAAATCCAAGAATCTCAGAACAGGGGAGATATCTGCAGAGATGTCAAATTCACATGGAAACAGGCTGCATTTTGACTTAAAAAAAGAACAAGTTAATATCATCTATGTTTCATGATATTTTAATTTCTTTTGCTAAATATTTCCCAGTTAAATCCGTTTGGGCTGGGAGTGTTGCAGGCAGCATGTGGCCAGCTGGCTGAGTGTTTGCCAGTATACCTTAGAGGATATCTAGTCCAACGTACGTTAGCACAGGTAATTCCCTTCACAACATCCCTCATAAGGAGTTGACCAACCTCTGCTTGGAGACATCCAGGGACAGAAAGTCAAGGGAGGTGGCCGAGCCCACTTTGGGACTTCTCTCGTGAACAGGATGGGGCTGGTACAGTAGGTAAGGGTGCAGGGCCTTAAGTCAGGAAGATGTGAATTCAAACACTTACTAGCTGTGTGGCCTGGGCAAGTCACTTAACCCTCTTTGCCTCCGTTTCCTCATCTATAAAAAATGAACTGGAGAAGGAAATGGCAAACTATTACAGTATCTTTGCCAAGAGAACCCAAAAATGGGCTCATGAAGAGTCAGATAGGGCTGAAGCAACTGGACAACAAAACATGGGTAGAATATTTTCCTTACCTTGAAATAAAATCTACCTTTCTGTGAATTCTGAAATGTTGGGAGGAATCCTGGCTCTGTCCCTCATTTCCTATGTGAATTTGGTTAAGCTGCTCACCTCTCTGGACCTCAGTTTCCCTCTTTGTTAAAAATCAGGTAGTTGGATTGGATGGCCTCTATCTAGGATTATGTGACAGAATATGATAGATGAGAAAGTGCTGAGTCACACCAGGAGAGGAAACTATAAAAATCCAAAGTGGTGCTGTTTGAAACGATTATTTATTCCGGACAGGAAGAGGTTGATAGGGGACTTAATAATTTCTACCATGTAGTGGATGGTGACCAATTGTTCTCCAAAGGAAGTATGCTTACACTGGAACAGGAAGAAGTTAAGTTAAAAATAACATTTTGAGAGTTTGTAGACAGTCAGACAAGCTAAATCCACTGTCAAATCAGATTGACAAGCATTTATTAAGTGCCTACTGCGTGCAAGGCAAAGATGTATGAAGTGGTAGAGGGAGAGCTGACTTTGGAGCCAGGAAGACCTGGGGTCAAATCTAGCTTCTGCCCCTGCCTGACTATGTGATCTAGCCAAGACCATATCTTAACCTCTCAGAGCCCTGGGCAGCTTTCTCTGATTATAAATTGTAGAATACTTGCCAAAGTGTACTGGAAAAGGGAATTTCTTCATGAGAATTTCCCTAAAATCAATGAAATCACAGATCCGTTCCAAAATTTAAAAAATAAAATAAAATGTGCCAGGCATCATGCTAGGCTCTGAGGATGAGACAAAAAAAGAAATAGTTCTTACTCCTCCCTTGAGGAGTTTACATTTAATGGGAGGTTGGGGGACAGTATGTACCCAGAGAAGTGAATATGATGTGAACATAACATTTTGAGGGAGGAAGGGTTCCTGACAAATGGGAAACTCTGAGAATGCTTCTTAAAAGAAGTTACATTGGAGGTTTTAAGAAGAAGGTGTGCATTTCAGGCCAGGATACAGCCTAGGCAAAGGCATGGAGGTAGGACACAGACTATTCCATGGACAGGGAATAACACATAGGCATGCCTAGCTGGAACACAGAGCACAATGATAGGTAATTTCACCTGGAAAGGGAAGCTTTAGCTAGGTTGTGAAAGGCTTTAAATGACAAACTGAGAAGCTTATATTGTAACCTAGAGGGTTAATCATGGCACTTACCTTGCAGGGTTGTTGAAAGGATCAAATGAGAAAATTATTGTAAGCAATTAGAGCAGTGCCTGGCACATGGTAAGCCCTATGTAAATGTTAGGTAGTATTCACTACTATTACCGTGGAGACAACAGGATAACAGTGCCAAGGGCTTTTGGTAAGAGAACAACTGCTCCAATCTCCACGTTTCACAGAAAAGGAAATTGATTCCCAGAGGGGTTAAGTAGTTTGGTCAAAATGTTATAGTTATAATGTGGTAGGGACAGGATCTGAACCCAGGTCCTTCTACTCCAAATCCAGCACTCATTTCACTGAACAAAACTGGGCGTTGCAATAATTGCAAAGTCAGGAAATCATTGTATGTCTATCATTACTCTAATTTCTCCTTCCTCTTTTTTACTGTCTATATCCTAAAGGAATAGAAAAAAAATCCAAAGGATATAAGGGTGTGTGTACACATACACATATAAGCACATATATCTGTACATATGCATGTATACATATATGTATATATATATACTTAGTATTCTAATAGTATTAGTGTCATTTTAAGCTATGAAAAAGCTTACATAATATATATTTTTCCCCATCTAATGTTATAATAAATAGAAGAGGGAGGAGTTTGGTATAGTAAAATATCAATTTATTTCCAAAGCTGTTGTTTTAATATAAGCTTGAAATTTAAAAACTATTCTAAATAAACCAAAAATTCTTGAGTTTCAGTTGAGTGAAAACAGGCAGATGATTTTTTTTATCATTTTATTAAGTTATTTTACCAATTATTTAATCTAGAAGTATCTTCTTAAGTCTTTAATACATGCCTAGCACCTTACTAGGGCCTGGTGCTACAAAGATCAAAATTAAACCATAAAGCCCTAAGATACACACAACATGTACACATATGAACACACCAAATATGTACAAAGTAAATACAAATTAATTTAAGAGGAATGGCATTTTACATCCTAAAATTACAATATTAACAGTTGACTTGGCACAGACAATAAGGCGGAAGCCCCAAACTTCCAGTTAAGGGAAGCAAATGAACTAGATGACACATAAAGTCCTTTTGACTTGAAGACTCTATGATGCTGAGTCTTCAATGAAGGCTTCTGGGAGGAAGAGGGACATGGCTTGGACCTTGAAGGATTAGCAGAGGCACTAGAGTTCCAAGAGTTAGGAGACTTGGATTCAAGTGTGGTCTCCACCACCAACTGCCTCTGTGTGACTCTGGATCTGTCTCTTATCTGCCTGGTATAGTGGATAGTTACTTCCTAGTCATATGGCCTTGGGCAAATCACTTCTCTTACATTCTTTTTCCTCATCTGCAAAATGAGGGATGCTATGAAACATCTTGAATAAGCCACATACAAAGATTATGCTAATTAGGAACTGGTGATATGAGACCCTGTACTGGCCCACTGAGATTTCTGTAGGATGGAGGCCTTCACTCAGAGAGGAGGCCTTCACATATCCTGGAATGAGCATTGTAATGGAAATCAAGAAGACTAGGTTTGAGTCTTGGCTCTCCTTTAGATAAGCTACTGTTCCTTGGTGGGCCTCAGTTCCTTCCAGGTCTAAAATCTCGTTGCTCTGTCTTGTTTAGTCATATTTAAATCTCCATGGATCCCATTTGGGGTTTTCTTGGCAAAGATACTGAAATGGTTTGCTATTTCCTTCTCCAGCTGATTTTACAGGTGAGGAAACTGAGTCAAAAAGGTAAGTGACTTGCTTAGGGTCATAGTTATTAAGCATCTGAGACCAGATTTTAGCTCAGGAAGATGAGTCTTTTTACCTCAAAGTCTGGTACTCTGTCTACTTCATCACCTAGCTGACCCCTAAAATTTTATGTTTATTCAATTAAAGTGTTACGCCCTAAAAGTCAAATCACCTCTAGATCTTACTCTTGTTATAAATGACTTCTATTTTTTTTGTATATACAGAGTATCCCAAAAGTCTTAGTATCATTTTAAGCTTTAATAGTTTTTGAATAAACTTAATAACTAAATAATACAAAATAAAGAATAAATAGTAAGCCTGAGAGTTAATAATTAATATGTCTAAATGCTTATTAATAAGCTATTCATGCTTAAAACTATACTAAGACTTTTGAGTTATCTTGGCTCTTGAATAGGCTTACATGTGTCCATATCATCTCTGTAAGCTCTTTGAGAGTAGGGACTAGTTCATTTCCATATTTGTATTCCTAGTGCCTAGTCTAGTACTTGGCGTTTAACAAATACTTGTTGATTGGTTAATCGATTGGAATGTCTGCTCACAAAGGATGGGCTAGATCTCCTGTTCACACTGTCTGAAACTTGATACTCTGCCTCTTCTCAGGAGGGAGTCTGTGAGCTCCTCCACGAGATCAGAAGCTGAGGACCCCATGGGTGGTCCCAGGAGGCAGAGCCCAAGCCAGGTCATAGCTAGAGGAAGCACTCCTTTGTATCTTTCATCACTATTGATGGGCTGCAGCCAGTCCTGGGGGATTAGGGGTGGCAGGGTGAAATAAGAATTGGATTGCAGCTAACATAGAACCCTTTCAGCTAATATAAGTGATGTTTGTCTCTATCAAACTTTCCTCTGCCCCACCATCCACTTAAGATTACACTATATATCTGTAAAATGCTTTATATGTATGTATATACAAACACATACTCTCATACACACATTATGTTAATCTAATCCCAAAGTCACAAATGACCCTGTCAAGTTGTTGCTAAGTGTACTGTCTTCATTTTGCAGATGAGCAAATTTCCCCTCAGAAGAGTTAAGTGACTTGCTCATCGTCACATGGCTAGTGTCAGATATGAATCTGAACCTATAATATGCTGAATAGTAGCAATAATAGCTAACATTTTTGTAGAACTTAAAGATTTTCAAAGTGGTTTACATATGTAAATGTTAATTCACTTGATCTTTACCTTGGAAAGTAGGTACAACTATTAGTCCCATTTTATAGATGAGGAAATTGAGACTAGAGGAAGTTAAATGACTGGCCCAGTCACACAGCCAGGGAATGTCTGAAGCAGGATACAAACTGAAGTCTTTCTGACTCTGGGTCCATTCCACCATTGAGCTGAGGAAGAAAGCTACTGGTATATGAGGGGTTTGGTATGAAAGACTTAGTGGCAAAGTGGGCACTCTGGAAGGAGTAAGAAGTAGGTGTAGGATGAAGTTAGAAGTTCATGAGGAGGTAGCATCAGGTCATCTCAGGTCTCTTGTGTTCCCAGAGTGTGTGTGTGTGTGTGTGTGTGTGTGTGTGTGTGTGTGTTTGTGTGTATGTGTGTGTGTAAGAGCAATGGTTTCATGAAACTGGGGTCAGCCTGAGTCATGCCTCCCCTTGTCGCTGAACCCACATGTGCATGACGTACTTGGGAGAGGGGTGGACAGCGAAGGGATAGTGATACCAGATCCAGTCTAGAACTGCCTGCCTGAAACACAACAGCTGCTGATCTTGTTCTTGATTCTCAGGCTTTTGTGATAGCCTTGGGCATCCATAACTTGGCCAGCCTAAAGAAGGGATTCCTGCCAACAGCACATCCTGTCCCATCCCCAGAGAGGAGCAGGACAGAGGAATCATGGTCTTTCTCACTTAGCTTCCATTCATCCTGAGCTGTCAGAAAAGTAGTATTTGGCTGTTAGAGGACAGTTTGACTGGGAGGTGTATATTCCAGGAGGTGATGCTTTAGCATGATAGGAAGGGACTGGTTCGAGATTCCCACTGGGGCATTTTGTATCCCCATACCTCCAGAGAACTAAGAGGGATGGGAGAGGTGAGGAGGCAGAGGGGAAATGTGTCTACCTCCTGCTGACATACTCGAACAGACGCACATTCCCTCATGCTAGTTATGGCACTGATATCACCATGACATTCCTCAGTCTTCCTTCTAATGGGCACAGAGGGCAAGGCAGGGAAGAAGAAGGAAGCTTTCCGGCATCAACCATTCACTTCTCTCTCAAAGACTCACCAAGCTGCCAGCCACATAATGGAGGAGGTGCATTGCCAACAATTTTCCTTCCAGTCACATTTCTCTCCCCAGGGTGGGGCAGCCGGGCTGGCCAGACCCTGTGGGGCAGCCAAGTGACTAATAGACTGACTGAGAGGACAGGAGGGGAAGCAGCATGGATGATAGACAAGCTGAGTCTTCAGGAATCTCAGTGGCAGGGTCACTTTCCTGACTCTCACTAATTCAAATGAGCCCAAACTGACTAAGTTATTAAGTGCCTACTGGGAGCAAGGCCCTACACTGGGAACCAGGAGTGCAAAGGCAAACTCTCAAAGAATACCACAGCATAGTGTCATGGAAAGAACGATGGATTTGTAGTCAGAGAACCTGAACTCAAAGTCTGCCTCTGGTATTTACTTTGGATAAAACACTTAACCTCTCTGGATGTGTTTTCTATAAAATGGGGATATTTTCTCCTGGATGCCCCTTGGGCTCCATTCTTGCTCTAAATCCCAAGATCTTATGATTCTGAGTTTCTAGTTTAATGGGGTGGGATCTCAGCCTCTTGGCATCTCTTGTTTCCTTCTGAACTCTGGTCAAGGGACACCTTCTCTCTGAAACCTTCCTGATTCCCTGCACTCTTCCCATCCCTACATGGGGGAGGTTTATCCCATATACATTTTGCATATACTTCCTCTTGTTCCTATAGTCTTTACGAGGTAGAAAACGGTTCCCTCAGGGTGGAGACTACTTCTCTGCTTTTCTTTGTACCCCCAGAGTCTAGCACAGGGTCTGGCACAGAGTAAGCACTTAACAAATCTTTTTCAATTGACTGAAATGACATTTATGCCAAAGACTCTGCTTTATGGCTGTGAAGTGATGACTATCGTCATTCTTATACTCTTTCCCTGAGTTCTTCCAAAGATAGTGTAATAGAGAAGGCGGCTGGACCTGGCTTGGGATCAGGAAGATTAGGGTTTGAATCCTATGTCTAAAATTAGCTGTGTGAACCTAGACAAGTCACATAAAATGGGGATAAGGATATCTATAGTCCCTAGCTCACAGGTTATAGTCCAATATATATATATATAATCCAATGAGATTATATCTACATCACACAAACATGTACATGCTATACATACATGCATACATACGTATATATATATATGCATACATGGATCTATGAATACAGTGGAGTCTTTACCTCCTGGAGTATGAATAGTATGACTTCGACCTAAAACTAGGGCAGGGCACCTGGGGCTTTGCCCCAGAACACTGAAATTTAGAAGATCATAATTCTTGCACTTCTGCAGCAGCATAAACACAAGGGGGAAGTAAGGGGAGTTACATTTAATAGCTTAAATGTGTGTACACACAGACGTATATACATACACACACACACACACTCGGAGAACACTTGGCAAACTTGAACCTGCTGTATAAATGACAACGGCGGCATTTGATGTTGTCACTGTTACTATCATCAAGTATCTTTATGAATCCTTTCAGGATCTCCTCCTATAGTACGCTAGTACATAAGGCCAAATTGCCTCAGGTCCTTCAGGGAGAAAAGAAAATCCTTAAGAAATGGCCCCCAAATCCCATAATCTCAGAGCGGGGAGGGCCCTTAAAGGCCATTCTGTTGGGGGGCAGCTCCTGCCTCATCTACAGTATCTCTGCTAAGTCTTCATGGTCAGCACTCCCTTGTCTGCCAAGGCAACCCTTTCCTTTCTCTACAGATTAAACTTTTAGGTAGTTTCTCCTTACATTTAACTAAAACCTGATTTCTGAAATTTCCATCCATTGTTCCTTGTTCTGTCCTCCAGGGCCAAGCAGAATGAGGTAGGGGCTTTTATTTTTGTTTTGAGATAGGGTCTCATCTAGTCTGGAAGCACAGTAACCACTCACAAGTCCTGATCCCGCTGCTGATATGTACAGAAGCTTTGGCCTGCTCCATTCCTAATCCGGACTGGTTCACCCTTCCCTGGTCAACCTGGTGGTCCACTGCTCCAGCCTTACTTCTCACAGGCTTAGTGCATATGCCCAATTAGGTTTAACCGTACTGTAGCTTGGAGCTCCTGCTCTCCAGTGATCCACCAGCCTCAGCCTTGGCCATCCCACTTAATTTAATTCCTCTTTCCTATCACAACCCTTTAAATATTTGAAGACAGTTGCCATGTCCTCCTTAAATCTTTTCTTCTCTACATGCATCCGATTCATTTGATGGATCCTCAGTGAATTTCCAGTTCCCTACTTGCTCTTTCAGGGCCAGATTCTAACTTGTCAATATTATCCCCTAAGAAGTCCAGAGAGGTTTACAACATTCCACATGGGGTCTAAGAGGGTAGGAGGATCACCTCTTCATTCTGGATGTTAAACATATATGCTGCTCAGCACAAGGATCCTATTAGCTGTTTGGGCAGCAAACATGTCATTGCTGACTTGCATTGGGCTTGTGGAGTAACTGAAATCTCTAGAGATTTATCCCATGGACTGTTATCTAGCCATGTGTTCTTCATCCTATGCTCAGTTGATTTTTTTAAAAATTATATATATATATATATACATATATATTTCTATTAAATTTTATGAGATTTTGCCCCTCATTCTAGCTTGTCAGAGCAGCTAGGTGGTGAAGTGGATAGAGCACTGGGCTCAGTCAAGAAAACCTGAGTTCAAATCCAGCCTCAGACACTTGCTAGTTGTGTGATTTCAAGGCAAGTCACTGGACTCTCTTTACCTCAGTTTCCTCATCTGTAAAAAAAAATGAGCTAGAGAAGGAAATGGCAAACCTCTCCAGTATTTTTGCCAAGAAAACTCCAAATGTGGTCATGAAGAGTCAGACACTATCGAAAATAACTAAACAACAACAAATCTAGCCTGTCAAGATTATTTGGATTTCTAGTTCTAGCATATTTTAACTATTCCTTTCATCTTCAAGACAACCATATATTTAAAAAGCCTTCCATCTGAGTCATTTATATAAAATATTGATAAGAACAGGACCAAGGACAGAGCCTTATGGCACAGCTCCCCCATTATCTCTGCCTTCAATCATTTTTCACCAAAATCTTTGGTCATTCAGCCAATTCTGAATCTACCTATTTGTCCAATAACTCATTCCTATCAGTCCAAGATTAATTGGTACACTATGACATCCTGCTTTTGAGCAAGCTCCTGCTTGCTTCTGTCCTTGGTATAGAGTGTCCAACCCTGCCCTCCTCCCCCCCCCCCCCCCACCCAGAGGTATGGACACTATGCCTAGACCTGAAACTAGGTCGAGGCACTTAGAGCTTTGTCCCAGGGACAATAAAATTTAGAGAGCACTGATAACACCCACACTTCTTTGAAAGCAAAGAAATAAGAGAGAAGTAATTCATGTTACCATTGGAAGGAGGGTGCACTGGAAAGGACTTTCAGAGGTAATGTAATCCAACCTCCTCATTTTACCTATAAGGAAACAAGCCCAGAGGGGTCAAGTGGCCTGCCCAATGTCACACAGGGAGCACAGTGCCAGTTGCTGGGCTAGGAATCAAATCCAGAGTCTCTGACTCCAAATTAAGTGCTGGCTACACCATAGCACACCAGTTCCAAAGCAACTCAACTATCCTACTGTCTAGCCCATGTATCTCCATCTTATGTATGAGAATACTCAGTTAAGTACCTAGCTCAAAATTTAGATAAACTACATATCTACCTTCCCCTTCATTTATTATTTTAGAACCTTGCCCCTGCAAAGGAAATTAGGTTATTCATATATGACCTGATCTTGATGAAGCCATGCTTGCTCTTTGTAATTACTGCTTCCTTCTCTAAATGTTCACTGACCATCCTTTTAATAATATACTGTCTAATTTTCCAAGGAATCAACATCACACTCATTAGTTTTGAGTTTTGTTTTTAAACTGTCATTCTTTGGTCCGGAAGCATCTCTGCTTTTCTCCATACTCATTCAAAGATCATGACAGCAGAGTGTTCCCAGAATTTTAATCCATTAGATCACATGGCACCATGACTTCGGGGGTATCCTGTATCTACATAATGAAAACAAGGCAATTTTATGCAGGAAGGCATGAGTATCTGAGGAAATCCAGAAAGGCTTAAAAGGTGCATAAAGTGGCACTTGAGCTGAGTTTTGAAGGAAACTAAGATTCCAAGGGGCAGAGGTGAGGAGGGAAGGAGATCATTCCAGATATGAAAGACTGCCAAAACAAAGACATGCAGTTAGAAGACAGAGTATTACATATGTAGAACCATAGTTATGTTGGTATTGTTGAGTGTGTAGAGGGTAGTAAAGCATAACAAGACTGGAAAGGTTGGAAGGGGCCAAACCAGGGCCAAACATCAGAGTTTATACTTGCTTCTGGAGGAAATAGGGAGCTGCTGATGTTTGTTGAGTGAGGCAATGTCACTTTGGCAACTGAGTGGAGGATGAACTGAGTGAGGAGGAACTTGAGGCATTTAGAAGGCTATTACAATAGTCTAGGTAAAAAGGGAGATGATTCTGAACCCTGGTGATTGTGTGAGAGAGAGAGGGGGACATATGTTTCTATTACTGTGACATCATCATTTTATTCTTGAGAATGACTCACTCCTCCTGGATTGTCTTCTCTCCTAGTGAATTTTAGTCCAATGGATCTGACTTTTTCTTTCTCTGGGCATTTTGAATTTGCCCTCCTCAAATCTATGATGCATTTCAGATGATGTCTGGCTTTCCTTCCCTGTTTCAGGGAACCTGGAGGTTCTCATCACGTTCCTGCTTGTTGATTAGAATCAGCCTAGCTATTCCCCTTGTCACTTCTCCAACCTATTGAAACATGAAATTATCACTGACAAGTCAAAAATGCATTAGCACCTGTGTTGTTGGCAGAGAAATAGAAATGCCCCCATCCCTACTCTCTCCTGCTTCCATGCCACTCAGGATTTTCTTTCCTGAATTCATCTATTAACTCCTTATGCCAAGGTGGTCTATAGTCTATTCCCAGGACAGAGTCACTTTTGTTTCTCCTGATAATCTTCCTCGAAAAGCTCAGAGGTGATGTTTCTTCCAAGCCTTTGTCAATTCTGCTCTGCTTTCTCCTTAATGACTCTCCTCATAACCTCATCCTTCTGGGCTCATTTCTTTTGTGAAGGTTTCTTTGTCTATCCTGTGTACACTACAGTGATTCCTTGCCCTTCCTCTGAGCTTGAGAGCTTGAAGTCAGGAGACTCAAATTCAAATCCTGACTCTACTTACTTAACAAGTTCTGTGACCCTGGTTAAGTCACATGATGTACTAAATCTCAGTTTCTTCATGTCTAAGGTAGGAATAACAGTATTTGGATAGTGAAGAAAATGTTTGTAAACCTTCAAGTGTCATAGAAATGGACAACAATAAGGACTTCAGGAAAATAGACCAGAAGAGTGGCATGAAAGCATGATAGACATATGATGGGGATACTTCATTCATCTAGATATCTTCTAGACCTCTCTTGTCTTCCAGTGCTTACTGCACATCTTGGTCTTTATCACATAAGCCCCAACATTATATTTTCTATTTTGTATGTGTCGTTTCCTTCCTGAGTGAGACATGATAGACAGCTGAGATGCTCCATGAATGTTGGTTGGATTCAATTCAAAGAAATGAATCCCAAATAGGGAATTTTCAGGCATCAGGAAATGAATGAATAAAAAAGCATTTATTAAGTGCTTATTAAAGGCAGTTAGGTAGCAGTGTGGATAGAGCAGTGGGCCTGTAATCACCTTCCTGAGTTCAAATTTGGCCTCAGACATTTACTAGCTTTGTGACCCTGGGTTAGTCATTTAATCCTGTTTGCCTCAGTTTCCTCATCTGCAAAATGAGCTGGAGAAGGAAATGACAAACCAGTCCAGTGTCTTTGCCAAGAAAACCCCAAACAAGATCTGGAGAGTTAGATACAACTGAAAAACCCCAGCAACAAAGAGGAGTAAAGAGCACTGGTTTAAGAATCTAGTTTTGAAACCAGACTCTACAAAGGCCTCCCCAGGAGATGTTAGGAAAGGTTCTTCCCTTCTCCGGCATTGTTTTCTCTTCTGGCAAATGAGGAGATTGATCTGTCTTGAAGATCCCTTGTAGCTCTGACATTTTATAAAGCATACACTTTTGGAGCAGAGGACTTTCCTGATGTCTCCAAAACTCCCCATTGTAGGTGACCCCCTAACTCTGCTTCTGTATAAGGCCTGCCCTCCCCGACCCCTCCCGGCTGCAGGGAGCCAAGCTCTCCAAGTCGCTCTGTCTGTACACATTTCTATTTTACATTCAGCATTACTGTGCCCAAGGGTGGGACTTGTTCTTAATTCTTACTATCCCCAAAGCTTCTTGTTTCCTCTGAACTCTCCTCTAGTCCTTTCCTGTTTCTTTCCAGGGCTCAAGTCCTAGAACCTGTCCTTTCCATGATGCTCAGCATGTGACTGGTGAGGTCACCTTCAGGCCAGTCCCCAGAGATGCCATCTCAGGTACAGATGGTGGTAGGACAGAAAAAACTGCCCATGCTATGAGGGTAAGAGGTTTGAGGTTTGGGTTATGCCCCTCACCAACTGTATGATGCTAGGCAAGCCATTCCCCACCTCTACTTCCTTTGAGTCTCAATTTTCACCTCTGCCAAATGGGAATACTATAACACTATTTGGCCTGCCTACCCCCTTAAGGCTATTGCGAGCAGAGTGCTTTGTAGTAGAGTAGAAATGGGAGCAAGAATGAGGATGATGACTTCTCTCCCTTGGAAGCCCTGTCCCTCCAGAGCCCCAACTCTCCTCCAAATGATCAACTTGAAGAGAAGAAACAGCAGATATGTGTAGGCAGACAAACTGGAGGATAGAAGCAGCTCCATGGGGGAGCTCGCTGCATCATTCATGTCTCTGTGGCTCACAGGAAGAAGCAGTGGCAACCCTGGTGAGCTGAAGGAGTCCAGCAAGTACAGGCTCTATTTGTGAAATTTCAAGACGAGCTGACTGGGCACCGAGCCCTGACAGGATGGGAGCCTCTTGGTACAAAGACAGCAGCCTTACTCCCACAAATGCTCATGGATGAAACTGAGTACCCACTGCCCTTGGGCTACCTAGAGCCTGCTGGGGAAGAGGCCTTCCAGGACATTTTCCTGAAGGAAGTAGCCCAGTTGAGAGGAAAGACATGAACTTAGAGTCTGAAGGCCTGGGTTCAAGTTTCCCACTGAACTGACTGGATGGACTTAGGGGCAGCTAGGGGGCTCCATAGTTCCTGGAGCCTGGAGGCAGGAAGACTCATCTTTCTGAGTTCAAATCTGGCCTCAGACACTTACTAGCTGTGTCACCCTGGTCAAGTCACTTAACCCCATCTGCTTCAGTTTCTTCATCTGTAAAATGATCTGGAGAAGGAAATGGCAAACCACTCCAGTATCTTTGCTAAGAAAGCCCCAAATGGGGTCATGAAGAGTCAGACTGAATAACAAATGGACTTGGCCTCAACCTCTATCAGCTTCTTTACTTGTAGAGTAGAGATAATATTTGGACTCCCCACCCTAGGTTGGAATGTGAAGATAAATCATAGACTGTTAAAGTTGCACTGGACATTAGAGAGCATCTACTTTAGCCCTCTTAGTTTTTCAGATGGGTAAACTGAGGACCAAAGATGTAAGGTGGCTTTGTTCAAGGCCACAGAGATAGTAAACCAGTGTGGTGTGGCGTGGCGTATCATAGGATGTAGGGAGAGGACTCAACACAGAGTGAAGAAGAGGAAAGGAGGGGAAGGGAAACAAACATTTATTAAGTACCTACTATTCGGCTAGCACTTTACAAATATCTCATTTGATCCTCACATCAACTCTGGGAGGTAGGTGTATATATATATATATATATATATATATATATATAATTCCCATTTTATAACTGAGAAAACTAACGTAGATAAAAGTTAAGTGACTTGTCCCAGATAATACAGCTAGGTAGCCTCTGAGGCTGGATTTGAACTCAGGTCTTCCCAACTGTAAGCCAGCAGCTGCCTGTACCCAAAGTAAGGTTCAGATCCAGACACTGAGGCTTGCAAGCTATATGAACATGAACCTCTTAGCCTCAATTACTCCATATGTAAAATGGGAATGAACCTTTCTCATATCTTACTATGGGGCTCCAATGAGAACAAGAGAAATAAAGTGCCTTGCAAACCTTAAAGCACTATAGAAATGTGGGTTATAATAACTTGTCAGAATTTGAACCTGACTGCAAGTTCAACTTTTTTTTATTATACTAAGCCAGAGATGTTAATTATCCAGTGCACTCCTAAGAATGGTTGAACCAGATTAAATTATAATTGGAAAACATTTAACAATTCAAATAAAAATACCATAGAATATAAGTAATATTAATATGTGGTTTTCTAAGTCTGTCATCCACAGGGATCCTTATGTATGGTTCAGTGGCCTCCATTTCTATTTCAGTTTGACACCCCTGCTCTGTAAAGTGCTTTGTAGCATTAATCACATAATTATTTTAAGATGTTTTAGCATAATCACCATCAAGAGTGAGCATGGGCTCAGCTTTAAGAGTGGACCTCACTCAGGCCCAGATTTGAATCCTACCTTTGACACATTCTAGCTATGTGAGGCAAGTCCTGGCAATGTCTCGGTGTCCTCAGGCATGCTCCAAGATCCTACATTTCAGAACCATTTGTTGAAGTGAGTCCAGGAGGGAGATTCCTCACCAGGCATTCTCAGCACTGGTGAAATCACCAGTCTAGCCCAATGGTAATAATTCATCATAGCCAGGTTGGCTGCACATGAAGGAGGGTGGGGTTTGCATCTATCCCCTTCAGGAAAGGTCTGTATTGTGGGCCCACTTTTGTGGCTCTATCCATTCTCCTTCCATGGGGGAAGGGCTATAGGCTGGAGCTCAGTCTGAGGCAAAGCCCTGGGAGCCAAGTCAAGTCCAAGGTCGGGCCTCAGGGCCTACCCCCTGAGAACAGCTAACAGAGACCAGGAGGCCAACTGGAGATGAAGCCAATGGTCTTTGCCAGGGCTCAGCCAGGGCCATAGGGCTCTGATTCCAGATCTGAGGGCCAAGATCCATGTTGGGAACAGAAACTGACGGCAGAGATCAAAACTGAGCAGAAACCAGCAAAGTTGACCTCCCCCTCCGCCAATGTGTTAAGTTTGCCTGGGACAGAGACAGAAGGGGAACATGCCCGGGGGTTACACCTGGCTCCAAGGGCCAGGAGCCAGGCTGGGCCATCAGATAAGTTGCTAAATCCAGATGGTAAGGCAGTCAGGCAGAAGTAAGGCTGGCTTTTCATCCCTGGGCAGGCTTAATACATCAGAAGAAACAATGCCCATGGAAAGGGAACCATCACAAGGGTACTGGATCTTCCAGGGTGGAAAGTCTCTCAGAAGGCATCTAGTTCAACCTATTCCCAGTCACAAACCCCTTCAATGTTATGCCAGCCCATTCCAATCCAATGCAATTCACCTGACATTTATTATGTGCCTACTGTGTGCAAAGCATTCTCCTAGGCTCTAGCATTTCAGCTTGGGAGAATTCTCACCGACAGGAAGCACCTCTGTATTCTGAGCCAAAACCACATTTCCCCAACATCTCTCTTCCACAGGAGAACTATTTGAATATGTAAGATGGTGACTATGTCCCTCTCAAGCCTTCTCTTCTCTGGGCTAATTGTCCCCAGGATCCCCTGAGCTTTACATTATGCAACCTCCAGTCCCCTCCTCATCCTAGTCATCTTTCCCTGAATCCTCCTCAGATGGACAATGTCCTTCCTTAAATGTGATGCTGGGAACAAAATACAATCCTCTGCATGGGATTTGACCAGGGCAGGGGGATCCCTGGCTACCTTGTTCTGAATGCTAGGATTCTGTAAATGTAGTTTTGGGTCCCCACACAGCCCTGAAAGTAACAGTCAAGTCAAGCAACTGAAGACTTCCCTTCACCAGGGAAGGCCAATTGCACGAGCCTGCCACTGTACCAGGGGGCAAATCAAGAGACCCAAGGCCAGCAGAGGAAGGGCCCTCCAGTGCAAAGCTGCCTTTGTACTGTCAGGGAAGTAATGACCTGCCTGGACTCACGCATTCAGCAGTAGAGGCACAGAACCCTCAGCCTGTCCCAGAGGCCCCTTGACCATCTGCTAGCAGAAGAGTACCAGCAGACAAATGCATGGCATGCCAGAGCTGGGAGGGCCCTTAGGACACAGAATATCAGACCTGGAAGACCCTTAGAGATCACGTAATCCAAATCTCTTATTTTACAGATAAGGAAACTGAGTCCCAGGGAGAGGAAATGACTCTCCTAAGGCCACACAAAGGGATTTGGGGGCAGAACCAGTACTAGAACTAAGACCCAGGATTTCCAGTCCAGAGCTTATTCTCCTCCCTACATGAGTACCTCATTGGCAGCAGGACTGATCTCCTAGGTTTGGGGATGCAGGTCTCCCAGGGAAGGACAGCTGACTTTCCTCTGCCCCATGTGGAACATTCTGGATTCTGGCCCCCTGAACAGTGAGATTCTCTTCCCTCTCCCATCAGTTCCTCCTCAGCCCGCTGCTACCACACACTTTCCCTCATTGTGACCCCCCTTTGCATTTCTGCTTGCCTAGAATTCCTTGAAACTCAAAGAGACTCTTACCTGCCAAAGACCAACTCTGAGCTCATAGTCTAGAGGTTTTGGAGATTCCTGGAAGTTGAGACAACCATGCTCATAAAAGGCCTATGAGAAAGAGAAAGAGTGTATGAGAAAGCATCTGTCACAACGCCATTCTCCAATGCTTTCTTTGGTTTTGAAAAATGAACATCTCCTCCTCCAACCCCATCAAATAAAAATGAAACAGTGATCCTAGCCCCAGAGGTCACAATCTCCCTTCTTAGCCAGGCTGCAATTCCCTGGCAGTCAAAGCCTCAATCAAACTCCAGCCAAACTGACTTCCTTCTTACATGACATTCCATCTCCATAGCTTTGCACGTCCCTGTTCCTGTCAAACAAATCCCACTGTTGTCTGGTGGGGCCTGAAACATCAGGGGTTCATGAGACGCCCCTCCCCCAAGATGAACTTGAATAAAAGAATCCAGATGGCAATGCTGACCTCCTGGTAGGATTTCAGGCATCTGTTGGGGAAGACAATTTTAAGGCAGGTCAGTCTTCCAAGCATCGCTCAAGTCATGGCAGAGAGGTCTATAGTGGACTATTTTTTTCTTGTAGAATCATATAGAATATGAGAACTAGAAGGGCCCTTAGAACATAGAGTGTCAGAGCTGGAAGATCCCTCAGGGAATATCCAGCTCAGGGACAGATACTTTCTTCAGTAGTAGGCCACATGATCAGAAATCCCTATGTATGTGGGCTGCATGAATTTAATTATGTAATTGCTTACATTCAGCTTTAATTACAGTCACTAACAGAGCCTAGCTTCCAGATTGATTATACATTACTCCCCCTCATACATTCTACCTTCCAGCCAAGCCATCCTGCTTGTCATTCTCCATCTCCTGTCTCCCTGTCTTTGCCTAAGTCATTCCCACTCCTGGGATCCTTTCCCTTTTAGCCTCTGCCTTTTGGACTCCCTTCAAGACTCAGCTTGAGTGCCCCAAGTCGCACACAAGCATTTTTGGATTCTCTACACCACCCCTCCCATACTTTTTAAGGACCTCTCCCCACCCTGATATTACCAGGGTGCTCAGCTCTTACATCATCTTCTTCTTGCCCCCTCTATCACTACCTGCAACTTAGGCTGCCTAGCCCTGAAAGGGGAATTTTCAACTTCTCTTGCTTAGAAATTTGCCTCCACACCATTTCCCAGCCAGTCCCACACTATGCTGCTATATTTTCCCTATTTGAATGGAAGACAGAGATGGTTCTGTTTGCTTGCTTTTCTATCTGTGGTACTTGACACAGGGCCTGATATGTAGTAAGCATATAATAATTGTTCTTTCTATCTATCTCTATCAGTACTTCCATCCATCCATCCATCCATTCATTCATCCATCAATCCATCCATCCATCCAAACATCCATTCATCATCTTGTATCTACTTATGTGTGCCCCTCCCAGTAGAATGTAGGCTCCTTAATGGCAAAAAAAATGGCTTCATTTTTCTATGTGTCCCTAATACCTGGCACATAGTAGGTGTTTAATAAATGTTTATTGACTAAATGGTTGAATTCTAGTTTCACATCTGACTGTAGTGGGGTTTAGCCACAAGGACAGGCTAGGGCTGTCCAGTAAGCAATGGGTAGGAGGGTAGGCTCTCCTGGTAGGCTTATGGACTTAAAGCATCCAGGATTACCTCAGATGGGAGCTCCCTGTTGGCATTCAGCCCAGTCCCTCCCAGATGTCTTAGAAGACAATTTCATGAGTTTCCATGACCCAAAAAATTCTTCCCTCTAAGGTCAACCTGGAAATGAGCCTTCCTGAACTCTGCCAGGCTGGTCCTCAAATGACACACCAATCTGGCTCTGGGCCTTTACTCTAAGCCTTTCTGGTTTGGTCAGGCCTAGGAAAGCCTGTGTTCCATAGGCAGAGTCTTCACAATCTCAAGGTCATCTCCATGTCACAAAGAGGTACTGGGTAAGGACTTTAGTCTAGATATGTGTGAGCTTGTTAAAAATTTTTTAAAAATTGTTTTGCTGAGAATCTCTGGTGGGTTGTACCTTAATGTCAGGTGGGCTACATGGTGGATGCCTGGGATCTAGCTCAACTCCTCATTATAGAGAAGACAATCCTGAATGGAATTAGCTAGAAGCCCAGCTTTCCATTCATGGTCTTCTACCAAATCAAGACAAAGTTGAAGTCTTTGAACTTGGCAAAGCTCAGTGTGGAGTTCAATTCAATAACTATTTATTAAGCTCCTACTATGAGTCAGGTATACCTATGATAGGCAATGAGGATAGAGTGAAAAATGAAAGAGTCTCTACCCTCAAGGAATTTATACTCCACTGGGAGGTATTGGCAGAAACACAGATAAGTCAGTACAAAATCCATAAGAAATATGTTGTTTCGTTGTTCAGTCATTTTCCAATGTCCAACTCTTGGTGGTCTCATTTGGGGTCTTCTTGGAAAATATTCCTTCTCCAGCTCATTTTACAGATGAGGAAACTGAGGCAAACGGTGTACAGAATAATTTGGGAGTGGTTAGAGATATAGCAATCACGAGGGTAAGGAAAGATCTTATGAAAGAGGGGGCACTTGAGGTGAGCCTCAACTTCAGCTAGGGATTCCAAGAGAAGGAGGTGAGTAGGGAGGGCATGCCAGGCCTAGAAGTTGGAAAACAGATGCCCTTAGAGGGGAAGAACAAGTGGGCCAGCCTGCTCCATGTCAAAGTCAGAGTCTGAAGGACTGCCTATATGTTCTTGGGTCTTGGAGCTTTCTCCCTTGTCCTTGTTATGGAATCACAGAGTTGCCCAGTGGTAGAGATGCTCATGATCATTTATTCTGACCCATATCTGACCCAACACACTGATGAAAGGTTGGTCATCCAATCTCTACCTGAAGACCTCCAAGGAAGGGGAAGTCACTACCTGTAGAGGCAAGTCACTCTACTTGCAGACAGCTAGAATTGTCAACAAGGGTTTCTTTTTTAAGTTTTATTTAGTTTTTCTGACATCATGCTCAAACTCACCTCCTTGAAATTCTACTCGTTACTATTGATTTTGCCTTTGGAGGCTAATTAGAACAAGACATTCCACATGACAATCACACTTGACAGCAGTTCTTATGACCCCCTTTGAGTCTTCTCCAGGATAAATGTGTCCACTTTCTCCAACTGATTGTCATATAGCATGGACTCAAGCCCCTTCCCCATCCTGGAGGCCCTCCTCTGGACACTCTCTAGGTCATCAATGTCCTTCTTAAGGCAACACAATACTCCAGATCTGGAGTATAGTAGACTCTAGTATAGCCCAAGATTGTATGTGCTCTTTTAGTTACTACTTTCTCCTACTGGTTAATATGTAGCTTGTGGTCTACTAAAACACCCCATTTGTTTTCTTCAGAGATGCCACATCTTCGTACCTTTTCTATATTACAATGGTGAAGTTGATTTTTTTGTACTCAAGCTCAACTTTATATTTATTCCTATTGAGTTTTATCTTATTAAAATCAGTCCAGTGTTCTAGCCAGTCAAGATCAATCTTTATCAATGATGTCATATACAAAGGCTAGGTTAGGAACCCTGATATCTATATCACCATTCCTCTCCCCCTCCCCCAATGCCCTCATAAAATGCTATGATTGGAATGGGGTAAGTCAGGCAGAAAAAAAGACCTGAGAGTACTCTGTCCTGAGGTCATTCATGGGGCCATTATAACCTTGGCGGCTTCCTACGCATCTGGACTGTCCTGAGCACACAGGATTATGGGAACAGCTACCTGAGCTAACTCTCCTTGGAGAGTTAGGGGTGACAGGAAATAAGATAAATGCATTATGGTGGATGCAGAGACCTGCCACAATCAGTGATGGATGGTAGAGTAGAGTGTTAATTAGGGAGAACCAGGGGAAGTTTGTTGAATTGAATTGAAATGAGTATGGGGAAACTGAGAAAAAAAAAAGAGAAAATAGCAAGGAATGGGGAAGAGTCTTAAAGGTAGGAAGACACAGAGTGACTTTGGGGTTTCCTCCTCTTGTACCATCTCTGTGGTGTATAGTCCATGAGTACTGGGTCTGTCCCAGGTTTGGTTTGGTGTCCATTACATGCAGTGTGCATCAGTACAAGAAACAAAGGAGGCTAAAGCTGTAGTGCCAGACCCAAACTACCATTGCCTGTTTGAATTCGATCTTCAGATTCCAGTCCCTCAAGCAGGGTGGCAGTGGAGGCACCGGGCATCTGTAACTCAGGCAACCTAATGCTCTCCTGCTTTCTCACATCCTGTGTGACTATTTCTATCCCTCCCTAAGTGCACAGCACCTGTCGCTGTGTGCCTGTCTGTGGGTGTTTGTGGGGGTGTGTGGAAGCGCTCAGAAAGTCTGTCACATTTCAGATCATAGACCAAGAGAAGGATGCCAAGAGGATGGGGGATATAATGCCCATTTTGGAGACAAAGAAACTGAGGTCCAGGGAGACTAAATACCTTACCCATGGTCATACCAATATTAACGGCACAGCTGATACTCAAACCCTGTGATTTTCTCATGCTCTTTCCATTCAAAAATAGTGTTGAATGAAATTCTTCCAACGAATTTAAAGCACTTCACAGTCCCCTTTCTGCACTTCCCATAGTGCCTGGCACATCGTAGGCACTTAATATTATGTTGATTGACTAAATTATTGCAAAGCATTTGGAAGGATGAGCAAGATGGAGGCAGCTCTTACTAAGGCTTACTAAGCACTTTTTTTTTAGGCAACCCTGTAGAGTGAGGCAGAGAATGCACATATTGTCACCCCCATTTTACAAATAAGAAAACTGAGGCTCAAAGAGTGAAGTAGTTTAGGGTCATTGATATAGAGATTAAAGTAATTTTAGAAGTCATCCAGTCCAATCCTTCATTTTACAGATGAGGAAACTGAGGCCCAAGGAGGTTAAGAACCAAACCAAAGTTCACCCAACCATAAGCGGCAAGCCTGCTAATTTCCCTGTGCTGGAGCCAGGATCTTGACCCAAGTTTTCCAGTTTCAATTTTCTCCAGAACATTTTGACAAAGAGTAATGAGCTAAGCATGGACTAAGGGTGGGGGAGGGCGTGGCTGCAATACCAGTTCCAGAAAGCAGGAACCCAAAGACTCCTTAGCAGTTTCTTCCAAATTGCTTCACTGTTTCCTCCCCTTCAGCATAGCAGTCACTCTATCCCAGGCTCTCCTAGGTAGGATACCTCCTACTTTGAAAATTATTTTTGCAAAGCTCCTGGCCATCCCTCATGGCTCTCTATGGAGCCTTTGGTGGCTTCCTGCTTACTCAAGATACCACTTGTTACCCAATTTGGGGGAAAGAGCAGGATGGGACTCATCCCTAGGGTCCTGAGGGTCATGCCAGCAGGCCTATCCTCTCTTACGCTTAAACTCAGATTCAAGCTTTACCAGACTAGGCAGCTGAACTTGAGGAAATCTCCCCTGGGGATAAAGTTTGCCAGAGAATCTGCTTGGAGAGAGAGCCTTCCAAATGCCAGTTCCAGAGGCCAAGAAGGCTGGGAGCAGCTGCTCTAGGGCCTATGATTACAGACAAACTCAGAGGCCCTCCTCCTATCATGCACCAGAATCCCTGGAGTCTGACCTCACCACTGTGTGGCAATCTCAGCACTTCCATGACTGTCCCCACTGAGGACAAAACTCACCCATAGGCCCCTCACCTCCATCTGACCATCATCCATGCCAGACAACATGGTAGGAACTAGCAATTTGGGACTGGGATGGAAGGCACAAATAGAGGCCAGGGAGAGTAACAAAAAGATGTTCTGGGAAGTAAGGATAGAGTTGGGGGAGAGTAGGAGTGAGTCTAGGCCAAGGAAGAGCTTATATCAGGAGACAGGAAGCACGTACCATCTGGTAGCTTCCTATAATAACTAATTATTCATACTAACTAGGTGTTGAGTTTGGTTGTTTGTAAGCATGCAAGGGACTACAGATGTTATTGGCACCCTCTAAACTCAGTTGGGTCATAGTCTCAACTGCCGTGCCCTAGTTACTGTGTCCTCCAGGAAAGCCAAGGCCATCACCATTTGTCGCTGAGTCAGTTCCATGGCATGGATGCAAACCCTTTGGGAAAGGGTGAGAGTGGAAGAGGAATGTAGGAATAAACACAGACTCATTGCCCTGGAGGGAAACCTACACAGCCATGGAACCCTCCAGGGGATAAGGGAGCCCCACAGGTAGCAGTGGATGAAAGCAATAGAACCCAGCGCCTGGATCGGTGATAACAGCTGCCATTTACATGGTGCTTAAGCTTGGCCAAACACTTTACATCTACTATCTAGTATCTGCAGAGATGTAAGCAGACAGAACTAGAGCTATAGTGGTAAAGCTACGGAGAGGTTCCCAGCTCAAGTGGGAGCGGGAGCTAAGGAACAATAAGGGACAGAGCCGCGATGTGGAAGGGCACACTTGGGTCTTACCTTTCAGTGGTATTCTGAGTTATTCGAACTGGGTTGGTTGGAAAACAGTAAAGATTGTAACTGAAAATAATAACTAGCATTTACACAGCACTTTATGGCAGCCAAGCGCTTGTATCATACTTCTCTGCATTTTACAGATGAGCAAATCGAGGCAGGAAGAAATGAAGCGAGCTGTCATACAGCTAGTGTCGAACTCAGGGTTTTGGGACTCCAGGTCTATCCCTGTGCCTGGAGAAGGGAGCGATTTCTCTGGTGACTCCAACACCTCAAAATTAGAATGCTATGTGTGGGTTTGCCAGTGAAGAGTTACTTGACTCTAGCAAACAAGTGTTTATGGGGAGCACATACCTTAAGTACTCTAAGTCTGGAGGACACTATTAGTTTCTGGGGAAAGTGTTCACTAGAGAGTGAAGGAGAGTCAAGTTTCATGGATTTCATAGTGCAAACTCTTCGAGTTTTTCTGGTGGGTTTAAAAACAACAAAAAACCATGCCCTGCATTTGACACTTTGTTAGCCTGCGTGGCAGCGATAGGAACTGATGGTCCCTTTTTCCTTTTTTTTCTTGCAGACCTAGACTAGAACTGAATTCTAATTTTCCCAGGGGAAACCAAGGGTGGGGGCCAACAAACCAAATTCCGATGTTCCCAGGAAAGAATCCTGGGGGGAGAGCATGAGCTGAAGGGAGAATTAAGAGATACCTCCAAGGTTGGATCCAGTCCATGTAAACCCAGAGTCTCCCCAGAGAGGTGAAGAGTCTTGTCCAAATTCACTGACAGATAGATGGTAAGTGCCTGAGTGAAATTTTAAAAAATGGTCTTCTGACTGCAGGCTTCTTTCCATAGTTCCCTGGCCTTACATTTTGAAACTCGGAGTTCTCAAAGTCAACACAGCAATAAGGAAGGGCCTTAGTCTTGCACTCAAAGTCCTTCACAATCCTAACCCAGTTGATTCCACTGTCCATTGAACTCTGGTCTCCAGACTACCAATCCAGGATTCTACCCACCATGCCCAGCTACCATCACTGTGTCTGGGGACTAGAACTGGCTTTGGGTCCCAATCCTACTACTGCTCCTTGGGGTGACCTTGGGTACATGCCACAACATCTCTGGGCCTCAGTTTCCTTGTCTGTAAAACACAGTGATTAGACTGTGCTCTTTAAGCCTTTTTTGGCTTCTAACATTTTATGAGATTAATGAGGGCCCCAGCTGTGAGGCTGCTAAGGGTGGGAAAGAGGGAGGGGAAGTAGAGATAGATCCCCCAGGAGGGCCTAGGAGGCTTGTTGCATGAGGCAAGGTTGCAAAGAGCTAAATATAGGCTGACCCTCCACGTGGCCACTGTGGGGGTGGAGGTCCATGACAGTGGCCAAGAGCAATTTGGGAGGTGTGGAGGCCGGAGAGGGGAAGGAGTGACTTCACCTGACGGCAAAGATTGCTGACAGGAAGTGCTGGCACCCAGTTTGACAGGGAAAGTTCAAGACAGACATTGGGATCCATTTCCTGGCAGCCAGAGGCATTAGGTCATGGAGAAACCTCTTCTCTAGCAGGAGGGAAGGAGCTGCTCCCTCAGTAGACAGACACCGGGAGAAGGCCAATCCAAACCCCTCACCCCACCCCCTTGCAAAATAATCCAAGCTCCTTTGAGATATTCAAGGGAGAACAGCTCCATGCCCTCCCCTCCCGAGCAGACACTCACTGCCCTGCAGCAGCTGGAGATAGGGGGACTTCCCATCCTCCTACTTCTTCCTCTCCCGAACATGCGGCTGAGCAGCTCATAGAACTATCTCTCAAGGTTCAAAACTTCATTAATCAGAGAGTCCTTCCCTGAAGGTGAAAAGTCATTCCCCATGAGACAAATTAATAAATGGAGAAGGGTTCCAGCCTAGCTCTTGCTGATTCCAAGTCTCACCCTTATCTATTCCTAGCTGTGTAACCCTGGGCAAGTCACTTAAATTCTTCTGTAAGACCTGTTGGACCAGATGACCTCTGAGGCCCCTTCCAAGCTCAAAATCCAGGCTCCTATAATATTGCACATGTGTTAGGGCTCCTTACAATCCCAGAATCTTAGAGCTGGAAGAGAGGAACCTCAGAAGGAATGTAGTACAATCTATCAGTATCCAAGTAGGCATTCCTGACAAGGACCAGCCAATCTCTACTTGATGAGCTAGATCAGGGGTGAGGAACCTGTGGCCTGGAGGTCACATGTAGCCCTCTAGGTCCTCAAGTGTGGCCCTTTGACTGAATCCAAACTTCATAGAACAAATCCCCTTAATAAAAAGATTTGTTCTGTAAAACTTGGACTTAATCAAGAGGCCTTACTCAAGGACCTAGAAGGCCACATGTGGACTCTAGGCCAGGTTCCCCACCCCTGATAGAATGTTTGGGGGTGGAAGTGGGGGAGGGAACTAGAGGATGTCCACTTTGTGAGACAAGCTTCTTCTACTTTAGGACAATTCTGACTCAAGGACATTTATTCCTTGTATAGTACCTACATCTCCCTCTCAGAAACTTACAAAAGCTCTTTCAGACACATTATTTCATTTACAAAAGGAGCAGGAGTAATTATCCCCATTTTATAGAAAGGGAAATGAAGTTTTAGACTAGTCAAGGGAAAGACTCAAGGTCATACAGTTGGTAAAGACTAGAGCCCAGTTCTAAGGATAAGGGACTTGTCCACTGCCCCCACTCTACATCACAGTCAGAAAGGGGGCATTCTCAAGCATCCTTGAGGCCTTCTGGAATTCAATTCAATGCCACAAACTTTCATCTTAATAAAGGCCTACAAATAAACACAATGCCTTTGACCTTGCCAGGCACTGAGGAGAGAAAGATAGAAAGATAGTACTGAATTACAGAATTTTGGAGCTACAAGGACCATCAAAGGTTAGCTCATCTCTATCTGATCAGGAACACTCTTTATACCATTTTCAGTTAAGTGGTCATCCAATCTTTATGGGGCAGCTAGGTGACTCAGTGGATAGAGTATCAGCCCTGAGTCACAAGGACCTGAGTTCAAATCTATCTTTAGACACTTATTAGCTGTATGACCATTGTCAAGCCACTTAACCCTTCTTTGCCTCAGCTTCTCATCTACAAAATGAGCTGGAGAAGGAAATAGCAAACTACTTCTGTATCTTTGCCCAGAAAACCCTAAATGAGGTCACAAAGAGTCAGACATAAATGAAACGACTCAAAAACAATTCAACTTTGGTTTGAAGACCTCAAAGGAGGATAAATTACTTCTCTCTCCGGTCAGCCCATTCCACTTTTGAATCACTGCGGTTGTTCAATCAATCAATTAACAAGCTCCTACTATGTGCTAGACATTGGGGATACAAACAGAAAACAGACCCTGCCCTCAAAGACTTACATTCTATCCGGGAAACAGCATGCACATGGAATCCAAGTTTTCTTTCTGTAACTTCCCCCTACTTGTTTCTATTTTTGCCCTCTTATGCCAATCAGAAGAAGTCTGATTTCTTTTCTACATGATAGTCCTTCAACTCAACTCAATCCAAGAAGCATAAGAGGCAGCAGGGGCTAGTGGTTTAGATTCGGTTAGGCTTGGGTTCAAATCCTTCCTCTGACTTACTGGGCATGTGACCCTGGACAGCTCTCTCAAATGATAGGCTTCAGAAGAGCTGCCAAGCTGCCCCAGATCTCCTCAGAGGGTGACCACCACATGGATGAAAGTGCAGGTCCAGAAAAAAAAACAAAAACAACTCAGCAACACATTTATTAAGGAATTATTATGTTCAAAACACTGTGCTAGGCATGGGAGAGAAGGAAGGAAAGACATATTTATTCAGTACCTACTATGTGCCAGGTTCTAAGCACTTCGTAAATATTATCTCATGTGAGTCTTATGATCCTATAAGGCAGGTGCTATTATTCTCCCCATTTTACAGTTGAGGAAACTGAGACCAACGGAAGTTAGGTGACTTGCTCAGGGTCATACAGTCAGCGCACAACTGAGGCTAGATTTGACCTAGAGTCTTTCTGACTCTTAGAGAAGGAAATGGCAAACCACTCCAGTATCTTTGCCAAGAAAACCCCAAATGGGGTCACAAAGAGTCACAAATATGACTTTAAAAAAAATAATGGAAGGACTTTCTGATTCTAGGTCCAGCACTCCATGCACTGCTCCACCTAGCTGCCAACAAGCATTTAATAAGCACTTACTGAATGCTAGGCACTGTGGTAGGCACTGCAGATGCAAAGGAAAAGCTAGTTCCTTCCCTCAAGAAGCTTAGGTTCTAATGGAGGAGACCTAGGTAGCATTATGTATGTATGTTTGTATATATTTATATGGATACATTCAAGATGCATCTAGATACTCCATAAAGTACAATCAAACAGCTCCTGCCTTGAGGAAGCTTTCTTACATTCAAATGGAAAGAGAGTATATCCTGAATTAATGAGTCTAAAACCCAGACTCTGAAGAGGCCAGGAGAGCATAAGATCATCACTTTGGAACAAGAAATGACCTTAAAGACTGTCCAGTTCAACCTCTTCATGTGAGAAATGAGGAAACTGAGTCACAAAGAGATGAAGTGACCATCGGTAGAATTGGCAGCAGAAGCGGAATTTGAACTCAGGTTCCCTGACTAAATTCAACAACATGCTTCTTCTTGCTCCACTCTGAGCTCTAGGGCTATGTGTTGGCTGCACTGAACCAGAACACATACTCAAAGCTGCCTTGCACATGGAGCGGCCAGATAATCCTGTTCCAGTCTATGGAGGAATAAGTGACTAAGAGGGAAGCTGTGGAAGGAAAAGTAAGGCATAAAGCCAAAATGTCACCCATAATCCTTCAACAAATATTTACTGAGTCACACCCTTTGTGAAACACTGGGGTAAGAGAGTGGGGAGGGGAGTGGTGTGTGTGTGTGTGTATGTGTGTGTGTGTGTGTGTGTGTGTGTGTGTGTGTGTGGATGAGGGAGGGAATGGCTAGAAGAGAAGTCATGTTCCTCCTGGGGACAACTGGGTGGTGCAATGGGTAGAGCACTGGGCTTGGTATCAGGGAGACTTATCTTCGTGAGTTCAAATCTCATCTCAGACATTTACTGTGTGACCTTGGGCAAGTTTTCCCCACTTGCCTCAGTTTCCCTATCTGTAAAATGAACTGGGGAAGGAAATGGCAAACCACTCCAATATCTCTGCCAAGAAAACCTCAAGTAGGGAAGAATCACATACACCACTGAAAACAATTGAACAATAACATGTTCCTCCCTGCCCTGATCTCAAGGAATTTACAGATATAACTCAGAGATACAGATTTAGTTAGGACCTTGAAGAACAGCTAGTCCCATCACTACTCAAAAGAGGTGTCTCCTTTAGAGCAACAGAGCTCTGGGTTCAAATCCCATGTCTGATACATTCTACCTGAGATACTTTAGGTAAATCCTTCCTGGCCAGGCCTCAGTGTCCTTGTCTGTAAAAGGAGGGGTTGAGACTAAATGACATCCAAAATCCCTCCTAGTTCCTCATCTGGGATCCTCTGATGGCAAGTGGTTGTGCAGCATCTGCTGGAAGACCTATAGGAAGGGGGAAACTACTAACTCCCAAGGCATTCGTTTCACATTTGGACAGCTCTGATTGTTAGACACTCAGAAGGATGGATAGACAGATAGATGGATAGATAGGTAGGAAGATGGATAAGTGGATAGATGAATAGATGATATAGATAGGTTGATATAGATAGATAGATGGATGGATGAATAGGTAGGATAGATGACGGATAAGTGGATAGATGGATAGATAGGTGGGTAGATGTTAGATAAGTGGATGGATGGATGAATGGATAGATAGGATAGATGGATAGATAGAAGGGTAGATGATGGATAAGTGGATAGATAAATTAATGATAGAGCACTTTTTAAGCATTTACTATGTTCCAGGGACTGTGCTAAGTACTGGGAACGCAAATATAAGCTAGCAAGGCAGTTCTTGTCCTCAAGGGACATTTCATTTTAATGGGTGAAAACACAGAATGGAGAGTGATAACAAGGGCCTTACTTTGAGCCACAGTATGCCTCTCCACAGCTTCCACCCATTTCTCCTCATCTGCCTTCTCACAGTCAAAGCAAGTTTTATTTTGCATACAATGGCCTCCAAGGCTGTTATTAGGAAGGGAGATTGTGTGGTACAGTGGATGGAGTCTGAAGACCTCAGCTCCAAAGCAGTCTCTGATTCATGCTGCTCGTGATGCCCCTGAGAGTCTCTTCCAACACAAGATCTAGGATCCCAGGAAGAAGGCTACATGTGCCAATGGAAAGAGTATGGGTTGGGAGACTGAGGACCTGACTTTGGATGCTGACTCTGATACCTACTAGCTGAGTGATTATGGGAAAGTCATTTAACTACTCTTGGACTCAGTTCATCCATGAAAAGAAAGGTTTGAACCATTGATTTTCCAAAATCCCTTCCTGTCCCAAGTCTGTGATCCTGTGCTCCCACTCAGGCCCCTCCTCACACATAACTTAAATGGTCTCTTTGCCAGGTAAATATTTCCAGTTCCTGACATCCTCACAAGACCTGGTTTCCAGTTCCCTCCTCATCCTAGTTACCCTTCATTAAGCTCACTTCAGGCTTCATAGCTCCCAGACCCAAACACAGTCTTCCAAAGGTAGTCTGATCATGGAGATAATGATAGGCCCATCACCTCCCTACTCACAGGCACTAGACATGGACACCATGTTTCTGGGAACAATTAGAACACTATTGGAGGCTATATTCCAGAAGGCTCACTTGGTGCAGGGAGAACCCAGGGAAAAATGAGTTCTATGTATGCTGGAGGGGTCAGGAAAAGCTTCATGAGAGAGGTGTGGGACTGGAGTAGGACCTTGAAGGATAGATTTTAGTGATAACAGTGATGACAACTGATGATGTGGCTGGCATTTATATAGCACTCTAAAGGTTACAAAGTGCTTTAAATGCATTATCTCATTTGAATCTTACAATAACTCTGTGAGGTAAGTGCTAGAAATCTAATTATCTCTATTTGACAGACAAACTGAGGCTGAAAGGTGGAGCATCTAGGGTCATCCAGTTAGCAGGTATCAGAGATGGGTTCTGAAACCAGGTCTTCTTGACTCTAAACCCACCCCTCCACCTCCTGAACCAAGTCATTTGGAGTCATAACCACTACCATTTATCTAACACTCTCCAATTTCTAAGTCCCCCACCCAGACCCCTAAAATCACACAGCCTTTCAGAAGACCTAAGCTGAATTAATCACCCTTCCACTTACCAGCTATGTGACCTTAGGCAATTAATTTCACATACCCTAGCCTTAGTTTCTTTCTCTTTAGAAAGAAAGGGTGCATCTAGACCAGAGTTGGGGAACCTGAGGCCTGAAGGTCACATATGATTTTTTTGACTGAATCCAAATTTAACCAGGTCTGGACAGTCTTGATAACTGGTCTAGACAGTCATCAAGGGACCTTCTACATTATATAAGCCATTAACATGTGAGCTAGAATTGAGGGAATGGTCTTTATGGGGTAGATAGTCGTTGGGCTTATTCTTCGTTTTCGAAGAGGACCATGACATCAGGGAAATGATGACATGACTTGCAGTTGTCATAGGTGGAGAGAGAGCATTCTTTGCAGGGGGAACAATGGGGAAAAAAGGCATCAGACTGTAATCTCCCTGAGGGTAGGCACTGTTATTATTTTTGTCTTTGTGTCCCTAGATGCTGTGCCTAGAGCACAACAGGTGCTAAATAGCATGATAAGTACTGGTCCATAGAGAGATTGATTGACTGACCCAGTACTGGAGTTTGGTTGGATCAGAAGAAGCAGAGTAATGGAAAGAGAAAGAAACGGCAGGACTTCAGTGGGCTCAGGAGTGAGATCTGCCCCCAGAATAATCTGCTAAAAATCCCTACCAGAACACACGCTTCAGCATTGACAGAAACAGAAGATGCATGATGCTGACGCTAGAGTGTGGGTTCATGGGGCAGGGAGGCAGCAAATGTCAGCACCCAAAGGGACCCAGAGAGCTGAGTTTCTGAGAGGGTTAAAGCTCAGCCTTCCTGATGCCCTGTGTTTCTCCTGCCCCACAATCCACCCTGAGACTAGAGACTCTTTGTCTTTCTTTCTTTGCCTTTCTCTTTCTTTCTCTCTCTCTTTCCTTCTTTCTTTTCTTCTTTACTTCCTTATTTCATGCTCTTTCTTTCTCTTTCCTTCTCTCTTTTTTCTTCCTTCCTTTCTTTTCTTTCTTCCTTCCTTCTTTTCCTCCTTTCCTCTTCTTCCTTCTCCCTCTCCCTCTCTTCCTCCTTCTTCCCCTTACTCTCTTCCTTCCCCTTCTCCTTCTTCCTAGGAGTGTGTCTAAGGAGAATACCCAGGTTGAAAAGGGAACTAGAACTCATGCCAAGGAGGACCATAAAGGGCTAACATATTCTGAGAAACATGTATCAGAGTGGAATCATCCAATCATAGATTTAGAGCTGGAAAAAGCCTTCTGAGTCACTGAGTTCAGCCCCTTCCTTTTACAGGTGGGAAATGAGGCCTAGTGAGGTTAAATGACTTGCCCAGGGTCACACAAGATAAAATTATTAAATGCCTCCTATGTGCCAGGCCCCAAGCTAAGCACAAGGAAGGCCAAAACAGTCCCTGCCCTCAAGTCTCTTCCAGTCTAATGGGGAAGACAACATTTAAACAATTCCATACAAGCAAGATATTTTGGGATGAACTGAAGGCAATCTCAGAGGGAGGGCCCTGGCATTAAGGGGGATTAAGGAATTCCGCTTGCAGAAGGTGGGATGGAACTGGGAAGTATTTCAGGCAGGATTCAAACCCAGGGCTCTATTCACTCCATGACTACCATCTTCAAGTACTTGAAGCTATGAAGAGTTTGGCCCCAGAAAGCAGAACTATGAGCAGACAGGCAGCTTTTAACACAACATAAGGAAAGATGCGCTAACAATCATAGCTTTCCAAAAGTAGAATGGGCAGTCTCTGATGGCAATAAGCTCCCCATCACTGGGGAACCTTCAAGCAAAGGCTGAATGGCCTCTAGTCAGGGATACTGAAGGTGGTGTGGCAGGGGAGTGCCCTTTGGGTGAGGTTGGAGTAGGTGACCTTTGGAGTCCCATTCCAACTCTGAGATGATCCATTTCAGCAGGGCTGAGTATAGAGTAAGTGTTTAATAAATATCTGTGGATGGATTCCCTTGTGGCGATTGCAGAGGTGGGGTTGGTGAGGTTAGGGAAGGTAGAATCCCCAGCCCACTGAAGCAATGCTTTTGGTTGAAGGCTGGGGGGGACAGAGAGACTCTTCCAGAGCAGCCTGGGAGCAGGATCTTGGCTCTTCTCTCATTCCCAAAAAAGCAAGTCAGAGTCCGCCTTTCTACTCTGTTCTCAGCTCTCTCCTCTTCCACGGCACCAATCCTGACACAAGCGACACCACACTGTCTCTTTCCTGCCCAGGGGCTCTCTCCAATTGTTTTCTGGCCTGCTAGACCCTCGACTCTCCAGCAATGATCTATGATTTATGACTGATGAGCTCGGCATCTGTGGGAAAAGGAAGGTCCAAGGGGAGGAGTGAAGCATGAAGGCTATTCAATGATTCTGGCTGGATATTTTAAATCAATAATTCAAAGAGGGCCAGGGAGGTGGGGGAGGTGGGCTTGGAACAGTTCTTGGGGCTTTTCAGAGAAGAAGTTCCTTCACAACTATCCCTCCTCCTCCCCCCAGGGCTTTCCTCTCTGATAGAATGTCCATATGACATCCTAGAGCTCACCTAAGACTGTTCCTTGGGTCTCAAAGGGCATGAGAGTCAGGCAATTGGTCTGGCATGGGGGTAGAGGGTGGTCTTCAGTGACAGGAGACAAAACAGATGTTTGCCTCCTGGACGGGTAAGAACTCTGTTGCCTCAGCCTGAAAAATTAACTGCTATATTTAAAAGCATTGTTCGGTTGTTATGGCAACGAAGGGCCTAAGAATAATATAAAAAGAAAATGATATGCCAGGTTGTCATAGGCAACCAGATTTTAAGGGGAGGGGGGTATATAGCAAAGTGGGGCAGGGTTGAAGTTCAAACTCTCTCCCTGCTGGCTCTGGTGCCATCTGCCCCTCCAACATCTCAGAGGCACCTGGGGGCCTGACACTTGGGCTCTGGACTCAGGTCCAGGGAGAAAGGGAAATTGCTCTCCCTTGGCTATTGAGCCTGAAGACAAAAGTGGTTTCCTTTTCCTATTTGCTGGGCACCTGACCCCACCTTCGAAACCTGAGCCCAAGCCGCCCTCCCAAACAGATGGCCAGGGAGATGGTCCAAAAATAACCTCCCAGTCCCCTCCCCCTTCCAACCTGGGAACACTTCCCCCTCCCCCAAGGCTGGCAAGACTCCCTAAGGGGCGCCAAAGGCAGCAGATGGGCAAAGTACAGGCTAAGTGCTAGAGATGAGCTTATTGATCCCTGGGCCTAGATGTTAAAACTGGAACACAGCCCAGGACTGAGCAGAGGCAGTGTAGAATGGTACTGGTACTGGCCTCAGGGGCAGGAAGACTTGGGTTCGAATCCCACCTCAGAGACTTGCTGTTCCACTCCAGGTAAATCATTTCAACTTTCTGGATATCAATTCTCACTTGACTCAATGGCCTCTAAGGTCCTGCCTGGCTCTAGATCTAGAGGGTCCCTGGCACTGGAGCTACTGGCAAAAGCAGGAGTAGAAGGATTGGGGAGGCAGGAAGAGTTGTAGCAGGTGAGGCCCTTAGTCTGGGATGATCTGATGCTACTTTCCCTAAAGATGGGCCTCAGCTGTCCCATGAGGAGGTTTCCTAGATTGTCTGGAGGGAGACAGGGAGGAATCACAGAGTCTTATATATGGCAAGAACCACAAAGGATATCTAGTCCAAGCTGTAAGGGACCAAGTGGCCCTTTTATACCCCCTCGTCCAAGTGGACAGCCAGCCTTCATCTGAAGAACAAGACAGAATCTCCTACTTTATAGCATTAGAAAACAGGGCTTGACATCAAGCCTTATTCCTGGTCTTGGCACCTTCCTCTCGTTTCTGGTTCTGCCCTTGGGCCAAGCATGATGGGCTTGATGCTTCTCTATGAAAGCTCTTCAGGTCCTCAACGATATCGATCACATTCCCCATCCCTAAAACATCACTTTCTTGGCCCATGTACCTGGCACATAGTAGGCACTTAAATGTTTATTGACTTGACTTGACTTGGATTTCTAGGTCAAACATGCCCAGATGATCCCTCAGTGGATCCCCATATGGTTAGGAACCTGTGCTCCTACTTTGCTGGGGCATGTCAGGAGGCCGAATGCCTCACCTAACCCCCATGGCAGGAATGCAAGAAATTAGGACAAAGTTGTGACCTCCCATAGCAGAAAGGGACAGAAAAAGGAGACAGAGACTGAGGAGAGAGACAGAGACAGAGAGAGAGAGAGAGAGAGAGAGAGAGAGAGAGAGAGAGAGAGAGAGAGAAGAGAGAGAGAGAGAGAGAAATCCAAAGTCCGACATCAATAGCATCCTCCTGTAAATGAGGTAAGCCAAGGTTACCAGCAGGGACAATGTGGCCATTAACAAAATGATCTAAACAGATCCTGAGCACCTACCTGAGATCAAGGGTGGGCAGATACACAGGAAGAATCAAAGTATCTAAGAATTGAGAGGGAGCTCAGATGTATCCAGGCCTAACTAAGTCCTGTCTAAGGCTGTCTAAGAATGATAATAGTTCACATTGACATATCTGTATGTGTGTATGCGCAAGCACATGTGCATATACATATATACACATACATATATACATGTATATATATGTACAGACACATATATATACACATACATATAATATATATGCATATAATACATATACATGTGTATTATATATACATCTTCCTCTATGTATGTGAGTGGCTTCAAGTTTCAAAAAGTCTTTACAGGCAATATTGCTTCTGAGCCTCTGAACAACCCTGGAAGGAGGTGGGTGCTACTGTTATAAATTAGATGATGGATAGATGATAGATCGATCGATCAATCAATAGATGGATAGATGATAGATAGATTGATAGTAGCTAGATAGAACATTTATTAAGTATTGACTATTTAAATACTTAAATACTAAGTATTTACTATTTATTTACTTAGCACTGTGCTAAGCAAATACAAATACAAGTAAAAAACATCAGGAGTTTAAGGAGTTTAAATTCTAATGGGGGGGCACCTAAAGGGGCGCTTGAAAGCTGGGAGAGAAAGAAGTAGTGTAGAGGACTGAGGCAGGGAGCAAGACTTCTTGTGGGAGGTAAAGAAGTCTGGAAAAAAAGGAGAGGTGAGAGGGAAGATAGGAACACCATCTTGAGGAATGATGTTCTGGCCTAAGGGCTCACAGATCAGAACAGAAAGCCCCAGGGTGGAGGTATCTCTAGGGCGAGAAGGCTGCTGTCAGAGAGGTAGAGAAATTTGGATAGTGTGGGATGGAATCCAAAGTTCACTTTACAGCCAAAGAAACTGGGTCCCATGCCTGAGGTGGGATCTGAAATCAGGTTTGAACTCCAAGTCCAGCACTCTACTGACTTGAGATACTTCTCCAACATTCTTGACAAGTAAGGAATTCAGCATTTTCCTGAAGCCCTCCCATGAGGAGGAGCACCCCATTTAACCTTGGATAGCTAACTGTTATTAAGAAGCTTTTCCTGATGTCTAGCCCAAATTTCCATCTTTGCAAATCCCACTCCTTGCTTCCAGTGATGCCTTCTGGGGCCAAGTAGATCAAGTCCAATATTTCTTCTTTGAATGCCCAAAGACCCTTCCCATGTCTTTCACTCCCCACCCCCAAGTCATCTCTTTTCTGGACTAAAAATCTCCAGATCCTTTCATTATTCCTCATAATTTTACCTTGAGGTCCTTCACCATCCTAGAAGCTACATTACCAATCTTCACAGTTTGTGATCTGAGCACACAAGGGATGGACCTTCCTAGGGACCATCCAGTCATAGAATTACAGACTCTTGTGGCTAGAACAGACTTTTGAGGGCACCTTGTCCACCTCTACCTAAGCAAGAGCCCTTCCCATGGCATCTCTGACAAGGGACCCCTCAGACTAATGGCCTTTTCATCCATCTCCATCTAAATGAGACTGGAATTACAGTCAAAGGACCTTGGGCCCAATTCCTAGTTCTGCTAACACTTAGAGCTACCCCAGAGTCAAACGGGCTTCCTGAGGTCATGGGTTCTCCATCACTGGAGGTCCTAGCGCAGAGGCTAGATACTATAGAGGAGATTCCCATTCAGGGACCTTGGCAGCTCTAGGATACTGGAACAAATCACTTCTCCTAGGTAATGTTAAGTCACTAGGTAGCCACATATATTTTTCCTATTTGTGTTTGAGCCCACAAGGTCTAGGGTTTCTTAGCCTTGCTTTAATTTCAGAGCCCCTTTGGCAGGCTGTTGAAGCTTAAGGATACTTTTACAAAATCATCTTTTGAAATGTATAAGATTACAAAGGAAACAAAATTTTATTGAAATAAAGATGTATTTTCCCCATCCATGCTCATGAGCTCCCTGATATCTGTCTGTAGACCCTTGAGAGTCTGTGGATCCCAGGTTCAGAATCCCTGGCCCAGTGTAGCTTCCTCATTTCCTAGATGAGGAATCAGAGCATCAGAAAGGAAAAATAACACATCCAAGATAACTCAGGTAAAGGGGCATAATTCAACCACTCAGTTTGACCCACCTTTAGTAAATACCATCTTTGGGCAAAGTATTGTGCTAGGGACTAGTGAGAGAAGGGCAGAAACACGACATTCCCTGCCCCCAAGGAGCTTATATTCTATGGAAGGGATAGGAGGACATGGACCCAAGTGAGTAAATAGAAAGTAATTTAAGGAAAGAAAGAGGACTAATAACTGGAATCAAGAACAACCTCCTATAGGAGAGGGTACCCAAGTTGAGCTTTGAAGGAACCCTAGGAAGTAGAGGTGAAATAGGAGAGTATTACAAATATGGCAGACAACGTGAACAAAGGCACACAGGTAGGAAATCACAGTCAGCAGGTCGTTTTGAATGGAGAGTGAATGAAGAGGAATAACATGAAATAAGGATGGAAAGGTAAGTGGGATCCAGACTGTGGAGAGCTTAAAACGTAAGGCTGATGATTTCATATTTTATCCTAGAGGTAATGAATAAAAATAAGAAAAGCAAAATTATATGTGTGTGTATATATGTGTCACACACACAAATTCAGTGCTTTAAGGATCCATGGTTTCATCAGGATACAGGCTCTCTCCCTCCATACAGAACATAGACCCTTCATGCCTTACTGGTAGGTTGTCTTTGCTAGATTCTGAAGCTCTAATAATTTATGTCCTGGGGCCCAATCATCTGGTGATGAGCTTCTTTGAACCTAGCTGGGTTGATGCTCAGACGAGCCTTAGCGTCCATTGCTGAGCCTCCAATAGGAGCCTTTTCAGCTGGGTAGGCCCTGCCAGAATGAGATATCTGCTGGCAAAGCTTTGAAAACTCAAGGTCAAGTCCACCCCCATGAGGCACTGGAGGAGGACTTGAGTGGAGGATTAATAATTATGTGTTTCTTTAATTCACTGGATCCATGAGCTCATAGGTGTGGGGAAGGTTTATCTTCCTACCTAACACTTTACAGTTTCAGGAAGATGAAACTAATGCCCAAAAGAGAAGGGACTGACCTAAGGTCACATTGTGAGTTGGCTGAAAAGTACTGAGCATTAACCCAGGTCTCCTGCCTCTCTAACTCCTCCATAAGCTGTCTCCCTTTGAGAAAAGGAGAAGGTGCTGTTGAAATCTAAATTATGGAGTCTCCACACTCAGTAGAAAGGCCCAAGGATGTAGGTTAGCCGCTCCCACCCAGGGGGCTAGGAGGGTGTCTAAACAATGGAGGAGACCCAGCTGGTTAGAGGAGAATAAGGACTATGGCATTCTCACCTTAAAACAGGAATAATCTGGGAAGCCTTGTGGGAACCTAATACATAAACTCAGAGACTCAGAAACACACACACATACACACACACACAAACATGCAAACACAGACACACACTTGATCACTTCTCTCTAGCACTGCCCAGTCCTGGCCCCAACCCTAAGGAAGGAGACTTTCTCATCAGTGATAGGTAAGGGTAGAGCTCTTTCTCCTGAGAACTTGAAAGGCTTTTGTAATCATAGGTGAGTCCTAGCAACATCAGTCTCTGCTCAGCAGAAGCGTGTTAACGAGTTAACATCTGTGGGCCAAATGGAACCAACACCAACCCCCAATATTTACAAAGTTTACCCCACAATGTGCCAGCTCTGTGTGCCCCTCCCCTATCCCCACCTCCACTTCTACACTAGGTTGGGATGGTGGAGCAGTGGGAGGCTCAGGCCCTGCCTTGGAGAAGCTCACAATCTGGCTGAGAACACGAGACACACTCCAAATCATCAGAGGAAGACTTAGGCTGGGTGGGAGGACCCAGGTTACAGATATTAGAATTGGTATTCTGAGTGATGAAGCAATCTAGACGACCTTGCTTCCAGAAGGAGGCAGAACAGGGACTGGGCCTTTAAGGATTACCATAAATGAGAGGGCTGTTACACTTTCCCTGCTCCATGTTTATAGGGTATCCTAGGCAAGTGATTTCTCCTTTTAGCACCTCCCTTTCTCTGTCTGCCAAACAGATTCAACATGTTTCAGGAGACATAAAACTCCTGATCAAGGAAGTAACATTAGAGCTGTCAGCACCAGTGGTGGGGAGGAGGGGGAGGAAGGAGGAGTCTGGGTGTCTGGCAATAATCACATTTCCTCATTTCCTTCCCCCATAGGAGCAAGTGTCCTAGATGAATGTGATAGACTCCACCATGTTTGGGAATGGAATTCTACTCCATGACTCCCCAAAGAAGGACTCCCCAGAATTCAATGTGGCACATAGGAGGTATTTAATATATGCTTATGGACCGACTACAACATGCCTAATAAGTTGTCATTTAGTACTTGAAGACTTCTGGTGATGGCAGCTCATTACTTTGGGAGGTAGTCCACAAGCATTTAGTAACCATCTGCTGTGAGTCAGTGGGCAGCTATGTGGTACAATGGATAGAGTGATGGGCCTGGAGTCAGGAAGACTCATCATCCATTAGCTGTGTGTCCCTGGGCAAGTCATTTAACCCTGGCTGCCTCATTTTCTTCATTTGTCAAATGAGCTGGAGAAAGAAAGAGCAACCCACTCCAGTATCTTCACCAAGAAAATCCAAATGAGGTCATGAAGACTCAAAAATGACTGCACATTTGATGGTGCTAAGCACCGGGCATGTCATTTTGGGGTCTTACTTCAGTGATTTTTTTTTCAGAGGGGGAAGGGATTGGTGTTGTGCATCTGTACTTGTGTTTTCATGGATGTAAGGACTTCCCAAAGAGGAAGCACTCTCTATTGATGCAGATAGGCAATTATCTGTGCTTTAAAGTCTTAGAGAGTCATCTGGGGGTATCGAGAGATTAAATGACACCCACATTCACACAGTTAGCATATGTCAGAGTTAGGACTTGAACCCGAGTCTCCCTGAGTCCATGCCTCTAAGTTTTCTTTCACCCTTCCTTTCCAGTGTTCAGACAATATAGATGAAAAACATCACCTTGTAGGGAGCAGAAGGGGATGGAGGGAAAGGTGTCTGAGATGGTGAGTTTTTCTCCACAAGATAAAGCCAGGCCACAAGCAGCTAGGACAGCAGCTAAGGGAAAGATATTTGCTCCAAGTCATCCAGCAATTCCTAGTCTGAGAGAGCAGTCTTGCTCCCAACCACATGTTCCAACCTGAAGAATTCAATTCTCGGCATGATGTCAGCAGGGTCCTCTTCCTAACCAGGACATTTGCTTTGAGCAAACTGGCCTCTTCTAGGTCAACTTGCCAACCTACCCATCCTCCCCTTGTACCCTATCAATAGTTCATATACCAACCCATTTCAGAAGCTTGTCAGAATTTTTCAATGAGTTGCCCAAGGAGGACCTCAGCCTCCCAATCTGTTGGCATCCAACTCAATAAATATTTATTAAGTGACTGTAACATGCAAAACATTGTACTCGATTCTTTCGGCATTAAGAAGTCCAGCATGACGGGTTCACCAGTTGGCAGGCACTACCTTTTTCTTGGCAGTACACCTAAAGGGAAATGATTCATGCACAGACCCATTCCTTTGTGACAAGTTTACTAAAAAGGCGAGGGGAGACTTTCAGTCCTTCTTTGAGTCCCATGACTGCTAGCTGTTAGGATCCTGTAAATTCTGACCCAGGTCCACTTGAGCCAGGGTGGGGGGGCAGGGTTCAGAATGCAAAGATCACTAACTATGACAGATTTATCCATCATAATCCAACTCTATGGTGTTCTCTGTGCCTAAGACCTCAGGCAGATCTCAGCACAGTTCAATTTATAAGACTCTCCAAGAATCCACATAATGTTGGGTGATACAGAAGGAAAACCACCCAGGTCACCAAGCTTCCACAAGTCACTCAGCTCTCCTCAGATCAGGACTGCCCCTCCCCTTTTCCTTTTGTTTGCTTCCTTCTAGCACTCTCAGCTCCACAGTCACAGTGTAAGGGTCAGTGCAGATGATACCAGCCCAGAGGTCTGGACTCACCTCTTGCCTTTATCTGTGCCTGTACAGATGCATCTGTACCTCCAGACAGCATCATAGGAAGAGACAGGCTAGTGTCCTCTTTAGGACTATGATACTAAATTCCCTTTCTCCTTTCAACAATTAACTGCCCTCCCTGATTATGGAAATACCTGAGAAAATAAGCAAGGTAGTCACTCACTGCTCTGCCATGATGCATCAGATACAGTAGACTTTCTTCCAAACTCCAGGTCTGCCCAGCCAGGCTTTCCCAACATTTACAGACAAGCAATATGGTTTTATGGATCAAGGACTCACCGTGGGAAGTTCTAAATTTAAAGCTCACCTCCAATACTTTACTACCAAATGTCACCATTGAGAAGTCACTTAAATATTTCTTAGTCTCAGTTTTCTCAGCTGTGAAAGGGAGATAATATCTGTAATACCTACCTCACAAGACTGCTGAGTAAATCTCATTAGTGTAAATTTCAGTTTAAACCAGACCCATTCTAGTGGAGTCTTAGAAAAGATCTATTTTATAGTCTGAAGAACAGGAAATATTACAGGAAGGGTATTCCAAGGGAACAGGAAGTTTTTTTTTTTTAAATAAAATTATATTCTGATCAGATGTTAGCCTTTTCCAGTTAATCAACTAGCATTTATTAAATACCTGTGGAGCAGCTAAGTGGTGCAGTGGATAGACCACCAGTGCAGGAGTCAGGAGGACCTGGGTTCAAATCTCACCTCAAACACTTGACACTCACTAGCTTGTGACCTTGGACAAGTCACTTAACCCCAATTGCCTCATCCTGGGTCATCTCCAGTCATCCTGATGAGTATCTGGTCACTGGATTCAGATGGTTCTGGAGGAGAAGTGAGGCTAGTGACCTGCAGAGCCCTCCCTCACTCAAAACAAAGTCAAGTGCAAGTCATGTCATCATTTCTCTGATGGCACGGTCTTCTTGGGCAACGGACGAACACCCACTTTGGGAACCACGCTGAGCTTGTTGTGTGTCTCAGATGAAATAACATTAATAATGTACTTTGAAACTCTTAAAATACCATGTAAATAGTTATATTACTACTATTTTTTTTGGTGATGACTTCTATATTAATGCTAGCTAGCAGCTGCCATAGATTCCAGGAAAACACCCATGAAGGCATTCCTCCATCCCAAGCACAGCCTAATCATCATTGATTTGCCCTAAACCCAAGCCACTCCATAAGCCACCTAATCCACTTATCGTGTTCGCTCCAGTGAACAGATCACTCACACATGGCTAGGCACTTGGTACCAGAGTTCATTTCCAAGGGAAGCCCACTCTCACAGCTTTTGGTCAAGTTCTACTGTCACCTCAGGGTTAGTAAGCCAACACTGATGATGCTTAGTGGGCAGATGGGAGCTTTATGGTTGCCCAGACAGCATTCCTCCTCATCAGGCCCATAGCCTGTACCATATTGTCCCCAGAACACATTCACTCACAAGTTCTGTTCCATTTGGTTCTGACTAACTGACGGTCATCTGGGGTGTGAAAGTCTGGCATAAAAACCTCAGACTCCCAATCCTCATCCTGCTCCCGTGGAAACAAACTGCTACCTTTTTCTTTTTAAACATTCATTCACTCACTTATTTATAATTTAACATTTTATTTCCTTTTTTTTACATCACAGTCACGTCTGAATGTATCCCACCCTAACTCCCATCTAGTGAGCCTGTCCTTGTAACAAAGGAAAACTGTACTTAAAAAAAAAGTCTAAAGAAAAACTGTTCAATAAAATCAATGGAAAGTGACCACATCTGAAGGCATGTATGATGCTCTGACACCGTAGTGTCCCCTCTCTGGGGACTGGAGGGAGTGACTGATGTCATTTCTACCAAGACCAGTCTTGGCCAAATTGGGAAGTCAGGACTTTAGCAAGACCCTACTCCACCCCCTCCCTCCTCAATATAACAAGTAATTAAGATATTTGAAGATTCAACTGAATATTAGGGGAGGTAGGAGGGACAGAGACTATGGGGCATCCTGAGACTGCCATGTACCACCATTCTGTTGAGCCTAGCCATTCTGTGTGCCATAACATCCTCAGGTCAGCTAGGGCATTGACAATCTACCTCAGTTAGATGGTCAAACCCCATGAGTGAGAAGTGTGTGTGTGTGTGTGTGTGTGTGTGTGTGTGTGTGTGTGTCTACACACACGCGCGTGTGTCGGGGGGCATGGGGAGGGCAAGGAACACACATATATGCATAATCACTCCACAGGGAATGCCAGCCTCCTGTTAGATAGTTTATCCTCCACTCTAGTCTGACCTGCCTTCAGATCCAGCCAGGAGGCAGCTAGGTGGTGCCATAGTGCATCAGGCACTGGTAGTCAGGAAGGCCTGAGTTCAAATCCTGCCTTAGACACTTACTAGCTGTGTTACTATAGGAAAATCTCTCAACCTCTCCCAGTCTTGGTCTCATCATCTGTAAAAATGGGTGTAATGATAGCACCCACCTCACAGTGCAGTTTATAAGGAGTAAGCAACTTTTTTTGAGTAAACAAATTAATAAGATGGTTTACAACCCTTATAGATGCCTCTGAAATGGGAACTGTAATTATTTGTATCCTCCACCAGCTCTGCCTACACTATCTCCAGACTGCAGAATATCTCAGAGGTCAAGTTCAGCCCAGGCCTGGGTAGGAATCCCCCCCCCTACAACTTCTCTAACAAACAGTGAATTAGCTTCTTCCTGAAGACCTCCAGGGACGGAAATTCACTCTCTCTCAAAGCAGTGCATTTCCTTTTTGGCCAGCTCAAATGATTAGGAAACTCCCCACATCAGGCCTAAATCTGCTTCTCAGTCACTCCCCACCCCACCCCCACCTCTTAACCAAGCAGAACAAATTCCTCTTCTATATAACAACCCTTTGAGTATTTGACAGTGATTGTGGGTGAGAACATGTCAATGGCATGTGAATGGGATGCTGACGGTTGAGCTGGGGAGGGAATTGAATCCCAGGGGGCAAGAGACGCTTCCCTCATGGTCTCTTAAAGTTGTGGCAGTGGTTGAATTGCGGAGGGTTAGACTGCCCTGTGATGAGGAAGGGGGTTCAGTGCAGATCAGGAAGTACACAGAGAACTGGTGCCTGTTGCTAAGGAGAACTGGAAGCTGGGCCTGGGGTTTTCATAATCACATCAACAACAGCGACATTTATTGAGGCCTTTAAGTTATGCAATGTGTTTTACAAATATCTCATTTTATCATCCGAACGACACTTGGAACCAGAGGCTGTTAACAGTCACTACAATAACAACAGCTAACATTTATACAGCATCTACTATGTGCCAGCACTGTGCTAAGTGCTTTACGAACATCTCATCTGATCTTCACAACAATCCTAGGAGGTAGGTGCTATTACTGTTCTCATTTTGTAAATGAGGAAACTAAGGCAGACAAGAGGTTAAGTGACTTGCCCAAGGTCACAAAACTAGTAACTTCTGAGACTGGATTTGAACTCAGGCCTTCCAGACTCCAAGTCCAGTGCTCTCTCCTCTGCTTCACTTTCTGTCTAGTATTGATCTCAGCTCCCAACTTTTGTTTCCCAAGGGGAATCCTGAGGTGGGGGGAGGTAGAGCAAAGTGAAGCCTATGAGTAGGTTCTCCCTTTCCAGGGAATCTTTTCTTTTCATAGGATACTTGGGAAATCTCTCTGACTCTCCAAACTATAACAAAAGGATTTTTAAAGCTAGAATGTCAGCTGCTGGTGACAGAATGATTTATTTGGCAGGGGCGGGGGTTGGAGCAGGAAAAGAGGAAGCCTCTTTGGGATACCTCACCTTATACTAGGCAGACATCTGCCCATTCTATTAGCATATGGGACTAGTTCTGAGGGACCTGACATTTCCTGATGAGCAGTTCATACTCTCCCCAGTCATAGGGGAACTTCAGGTGGCTGAGAGCCATCCCCTCTTCTCCACCCTGGGAGGACAATTTCCCCTGTGACAAGTGGCTCATCTCCTGGGGGGATGGGATGGGGAGGGACGATTCCTTCTGTCTATTCCATCTGCTTTCCACCCAGAGGGTACCATATGAATGAGAAAAGGAAATTGATGACTGTTGTTGCCAGTGAGAAGCGAATAGTCAACCACCCTGGGTAGCCAGATGCCTAAAATAACATGCCTCAAAAGGGACTGAGAGGTTATCTCAGTTTACCTTTCTGTTGACATATCCAAAACAGGATTTTGCAGGATTCAGGGGCCTGGACAGGGAGACAGAAGACCCAGGATTAGTCCTGGCCCTGGCACCTCCAGAAAGTGATTGTCCTGCTCTCATCTCCAGCTTCCTCCTCCATAAAGGAAGGATATGATTGGACAAGAATTTAGTAGCCTAGTGAAGCCTAAAGAGAGATGATGCACTAATAGGTACATTCCTTTGTGATAAATCTACTAAAAAGGAGTGTGAAAGACCCCTTCCTGGAATAAAGTTTTCATTTTAAAATTTGTAATGAAAGAAAATGCCACATTTCACTTAGAGGTTAATAAAAGTTCAACCAAGTTCATGGACCCCCTGAAATCTATCCACAATATTCTGTGGAACCCAGGCTAAGAACCCCTGGATTAGATAGCCTTTGAGGCCTCCTTCTGCTCTAGCACCTCCACTTTTTGTTCTAATGCCCCTTCTCTAGTTGACATTTGACATTTCGAAGTCCCTTCTAGCTCTGACTTGAGTGGCAACCTAGCATGATGGCTGGAGTACTAAATTTGGAGTGAGGAAAACCAAACTTTAAATCCTGCCTGGGATACTTATTGGTTGCAAGAATCTGAGCAAGTCACTTAAGCTCTCTGAGCCTCAGTTTCCTTAACTATAAAATGGGAGGAGGGGTGGGATTTAGTAATTTCTAAGGTTCTTCCAATTTTAAATCTATTATGCAACATCCCATTCTGTATCTGCTCTGACATCCTGTGTTCTAAAGTCCCTTCTAGCTTTGGCAATGTATGTTCTAAAGTCTGCACCAGTTCTGACATCTTCTTTATATATATGAATTTTATTTTTAGTGTTCTACAATCACTACCTTATAACTTAGATTTTTTTTCCCCTACCTCCCCTCTCCTTCCCCAAGATGGCATACAGTTTTATATAGGATCTACACAAACATTCCTATTAAATACATTTTCACTATAGTCATGCTGTTTGGAAGAATTATAATGAATGGGAGAAATCCAAAATGTAATATACACACACACATAAAAAAAATGATCTGCTATATTCCATGATTGAATTTCATAGTTCTTTCTCTGGATGTGGAGGCATTTTGCCTTAGGAGACCACTGGGAAAATGTTTTTAAGTCCTTGCATTGCTACGAAGTTCCAAGTCTACCAGAAAAAAAGCTCTTGCACACTGTGGTTGTTGCTGTGCACAAAGTTTTCCCGGTTCTGCTCCTTTCACTCAGCATCAGATCATATAAGTCCTTCCAGACCTCTCTGAAGTCTTCCTGTTCATCATTTCTTATAGCACAATAGTATTCCATTACATTCATATACCACAATTTATTCAGTCATTCCTCAGTTTTGGGGCATCCCCTTGATTTCCAGTTCTTGGCCACCACAAAGAGTGCTGCTATAAATATTTTTGTACATGTGGGACCCTTTCCCATTTTTATGATCTCTTGGGGATCCCACATCTTCTGTTCTAAGGTCAGTACCAGCTCTGACATTTTGTTTTCTAAAGTTTCCCAGCTCTGTCATGCCATGTTTTCAGGCCCCTCCTAGCTCTAAAAGTTAAAGATTTGACTGTGAGATGGGGATTCCCTGAGTGAAAGGGGAACAGCAAAAGTGACTATTTTCACTTGAGTCTCAGAATTTTTCCTTATAGTTATGGGTCTTTTCTTTAGATGATGAGCTGTTTTGTTTTTTTTTTTTTAATTACCAAAAGCTAGATGAAGTGACTGGGTTTCAAAAAGGTACCTGTGACAAGTGTCCCATCCATCACATCTGCTTTCACTTTCCCAAAGTCACATGTCCTACCATGATTGAAACCAGCTGACTTGGCTAGGTTCCCTGGCCACTGCCTATATGTCAAGCCTTAGCCAGCTGTCTCTCCAGAAAAGAGGGGAGAGATGGCCTGGGACAATTCCACTCTAACCCCAAGCTCCTGTGGCTTGGATGTGTCCTGTCACTCTCCAACGCGTCTGAAATGCCACTGATCAACATATGTCAGGAATGACTCCATCTGTGAAATACATGATGATGGGGGAAGAGCAAGAGGCAGCTCTAAGAAAGGGTAGGCAGGGCTATATTTCCCATCTCCCTGATGGGCAGGTACAGATAGATACAGACACATTGTCCTACTTCCTAAAAACAAGAGAGTCACAGGCAGCGGTTGGGAAGAATCACTACAAATAGAAACTGGCACTACTTTGTCACCCACAGTCCCCTGCATCATTGGAAGAGAGCTCCCTGGGCCATAAAAATATGTGATAGTCCTGTCTGAGTCATAACAAAATGATTCATGAAAATTTTCCCAAATAATCTTGGAAGCTTGGAGCATCTAAACTGGCAGGGACTTTGGAGGCAACCTAATCTAAGCCCCTCCTTTTACAAAGGAGGAAACTGAGGCAAGGAGACAAATTCAAGGTGACATGACTGGCATGTCCTCCTGACTCCAGGTCCAAATCCTGAAATACAGCTTTTGGCTGATGGCTCTATAAGCATTGCCAGTAAGTCCTGCTCAGGACCCCAGCAGTGACTTCTGGGAACTGTGAAGACCCTTTCTTTTCCTTAGAAAGAATGAAAGTAGATGCAGTTTAAAAGGAGCCCCTCACAGGAAGTTAGACCCTAAAAATTGGGCTGCTCAGCCTGAATTAGAAATTGGCTCTATTCTAGGACCCTAGGCTAGGGAAATACCAATGAGAAAGAGTAGATTTAACTGGCTCAGTCCCAGGCTGGGGCACCCAATCTGGCTTCACCATGCTTGTCCACTCTTAGCTATAATCCCATTCTGTCACATACCCTGACAGAGCCAGTGAAGTGATCTGCCCTGGGTGACACAACCAGAAGGTGTCAAAGTGGGACATGAAAGTGGTCCTGGCTTTGGACCAACTCGATATCCACTAGTGATTCCACACTGCCTTTCTCTCTTTCACTCATGCAGAAACTAGTGATCAGGTGACTTGCCCATGATGCCACAGCTAGAGGCAATGACTTGAAATCAGGGGAAAGGGCACTGGGTTTGGAGTCACAGAGCTTGTTTTCAAATATCAACTCTCTTATTTGACTACTGGTACTATCTGGGGTACTTCCCTTCCTTCTCTGAGCCTCTGTGTCCTTAACTGTAAAATGAAAGGACGGGATTAGATGACCTCCGAGTTCTCTACTAGCTCTAAACCTAGTCCTGCTGTTACCAGAATGTGTCCTGCCCTTTCCCACCTGAAAGGCTTTCTTCTACCCCCATTTCCCCAATCCCTATCTCATAAAGTTAAAATTCTACATAAACTCTGGGGCTCTTCTCAAAGGTTACTTCTCCCATGGAGCCTTCTCAAAAGCCAGATAAGAGCGACCCCTCTCTACCTTCCCACTGAGAATTCCCAGAGTGCTTTGTTCTTTTATTCATTTTCATACTCTGCTTTGTATCACAGCTCTGAGGACTCAGTCAATCAATTAAAGGCTTACTTGGAGCAGGCACTGACTTAAGAGCTGAGGATACCTGACCTCAAGGTGCTTCCATTCTACTGTAGGAAGTAACATGTCCATACTCTAATATATATGAAGGCAATGTGAGGAAAAAAGGGGAAGACACTGTGACTGGGGAAACAAGAAAGGCTTCATTAAGGAGGGGACATTGGATTGGAACTTTGAAGGAAACTAGGGATCTTAAGAGGGAAAGGTGAGGAGAGAGGGCTGTTGGGTAGCAGCATCTATCCCTCTCCCCTCCCCCCAGCAACTCATATCCAACTGAGGTAGAGGCATGACCAGTAGGATACTGTCATAGCTGAGAATTCATGAGACAAAGTGTGTTTCACTAATGTCTTATACCAATTCTTCTATCCTTCCTACTAACCTACTGTGTGCTGATCTTGACCTGATTCTGAATTTTCACTCCAGTCTCTGTTCCATGACTGCTGTCTGACCATCTAAGTGTGTTGTCAACAGCTTAGCCTGACTCTGGCATGATGTTAGGGTCATATCTGGAACACTGCCCATTCTTCCCTCACTGAGTCCTCTCCATCTAGGTCTGTTTGCCCATAATCCCCAATGCCATCCCTGTACAGGGTAAGGAATATCAGGCAAAGGGGTTGGACTACAGGTCCATCCGAACCCAGACAATTGACCTCTTGTCAGTAATATTGTAGAAGAGGTGCCCACTCAGTCACAGGGGAGACTTGAGGGTCTAACCAAAGCAAGATGCTCAACATGGGTTGGGCTAGAACAGAGATGCAATCTCTTAGACCTCACAGCAGGTCCTGGCTGGAATAGTACCAATTTACAGGGGGATGGGGCTCCAGGAGCCCTGAATGGGGGAAGTGAAAGGGACCAGAGACAAAGGAAGAGGGACAGAGGAAAGCAGAACCCGAAACAAGAGATGGAACCCATGTGAGCACCTGGAGGGAGCAGCTGAGGGCAGAAGGCAGCCTGAGGAATCCCCCAGCCCTGAGGTGGGGGTGAGGCAAGGCAGGGTGTTTCCTTTCCCCTCTCTTCCTGTCTAGTGCTAGCAGGGTGGGAGAAAGCAGTCCCTGTGATTCAGCTTTCAACTTTCCCTGAGTCCAGGAGAAGGCAATGTGGCTGCGGCAAATAACAAAGGAGGTCGCTGTAACAGTAACGGCAATCATAGTAGCCGTTTCCCAGAAGGGAAAATATATGAGGTGTATACTATTCACAAAGAGCCTTTACACAAATTCTCTCTTCATGGGAGAGTTACTGTTGTTCACCCTTCAAGGAAGATCAATGACATCATAGGGTGATGTCTCAACTTGCCTGTGAACTGGATTTAAGTGAGGCAGAGCTGTGCAAAGTCATCAGGATCACTCTGTCCTCCAGAGTCATTGAAGTCCAGTGGCAGGACAAAAGTCCAGATGACTGGGATGGCTGGGGCTGCATTGGATGACCTTGACCTTTATAAATCAAGGTTGTTTCTCAGGCCTCAGTTTGCCTGAGGTGATGCCCATTCGATGACTAAGGACTAGGCAAGAACTGAGACAAAAATTGGCCTAATTTACCATCACGACAATATCAGTCTGGGAGGGGAAGACCCTCAAAATCAAGTTGAAGTGGACCTGGGTTCAAATTCCACCTCTAAAGTCAACTAGTTGTAGGACCTCAGGAAAGCTGTTAAACCTTGCTCCACAGTCTGCTCCCTCATCTATAAAATCAGGATACAGAAACTTGTAATACTTGTAAACCTTAAAGAGCCCTGTGATGAATGCAAGGTGAGACTGATTATCCCCATTTTAGAGATGAGGTCACCCAACTCTAAGCAGGTGAAGCCAGAACTAAAACCTGGGTTTTCTGTCTTCAAGTCCAGCTGGTACTGAACCATACTGTACTAACTTTTGGGTAAATAATCTTCTGGGGGTAGGAAGGGGGGAGTATTATGACCAAGGGTTCCTGATACTTTTCAGGCGGACTGCAAGGTATAGATGCTTAGCTCTTAGAGTTTGGATATGCTGGACATTACAGGTAACTTTGTATCCAGCTGCAGAATACAGGGTGTCCCCAAAACCTTAGCGCAGGCTATAACTTTAAACATATTAGTTTATTAAATCCTTAGTTATTAGTATCAGTGGTATTATTAATTAAATTAATAAAATTAAAGTAAAAGTACTGAATAGCTTAGAACTGCATTAAGACTTTTGGGACACCTTTTATTTCTACCACCCTCTCCACAGAATTAATCAACTCCAGCAATAATAATAATCTCTTGCATCTTCTAGTCTAGTGTTTTTTTTTTCCTTTTGGCTTCTCAAAGGACGACTACCAACCACAGGATCACAAATCTTGAACTAAAATGGACTTTGGATGCCATCTACTCCATCCCCCTCATCTTGCAGATGGGGACACTGGGGTCAAGCCAGGTTAAGTGACTTACCCAAGGTTACACAGGTAGTGGGCATTAAGAAGTGAGATTGGTTTACTCATCTACCCTGAAAGTAAGCAGCAACCCCTGGGTTCTAGGGGAAGACCATCTGCCTGAATATCAAGCAGACTTTCTGCAAGAGAAGGGTCTATGGGTGTACTCTTAAAAGCTGAGAACTTGGGAATCTGCCTTCCTGCCATCCTCCTCCTCATCCCGTGTCCTCTGTCACACTCAAAGAGCTGGAGGAAGAACTTTGGTCCTTGATCCAGGGCAAATGTGCAGCTGGTGCTAGTGAGCTATCACAAGGTTTAGCTTGATGCCCAAGAGGGAAGGAATGGGGATTTTCTTCTCTGTTTTCATTCAAGTCACCAGTAGGCTCAATTTGCATCCACTAGCCCACTTCCCCCATGGGGCCACAGTCTCACTGTGGGAGATCCTGCCCACAGACCCAGGGAACTCTGACCTATCCCCAGCTCCCATGAACTTCAGAAGAGAGGGACCTAAGAACCTTGCTCATAGCCCAACTCCTTCAGTTCTTTGAGATAGGTGCTATCATTTTACAGAGAAGGATAATGGAACCCATAAAGATAAAGTGACTTGCCCAACATCATAAAGCTAGTGAGTAGAAGAACCAGGATCTGAATCCAGATCTCTGATTTCAAATCCAAGGCTCTTTTGTCCCTTAATTTGAATTCATGTGAGTAGTGGTACTGGGAAAGGAACCCCTGGGACTTAGAGTTGTGAGATTTGGGTCTTGGGCTTCATTACTAAATCTTCATTTGACCAGTAAGGGAAAAAAAGCAACCAAATAAAAAACGTCAGTTCTGGATTCAGGAACACCCAATTTTAAGTTTACTCCCTGTGTGACCTTTGACGAGTCACTTAACTCCCATGAGTCTCAGTTTCCTCATCTGTAAAGTGAGAAGGTTGAATTAGAAGGCCCTAGAGGTATCTTCCAGATCTAAATCTCTGTTCCTAACAATAAGTCATTAAACCTAGGGAAGTCAGAGAAGGCTTTGGGAGAGAAGGTAGGATCATGAATTCATATATTTATGGATAAAAGAGATCTTAGAAGTCATCTGATCCAAGCCCATTATTTTTCAGTTGAGGAACTGAGGTCCAGGAGAAGTAATATGCCCAAGGTCACACAGGTAAAAAAGGGAACAGAAAGAATCTGAACCCAGGTCCTTTGACTCAAAGTCTTGATGCAATGAAAAAACGTACTGGATTTGGAGTTGGAGACTCCAAATGTATGACTGTATGACCTTGATTAAATTACCTCTTGGGGCCTCAGTTTCCTCAACTTAAAAATAATGGAGAATTGAGATGGATCGTAAGAGCTGTGTAGAGACTTGCACATGCAGTTCTCTATCCAAAGATAGCACTTCCCATTTTTCCAAGGGGGAAGATGGGCTGGCTCCCAGCCAGAAGAATGGCTATAACATAGCCTACTATTTTGTTCCTGTTCCATTGGACTGGTGTCAGGAGACCCATTTCCCCTCGATTAGCTCTCTTATCTGACAGATGGGCCGGGCCTAATGAGAACATTGGGCTGGGGCAGGCCAGGGCTGAGGGCTGATGGGGAAGGGAAGAATTCTAAGTGGGCCCATCAGGGTGATGTTAACGGATTGACTAATGCATCAGCTAAACCAGGGTTCAATACGTAAAAGTTTTTATCCACTAGCCCTTTCAATAATGAATGTTTACCAAGAGCTAGGAAACCATCAAGTTGACTAGGTAAGAGTCAATCCTTGATAATTCATTGTAATGGCCCTGCTCAGAGGCCCATAGGCTGCTCTCGGCAGGAAGAGAAGGAACCAGAGGACGCCAGGTTTCCAGGCACTTAAAACCACTGACCAGAGATGGGAAATTTGGGGCCAATGAGTCTGAAGGAAAAAGGAGGCTTCTAAGTGCTAGACTGGGGCTGCTTGCCGGGAATTGGTGCTTGAGAACTTCCTGAGAGGCTCTAATAAGAAGTGTCAGGAGTGGGTTAGGGATGTGGGGGTGGGGGTAAGTGAGATGATTACAAAGGCACTAGGTTCCAATTCCCATCACCTGGAGGCCCAGAGGGAAAGGGCCATTATATCACTCAGGAAGCCTTCCCACCATGGCCCAGCCCAAGGACACAACTTGACACAATGCCTAAATTCCCAGCAGAAGATTTCGAAGGAGAAATTCTGACTCAGGTCATGCAGCTGTAGAAGTACCTGAAGGGGCTTGCTTAGTATGAGCTCTAGCCTTTGTGGTCTACCATGTCCAATCCAAGTCCAAGTCTGAAATGGAAGCCAACAGGTGAGGCCCATCAAGCGAGTGGAGAGAACCCAGGAGTATCGAACAGAAGAAGAACTGGATTCACGTTCTGTCTCTTCTATATAGCTGTGTGACCTTCTACAAGTCACTTTCGCCTTCTTTACCGGGTTTTAGCTCTTTTATTTGCAAGATGAGGTTGAACTAAGTGATCAGCAGTGTCCCTGTCAAACTCTAATGCATGATGACACATGGCACAATGGAAAGAAAGAAGGAAAAAAGCATCTCTTAAAATAAGCTACTATCTGCCAAGCACAGTACTAAGGACTTTGCAAATAGCATCTCATTTGATGCTCACAACAAACATGGGAGGTAGGCATTATCAATATCATCCATATTTTATGGAAACTGAGCCAGATATATATTAAAGGACTTGCCCAGGGTCACACTGTGTCCTGATTCCATGCCTACCACCACCACTGTACCACTTGAGTATCTCTTATCTGGAACACTGGATTTGGAGTTAGAGGTCCTGGGTTTGAAAACTGATTCTGTTTCTTACTATGTGACTTTGGTCAATTCACTTAATCTCTAGGCTTCAGTTTGCTCATCTGTGAAGGTTTCTTAGAGCAAGGACTCTTCAGATTCCATACATTGTTGCTATTGTAGAATCTATCAGAGTGCCTGGCATATAGTAAGTGCTGGATAAATGCTCATTCATTGGTTGAGTGACAAGATGACCCCTAACCTAACATCTCTTTCAGCTCTCAGTCCTCTGATATTACGAGTCTTTGGGAGAGCCTTCCTGAAGATGGGCCTGGAGTTGAGCCCTGAAGGAGCAGAAGGGGAGGGTGAGACCATTTAAGGTTGGGGGCAAGAGGGAGAAGAACATGAGTAAAGACCAGAGGAAGGTGAAGGGAACTAGGCTGATTGGAGGAGGAAATGAAACAACAAGATAGAAAGGAGGTATTTTCACTGGCTGTCCGCCAGGTCTGGAATGTTCTCCACCCTCTCTTCTGCCTCCTAGAATCCCTGGTTTCCTTCAAGATTTAGTTCAAGCACCACCTTCTTCAGGAGGCTTTTCTTGGTGCCCCCAGCCCCCAACTACCAGTGGCCCCTCTTCTAAGGTTATCTTGCATACAGTATGTGACCAGTATTGTACTTACCTGTTTATTACGTGTTCTCTCCCCTATTTGAATATATACTCCTTGAAGGGAGGGACAATTTTTGCTTTTCCTTGTATCTCTAGTGCTTAGCACATAGTACCTGATTACTAGATGCTCACTAATTAATCCTCTCCCCACTTACAACAGGAGGAAAGCATGTAGCAACCCTTTTAGGTAACAACACAAACACTATAGCATGCCAGGGGTGTCCACCATTCTCAGCTCCTCTGGGGAAGCCCCAGCTGCTTACTCAGCTCTGCAGCAGGGCCAGGAGTCCCTGATGACTTTCTTGTAACAAGCGCAAAGGCGGAAGGTTGGTGGATTCTGTAAGGCAGAGGCCCCATGACTGCTATATGCTTCAATTCCATTTCTTTCCCTGAGTCTGCTCACAAATGGGAGGACCTAGGGGGTTTACAGTTACCAAAAGCTATGAGGCTCTTAGCACAGTGCCTGGCACATAGTAGGCACTAACTAACAGTTTACTGACTGATTATAAATACTAAGGATGATCAGTCTTGTGTTTCTGAAGGTGCCCCTGCTGGCCCACACTACAGGATAGACAAAACAGATTTAGGTCTAGCACTGGGGAGCTTACATGCTGGGGAGGGGTAAGGTTTATGTGAATGAAAAATAAGGCGATATGTGGTAAATGCTGTAGGCTCTCAAAACAAGGTCTACGAAGGCAAGAGGTATATCTGGAGGGGGATTCCTGGAATTGTCTTAGATTAAGAGTAGGAATGATTTGGAGGAGGTAGGAGGGAGCCTGGTCCCTGCAGGAAGGGATAGGAGGGTTGTGATCAAAGGGAAGTGGGGAGATCTCATTGTTGGAGTGAGTGGGGTCTGATTTCAGAGGTCCTTGAAGACCAGGTAGGGGAGTTTCGGTTTAATATGACCGTGTTTGAAGAGGGAGGGCCAGACTTATGCTAATTATTGGTTCATCCATAGGGAAAGGCTCAAGGGAAGCAATCAGTGTAAGTTCCCAGGCTTGCCTCTGCCTGGCTCCACTATACCAGGGACTGCCAAGAATTCTCACTTCCCAGGGGAGTCTGAGAATTCACTATGTACTCACTGGGCTTACAGTCAGTCACAGAACCAAACTTCTGAGGGGGAGGGGCCTTAGAGTACAGCTAGTTCAACCTCCTTATTGTCTGTCAGGGAAAACTGAGGAGCATGGAGGGGAAGTTTGTGCAGGTGATTAATGTCTTCTAATGCCATAGTCCAGGGCCCTTTCAGCTATACTGACCCACTTATGAGGAGATCCCTCTGTACCCATGACTAAGGAAGGCAGGAGTCTTCCTCTACAAACATTAACATGACCCCTTTCCAGACCCTCAGATGGACAACTGTCCCCATGTCAAAAGAACTGCAAGGTTTTACAAAGTCTCTTCCTCACAATAACTCCATGGGAAGTTCTACAAGCAATATTAAGCAGCCAGATGCTACAGTGTAGAGAGGAATAGGCTGGAATTCAAGGAGACCCAGGTTCAAATCCTCCCTCAGACGCTGGCTAGCTGTGCAAACCTGGGACAATTATTTAACTTCAGTTTGCCTCAGTGTGTTCACCTATAAAATGTGGATCATAATAGGGTGGTTGTGAGAATCAAATGAGATTTTACATACATACATGCATACATATATACACATACACATATATGTATATGTACATGTTTATGTGTGTATGCACACATGCCTATAATTTATATAATTTCATTTGGTCCTCACAACAACCCCCTCTCTCCCCCTCTCTCCCCCTCCCTCCCCCTCCCTCCCCCTCCCTCTCTCTCTCTTTCTCCATACATATGTGTATGTATATATCATATAGCACTTTGCAAAACTTAAGGTGCTATATAAATGTTGGCTATTATTCTATGATTTATTTTCTCTGTTTTACATCTGAGGAAACTGAGGCCCTGAGAGGTCAAGAGGCTTGCCCAGTTTCGCACAGTAAGTTTCAAAGCTGGCATTCAGAATCAAGCCCCCAGAATCTAAATCCATCCCTCTCCGTCTCCTCTGCTGTCCTTTTCCGTTCATACCTCTCTTCTTCTTCCATGGAGACCCTCCAAAAGGACTAAGAGGCTCCAGGTGGGCTGGAGCACAGGGGTCTGGGAAGGAGCCTCCCTTGCTCAGGCTTCTGAAGGAGTAGCTTTCACTTTGGACTAGAAGCTCCTTGAGGTCAGGGACAGCTTCACTTTTGTCTCTGTATCCCCAGCACCTAGTACATTGTCTGCACATAGTACGTGCCTAATAAAAGTCTGCTGATCAATGTATTGATTATAAGGCACTGTGCTAAGCACTCTGGATACAAAGACAAAGGAAAAAAGGAAAGGTCCCTGTTCTCAAGGAACTCATGCTCTAACAGGGGATACAACATTTTTACGGGTAAGTAAATACAAGGTAATTTAAGGATGGAGAGAGTCCTGGCAGCCAGGAGAAAGGCTTCCTGAAGGAGATACCTGAGCTGGGCCTTAAAGGAAAAGAAGGATGCTGAGAGTTTTTACTATCTCCTGCATGGTGTATAGTGGAAGAATGTTAGGTTAGGAGTCAGGAGAAACCCAGGTTTGAATCTCTTTGCCCATGAACAAATCATTTATACTCACTGAGACTCAGTTTCCTCATCTGTGAAAATGGGAATAATGATATCTATAGTAACTCCTTCAAAGGGCTATCTGAGGATCTAGTGAGAAAACCTAAATAAAACCCTAAGTGCTCTATAAATGTCAGTGATGATGATGATCATCACGGAGGAAGAGGATAGACATTTATATAGTGCCAGGCACGCTGCTAAGTGCTTTCTAAATATCATCTCATTGGAACTTCTTGCCAACCCTGGTGCCATTTTACTGTTGAGGAAACTGAGGCAGATAGTTTAAGTGACTTGCCTAGGGGTCACAAGCTAGCGAATGTCTGAGGACACATTTGAACTCGTGTCTTCCTGCTTCTAGGCCCAGAACTCTACCCCCTGCTTCACCCAACTGCCTCCAATAATAACTATTATCCTTTAACGAAGTATCCTTTAACCCGCTAAAAGATGTAAACAACAAAAAACAACACAACCCCAAAAGTTTGGGAATGTTGGGGGGGGTCTCCTCTTCTCGTGTTCTTGTGATTAGGTAGGAGTGGCACGTTCAAGGGAGGATTGGCCTTGGGTGGAGGGTGCTGCTACTGAATCACCATGCATTCCGAGGGCATCTTCAGTTTCCCCCAAACAGAGCTGAGGGGGGGACTTTCCATGTGGATGCCATATGGCCTGTGTGTTGCAGTTTTTTGCAAGGTCCCTGCCAGCTGTCAGGGCCTGGGTAACCCCGGCCAGCTCCCTTCGGCAAACAGGAAGCAGGCCTGCAACCCTCAACAAGAAACCAATATTCAGGGTGGCCTTTGGAGGAAAGACTGAGAGGAGCCTGTTGGGAGAGTGAGAGCTAACTGATAAAGATACTGCAGCGGCCTGAATCCTACAAATTATCAGCTCCTGTTTGTCCCCTCTCTGTCTGTTCACCCAGTTCAAAGCCTATGTTCTGGGGAAGATGTTTTCTTTCCCTAATGAGTCTAGTGGAAAATCTCCCACTCTAGAGTCAGATGACCTGTCAGACACCTCTGATGTTTACTACAGGTGCTGCCTTAGACAAGCCCCTTGACCCCCGAGCATCTTGGTTTCGTCATCAAGTCCACAGTCAATGAGTCCAAGCTCTACAAGTGGGCCAGGGCTGTTCTGGCTTTTGGCCTTTGTTTTCCCTAGTGTCCAGCACAGTGACTAGCCCTTACTCCAGTATTCAGACTGATCGATTATCCTACTAAGGTAACTACTTATCCCATCGATGAACATCACAACTCATCCTTGTCTGTCTATTCTCCCCCAGGCCCTTTTCTTCCACCAGGGAGCTCCTCCTAAAGCACCTCCTCCATAAACTCCACTTATGGAAGTACTCAGGCTCCTCAGCCTTTATCCTCTGCCTGACCCTGCCTGGGACTTTATGTTCTTCAAAATCATGCCTTCCCTCTTATGGCCCGTACCAGAACTTCTCTGAGTTGGGGCTTCCTCACTGCTGGAACAAGCTTCATCCCCTTCTCCCATAGTGGACTTCCTCCTGGAGCCTCCACTGTGAGTGTCACCTTCCCCATTAGATTGTAAGTCCCTTGAGGCCAAAAATTGTCTTTTGCTCATATTTGTACCCTCAACACTTAGCAAAGTATAACACTTAGTACATAGTATTTCATAAATACTTGTTTTCTTCCCTCTCTCCTCTCCCAACTCTTCCTCCCTTCTTTCCCTCTCTCTTCCTTTCCTTTCCTTTTCTTTCCCTCCTTCCCTTCCTTCCTCCCTTCCTCCCTTTGCTATTCTTGTCTATATCCTCCCATAAGTCCACCACAAGGGATCTACCCAGTGTGCCAGGTGAGTGAGGGGATGGGCAGCTTCCTTACTTTTGCAAGCATAGACAGAGCTCAATCTGGATAGATGAGCCTGGAGTTGGAATCTTTGCTCTGTCACTGACTTTTTGTAACAAGTCTCTTACCTTCTCTGGGTCCCAGTTTCCTTTTCTGTAAGATGAGTGGGTTAGACTAGATAAAGGCTCCTTTCTAAAATCAGATATCATGAAACTCTTGATATCATGAAGAAATCAGGGGCATCCAAGGGTTATCCACAGGTCACCCCTTGCTCTGGCCATAGGATCAACTCATCTTTTTTTTTTTTCACATACAAGTCCTTGGTAATATCCTCTATACCAGGGTACCTTTAAACTTCCTCCTTTGCAATTACTTGCTTGTCCTGCAGTCTGTTCTCGGCCCACCATACACCTCTCCATTACCCTTGGGTGATCCTCAGTCCTCAGACACCAGAACAGTCAATGACTCATCCTCCCAGTCATTCAACCACCCATGCAACGAAGACTTGAACCAAGTAGGTAATTAATATGTAATTGTTAAATCCAGTTGATCTAGTGGAAGAAAGCAAGCCTAGAAGCCCATAAGGGAGGAAAAGGTTTTAAGAAGGGGCAGGAGATCAGACAGAGTGGCACAATCAAGAAGGCAAAGATTTGGCAGAAGACTATAGATTCTCCTCCAAATGGAGTCAGTTTGACTAAAATATGTGTGAAAGGGGAATTAGGTGAGGCAAAGCTTGGCCTGGTAGGTTGGAGCCAGACTAGAGAGGAAGAGTTGCATTTTGCCCATGAGGCAATGGGAAGCCCTTGGTGTCTGACCAAAGAGTGGCATGGACAGAACTGTCTCTTGTGAATTCCTTGATGACCTGCCCCCAAATGGTGAGCACAGAGCATTTAGTATCTTATCTACTGACTTCAGAAAAGAGGATTCTGGAGAAGACACATCCCTCACCTAGTTCATCAAAGCCCAATGGGAGGAGAGGTTGTGTGCCTATCTAGTGGCTGTCTTCCTTTTAAGACCTGACAACATATATGAAGGAGCATTGGCTCCTTCATATCTTCCCTGAAAAGGGAAAATGGAGAGATCACAGAAACGAAAACTTGGACCCTTAAGGTCATTTACTCTAATCCCCTCACTTTATAGAGGAAGAAACTGAGGCTCAGAGAGGACCAGTGACTTACCAGAAGTCTTATAGCTAGTAACAAAACAGAGATTCAAACCAGACTCACTGACTCCAAAGTTAATGCTTTTCCCACTACTCTATTGTTGTTAGTTAGTGCTAACAGAGAGTGCCTAGATTCGCGGGATTTCATCTTGGTTCTACACAGCAGGCTAAGGGTACATCAATTGTGAACTGGAATCCAGCAGTTCAAAGGTCTTCATCTCACAAAGAAGGAAACTGAGGCAGAGGTGAAATGATTTGCCCAGAATCACACAGTTATTAAGTGTCTGAGGTAAAATTTAAACTGATTCCAAGCACATGGAGCTATCCAGGATGCCCCTATTATACCACAGAGCTGTGTGAGACCTAAGAGGTCATATAGACCAATTAGCTCCTTTAATGTTACAGATGAGGAAACTGAGACCCATTAGAGGTGAAATGACTTGCCCAAGGTCATACAGTTAAGTGACAGAGATGACATTCAAATCCAGATCATCTGACTCCAGTTCCCATGTACCATATTCCTTCTTTTCTTGTTACATTCACAGGATGTTAGAAGAAAAAGCCTCCTCAGAAATGATCTAATTCCAAACTCATTCTCTTACAATTCATTTACAATTCAATTCAATACAAGGTGCATTTATCAAGCACCTTCTGTGTGTAGAGTACTGTGCTAGGCACTCAGAATACAAGGCAAATACATACATATGTACATATATGTGTGTATATCTAGCTATCTATTGCTCCTGCCCTAAAGGAGGCTTCATCCTACTGAAGGAAAAGGAGCCTCAGAAAATGTCTTGTCAAGGAGCAGAGAGAGCCCAAGTCTTCTGGCTCTTAGTCCAGTGTTCTTTCTTCTATACTATGCCTTGCAAAGAAATCTTTCCTCCTCAGATCACTTGCAGAACGCTTCCTTCCATGTACTTAAAGATTATGCCCATTTTCTTTTCAATAATGAAGTACAATGTTGGAAGGAGGTGGGAGGGAGCCCCAGCAGGCCCCCTCTGCAATCCACTGGGCCACTACTCAGGAGTCCTTTTGAGAAAAATACAGCACATCTCAATGATCACCACACAAAGGCCAGGATAGGAAAGGCAAGAGCTTGGGAGAACAAACAGATCCTGTCACCCACTTGCCAGCCCCTCTTGGTTCTGGAAGCACCTTCATTCACAGGCAACAAGTTCACCTGACCTCCTTCACTCACCCCTGTCTGTCTGTGTGCAGTGTCTCACTGAAGACAGCCTCTCTGGTTTCCATGACAGCCTTCCCTGGATTCCTGCTAGCCCATCACTTCTCATAAGAGCCATATAACCACCCCGATGGAGAGATCCAACAGATATTATGATGTACATTTTACAGATGAGAAAACTGTGGCTCAGAGATTACATGACTTGTCCATGGATCACAGAATTGGAGATTCTTTATTGAAAAGAAATCAGGCATAAGTTTTGCGTACATAGAGAGAAGTTTTCTGCAATCTGGAGCTAAAAGAGGCCAGCTAATACAATTTTTTCCTTGTTTTACAGATAAGGAAAGGGAAGCCCAGGGAAGTGAAGTAAGGCAGAAAGGGTCAGAGGAAGAATTTGAACCCAGATTCTGTGGCTTGAGCCAGTACCTTTCCCACCACATGAAGTTACAGCTAATAAATGCTAGAGGCAGAATTTTAACCTAGGTTTTCCTCTCTGAGTCTAGAATTCTATCTAATGAGATATGCTTCTTCCTCCTCATTTACAAAAGGTTCATGGACTAAAAGTTGGTCTGTCACCCCACTCCCTGAGAACTCAGAAGGCAGTTTATCACAAAGAAAGGGTATGTGACTGCAGACTTAGACTCAGGAGACAATTGAATTTAAGCCCTCCTTCTGACACTAGCTATGTGATCATAAGCAAGTTATTTAAATTCTGAACCTCAGTTTCCACCTCTGAACCATGGGGATAAGAATACCTGTAGCATCTGCTTCATGAGGATGCTGGATCCTGTTACCAGGATCAAATAAAATCATGCATTTAAAGCATTTTGAAAACTTTGAACCACCAGAGAAATGTCAGCTGCTATTACGGAAACTGACATGCAGAGCTGTCTTCCAGGAGCTGAAGGGTGGTGACAGGGACAAGTAATTAGATTTGTCTTACTTGTTTCTAGAAGGTGGAACTCAGAGCAGTGGGTGGAAGTGACAGGGAGGCAGGCTTCACTTCACAGAAAGAACTTCCCAACGATTCCAGCTGTCTCAAAGTAGAATGGGCTTCAGTGGGATCTGACAATCTCCCTCATTCACTGGAGGTTATCTACCAGAGGCTGGGGAGATTTTGTAAAGGGAGTCATAGATTCACAGTCAGAAGGAATTTATGGGTCATAAAATCCAATCCCTTCATCTGACAGATGAGTGTCAAGGAAAAATAATGACTTGCCCAAGGTCATACAGATAGTAAGTGGAAGAGGCTGAATTCCTGTGCATGTAGCTTCTGGGTAGGGTACTAGTAACAGTTGATATTTTTGTAAGGTTCCCCACTCCTGCAAGGTTTATAGAATGCTTTGTGTATATTATATTATTTAGAACCCTCCAATCCACTGCCATCCTTCTAATCACCCAACTCTACAACCTTAGTGTCCTCCTCCATTTTACATTCTCCCTCATCCCATGTATCTGATTACTTGTGGTATGGACCCTTACACAACGTCTCTTACAGCTGTTCCCTTCTTTCTCTTCCTGTGGCCACCACCTTGGTTCAGACCTTAGTTAATCACTTCTCCCCACACGTACTGCAATAACCTCTTAAATGGACTCCCTGTTTCTCTTCTTTCCCCAATTCAATCCACCCTCCATATAGTTGCCAAAATAATATTCCTAAAGCGCAGATCTGGCTATTTTATTCCCTGGCTCAAGACACTTCAGGAGTTTCATAACTTCTCTGGAAGAGGAAATGCTCTGTGTAGCATTTAAAGACATTCACAACCTCACTCCAACCTAACAGTGGCTGGTGGCTGTTGGTGGAGAGAACTTGGGACCTTGAGTCAGGAAGACCTAAGTTCAAATCTGGTTTCAGACATTTATTAGCTGTATGCACAGGTATTATTTAATTGTTGTCTTTTTATATACAGCTTCTAGCCTATTTCCTGGTAAAAAGCCTAGGTTCCTAAGAAACACCTGATTGGTATAATAAAAGTATAATTATCTTCATTTGGCAGAGGGGAAACTGAGGCAGAGAACTGTTCAGTGACTTGTTCAGAACCACATGAGTGTTCATAGAGGTAGAATTCAAATTCAGGTCTCTTTTGCCTCTGGGTCCAGTGTTTGTTCCACCTAAATCAACACACCAACAGGCATATGTTAGCATCCAAACCAAGAACTCTGTGTGCTGGGAGTGGGGTTACCAAAACAAAAGTGAGATTCTCCCTGCCCTTAGGAGACTTCTGAATGACCTCTGAGATCCCTTCCCATTTGGAAATTCTATAAGTCTAGGATTCTCTGTTTTCTGTGAACATCTGATACATGATGGTTAGGTTCTCATGATAGGATCCAAGAGTCCCTTCAGCCCACAGTGTATCTGTCACTCATTGTAAAACCAGAGTTCTGGGTCCTGGGAACGAATGAGAAACCATGTGGTACAGGAAGGGGGCAGGGGGAGGGGGATAGAAAAGGAAGAGTGTTTCCTCCTCTTTCCTGGGCACAGGGCCAGTAAAAGTTATGAAACAGGGGAATTTTTTCTTGAATATCCTCCCCTCCCCTCCCCTCTGGACAATATCTCCCTCTATTCGGAGTCCCTTTCTCACCTGCTCTCTCCCACTCCTCTGCATGGATTCCATATTTTCCATTACCTGTGGAGGCACCTCCCCTTATTCCAGCTTGTCCCCCGCCCCCAAAGTGCTCCATGCTCCAGAATTACCTACCTCCCCCCTCAAACCCAATTCTATCCCTTCCCCCATGCTTTCAATATGCAATTTAATTGAACAAACCTCTATTAAGTACCATCTGTGTGCAGAGCACTGTCCTCAGAGCCAAGGGAGATAAAACATTTTAGGTAAAGCAAGGTCCCTGCCTTCATTCAGCGCATGATTCAGTAAGTCACAGACAGAGATGACTGCAATACACAAGAATACATAATAAGCGAACTGAAGAGGTACAAACAGTGATGTGGGAGGGAAGCTGATCTCCACTAGGCAGTGGGAGGAAAAGAATCCAATTAGACTCATTCACACCAATGTGAGTGGGAGGCATGGGGTGTAGTAGGAAGTGCTGAAGACACACTCAGAGGCAGAAAGATCTTCAATTCAGGTCTTGCCACTTACTGTATGATTCTGGGCAAACCACTTCAAATCCCAATCTGACCCAACTCAATCTGAGAAGCATTTTTAAAGAGCCTACTATGCACAAAGCACTGGCAATAAAAGGCAAAATTAAAAAAACAAACAAGCAACACAAAACCCCAATCTCTGTCCTAAGGAGTTTGCATTTTATTGTGGGGATACAACATAGACAGATAAAATACAAACTAATTGGGGGAAGAGTTGAGAGCACTAGCAAATGGAAAGATTCTTTATTGCACATTATGTCTGAGCTGAGCTTTGAAAGGAGCAGGGTGGGTGGGTGGGGAGGGTTTCTATGAGGTGGAGATATGGAGGGAATATATTCCAGGTATGGGGGGAGGGGGCAGACTTTGCAAAGGCTTGGAGGTTGGAAATGGAATATCTTGCCCAGTAGTTTACAGAGGGATTTTCTGGAATGTGGCATGTATATAAAATGTACAATAAGTCTGGAAAGGAAGTCAGGCTATGGAGGGTTTTAAATGCTGCCACTACACATAGCCTGAGAATCATCTTGAGAAAACAGGAGGGTAGAAGGGGATAGAATAGGATGGGGGGGGGGGGGTTCCATTAATAGTTCTTGATTCATCGCTTCTTGGTGTACTTTGACCCTCTGTGCTGTTCCTTTTCCCCATCATGGGCAGGTGATCAGTCATTAAATCCTTTCTTTGATGACTCACTAGTCTTCTCATTCCTTGCCCCCCTCCTCCTCTTCACACTCACTCCCATTCTTAGTGCCCTCACTCTCCTGCCCACCCTGGAATGCCCTCCCTCCTCCTCCTCTTTCTCTGTTCATCTCTCCCTCACCTAACTCATCCCTGATGGACACTTCACTCCCACCCCCTCTGGCATCAACTTCTTCATGACGAATGTTAACTCTCAGTTGTAAAAGAGTCCAAAGAGGACAGTTATATTTTCAAATTTTTTTCCCCAAAAATGTGTGTCTTTCCTCAGGTTTCAGACTAGCTTATACACAGCAGCACTGTATAACCCAAGCATCAAATATGTGCTCTCCCTGGAGGGACCAGGATGTGCCCCAAGAGGCCAGATCTTGAGGTGTTTCCAGCAAGCCTGATTCCTGAGTTCCTCCAGAGAGACAGGAAACATCAAGACTGGAAGGTGCCAAGGTACCCTCACCTCTGACACAAGCCACAACACAGGGGCACAGAAGGATGGCCATGGAGAGAGTTGTCCATGACCTTGTAATACAAGACATCATGGGCCAGTCCTTTAGTGTTCTCTGTGCTAAAGCCCAAAGGTATCTCATAGCTTAGTCTAAAACTCTAATACAGGGGTGGGGCACCTGCCACCACATGTGGCCCTCTAGGTCCTCAAGTGGACTTTCAGTCAAAGGGCTGCACTTAAGGACCTAGAGGGCCACATGTGGCCTTAAGGCCGAAGGTTTCCCACCTCTGCAAATCCATAAGATTCTTAGGACATCTTATGACAAATGAGAAAACAGATCACCCAAGTAGAGAGCCTGTCCTTCCAGGGGAGCTCTGCTCCCAAAGAGATCTCATTTCACCCTCTTACATTCTCATCTTCTGAAACAAAAGCTAGCATCACCCCAGAAGCCTGAGTTCCCCCTAATTTCCATCTGTTATTTACAGCCTTGGAACAGGAGAGAAACTACTGTCCTCATTAGGGCGATTAACAATAGCTGCTCCCTTCTTGGCTCAGCTCAACTGAACTGTGTCTCCCAGATTCTGATAATAACTACTTCAGCCCCTTTATTTTACAGCTGGGAGAACTGAGGGCTGAGGAGATGAAGTCAGCTCGCCTCAGGTCTCACGGTTAGGAAGGGATAGATCTCACATTCAAATTGTCTTACCCCAGCTGTAGTGTCCTTCCTGCTCTATCTCTCTGCCTTGAAATGCATTCATGAAAATCCAGTCCTCACATTTATGAGGACATTTATGAGTTTGGCTATCTCCAGAAATGACATTGTCTACGAAGGCCCCTCTGTGGTCAGAGGGAAACAGAAGGGAAAACAGGGTTGAATCAGGTTCACTTGGGGGTCCCTGGGGAGATGGATAAAAAGGAGGGCAGAGGGGCTTGTCTGGCATGGTGGCCAGAACCAAAGGCCCATTCAGCCCACCAAAAGCAATAGCGCCCCATGCAGAGTAAGGGCGAGAATCACAGGAGAATCTCAGGGCATTAAATTTTAATGTTGATACCCCTGGGCTCTGCTATTCACCATCCCTAGACCCACAGCTTCACTGGATGCACTAGGGCTAATTGGCCATCAGAGACTGCATGGAGACCATCCCAAACCCAGAGGAAAGAGAAAAGAGAGGAGGAGAAAGAAAGACAGAGCAGGAAGTGAGACGCACTCCACTCTGTGTGTCTGTCTGTATCCTTTCCTCTCTTTTCTCTTTCTCCTCTCTCTGTATCCCTCTTTTACCTTCTCCTCTCTATCTGTCTCTCCTCTGTCTCTCTTTATCTCTGTCTGTTTCTTTCTTTCCTTTTCTCTTTCTCTCCCTTGTCTTCTCCTCTTCTCTCTGTGTGTGTCTCTTTCTCTGTCTCTCTGTCTTTCTCTCTCTGCCTCTCTCTCTCTCTCTCTCTCTCTCTCTCTCTCTCTCTCTCTCTCTCTCTCTCTCTCTCTCTCTCTGTGTCTGTCTGTCTCTCTCTCTTTATCCCTCCCTCCCTACCCCAGGGGAGATTTCCTGTAGCTCCAAAACACCAGCACTGACAGTCTCATTCCAAAGCTCTGAGTGAGGCTAACAAAATGAGGAAGGCACCTGAAATGGGTGAGAGGTGAAACAGTGAGGGACTTGAAATCAGGAGAACTGGCTTCACGTCTTGACTCTAACATTCCTAAGCTGTGCCATGTTGGACAAGCTGATTCTCCTGTCCAGGCCTCGGTTTCTCTCTCTGTAAAATGAGGGGGTTGTGTTTGCTTCTCTCTAAGGTCCCTTTTGGGTTTCTTCCAGCTCTATCTCTGTGACTGTGAGTCTGCCAGTTCCCAGCGCCAGCAAAACCTTCCCCTGTGTCTGCCCAGATTCCTGGAACAGCCAAGCCTGGGGCACAGATTCCAGGCCTTGAGCCAGAGCCCACATCTGCTGGTTCTGACCTGTTCTTGTGTCACCCCCAGGATTCAGATGGAATAGGGCCAACCCAGGCACATTCCTCTTCCCTGGCTTTGCTCTCCTATCTACCCTATTCTGTCATTTCTTTCTGGAATAACAACTGGGCTACTTCTTCCACTATACTACAGAAGCCAACCAGTATAGCAGACATAGAGCTGGCCTCACTCACAGTCAGGATGCCTTGGGTTCGAGTCCAGTCTGTAACATACACTGGTTATGTAGCCTTGGGCGAATCATGTAACCTAACAGTGTAACCCAGGCAGCTGTCTTTAGGTAAGTTGGAGAACCATTGCTGATCTGCATTGGTGGAGAAAAATGTGCTCACTTGTAGTTCTCTATGTTAATAAAATCACAGGTGTGAACAATGCCCTCCCCTCCAAAATGGCAGAATGGACAGAACACTGTATTATGAACCAGGACTCCTGGGTTCAAATCCCATGTGACTCTTGACCAAATCACTTCCCTTTCTGGGACTCAGTTTCTTCATTTGTAAAATGAGGGTGTAGGCTTCTCCATCTCTATGGAGAAGATTCTACAATATACAGCAAAAGATTTATCCAATTGCTTTGTCCCCATTGTATTACTTCACTTGATCCTCACAAGAGTTCTCTGTAAAGTAAGCAGAGTTAATTTTTCCACTTTACAGATGAGAAACATGAGCCTCAGAATAGGTAAGTGACTTGCCCAAGATCTCACAAATAGTAAGTAGCACAGCCCAGTTTCATTCCCTTTCCCCATTTTCTCCACCTCTGCACTGCCCTAGACCAGGTTTTCATCATCTCACAATCTGGAATATTGCAACAACCTCCCAGTTGACCATAGCTCCCATCTCTCATTCTGAGATCTCCAAGACCTCTCCACTCCTTTAAAGAAACAAGGGATTTCAAGGATCATTTTACCTGCCAGATAGACCCTACCCATAACCCTAGGAATCTTCTCTACAGCATTCTTGACATAATGAACATCCAGTCTGTTTGCACACCTCCAGAGACAGGAAGCTTCCTACCTGTTCAGACAGCCTAGTCCCTTTTTGGCTTTTTTTGGGGGAGGGGGTTAGAGCCCCTATCTCATCCAGGCTAGAAGTTCAGAGGCCAGACACCACTGTGATGGGCAAAGAGGCTTTGATCTGCTCCATTTCTGATATGGGCCAGTGCACTATTCCTCAGGAAACCTAGTTGCCCCCTGTTCTTACTATATTGGCTACTATATTACTATATTGGCTTACTATATTGGTGCCTGGCAAAGAAAATGAAGCTCACAGAGGTCACATAGTCAGTAGGAAATGGAAGTGGGATTTGAACTCAGGTCTGTTTATTTCAAGTCCTATTTCTTTTCTACTATGCCAAACTACTTAGATTAGATTACCTGGCTAGTAGGTGTCAGAGTGAGGGATGTTACAGCTGGGAACAACCTTAAAGGGCATGAATACCACTCTGCTACTATTTACAGACTTGTAAAGTACTATCTGGAGCAGTTAAGTGACTTAGCCAGGGTCACACAGACAGCACGTGTCACAGGTTGACCTTGAACTCAGGAGGACGGAGGGTTCCCTTTCAGCTAGGGGTTGGGATCCTAGAACCATGCTGGATTTAATCCTAGGCCAGGTCCAAGTCAAGTCCTCTGATGCCCTTCTCCACAGCTGAGAGTGAGTTCTCCTAACTTGAGTTCTCTGACTGTAGGATCCTGTGTGCTTGGCTCATCACTGTGTTAGACCAGGAAGCACTAATCTGGATCCCTCCACAGTTATTTGTTCGGACATCAGACCCTTTCCCTTCCTTTAAACTGTGAGATCCCTTATGGCAGAATCTCTGTGTTCTTCATCTTTAACTGGAGCAGACAGTGCCTTATGCATGGAGTAGGTGCTAAATAAATAATGAATCAAAGGCCCGCTCAGTCCATCTGCTCTATGATTCAATGACTAAGGTGAAGGACGTGAGGAAGATGAAAAAAACAACTCTGAGGCTCATGACCTTCTACTCACCCCTCCCCACCACGGGCTACCAATCACCAAGTCAGGACAGGAGCCTGGCCCTTGCCCCCACTCCCCCACACAGTCCTAAGGCTCTCGTCTCTCCAAGCTAGTTGTGAGTGTTCACTGTCACTTGGGGTCACCTGGAGACCTAAGGCAGGGGACCAGAAGCACACCATGTGTCTTATTCCTCACCCTCAGCCCCATGGCATGGGTCTGGGTAGGGAGACAGGGGTAGACTCCTGCTGATGGCCAACAAGTCTTGCTAGTTTGCCCTGCCTTCTACCCACTCACAACTTTCAATAGTAGGGGAGGGGGTGGAGGGAGGGAGAGAGAGGGGGGAGGGAGAGGGGAGGGGGAGGGAGAGAGAGAAGAAAGGAGGGGGAGAGAGGTGGGGAGGGGGGAGAGGGAGAGGGAGAGGGAGAGAGAGAGAGAGAGAGAGAGAAGGAGGGGGAGAGAGGTGGGGAGGGGGGAGAGGGAGAGGGAGAGAGAGAGAAGGAGAGCGAGCGCGCCAGAGCGAGTTTCAGGGTGGCGGGGCTAAGCCTAGGCTTGCTTCTCCACTGATGCTGAACTTTTCTCCCCCCATAATGAGATTACTTTGAATCCAACAAATACTTTTTAAGTGTTATTTATTATTATTATTTCCTCCTGATTCCTCCAGCTATTAGAACCCTCCTCTGCCATTATTGTGTGTGTGTGTGTGTGTGTGTGTGTGTGTGTGTGCGCGCGTGTATGTATCTATCACCCATGTTAAATGCTTCCTAAGCATTTGCTGATGGCTTGATTTTCAGGACCTTCCAGCGTAATGAGGAATTAGAGGATCATAGATTTGGAGCCAAGACAGGATCTGAGAGTCCTCTAGTCTAATGCCCTCATTTTAGAGATTATGTAAGCAAAATCCAAAGACCTTATGAGATCAGTGTAAGGTAGCAAGGGTAACAAGTGGCAGGGATGGGATTTGAACCCAGACCCTTTGACTCCAAATATGCATAGACCCAAATAACTCCAATGTAGGGGAGAGTGAGGGAAGTGCAGAAGAAAGAGAGGTATAGGCAAAGTGCTTGGGGAAACAGAGAAGAGAACCTTCCTTCTCTGTCCAAGGCCCTGCCAGATTTGAGCTTTGCTGAGGCTGGACCATTGGAGAATTTGTAGAGATGGTCTGCTTTAAGCCTCACGTTTTACAGATGAAGGAAGTGAGGTTCAGAGAAGGGGAGTTGTTTAGAGAAACTGAGAACAGGTCGAGATGACTGGAGAGGAAGGGCTGCAGAGGTGCAGGGTAGCTCAGAACTCAATTATAATTTATTATAAAGTAGGCAGGTGCTGTCCTAAATGCTGGAACTATTAAAAAAACACTCCCCACAGTATACTAGGAGGAAACAATGTAACTCACATATAAGTAACTAACAAATATATAGAAACTAACAAATATATACACAGTAACAGCTAGCATTGATACAACATTTTAAGACTTTCAAAGCAAACTTTATCTTATTTGGTCCTTAAAACAACCTTGTGAAGTTGGTACTATTACTTTTCCCATTTTAGAGATGAGGAAACTGAGGCAAACAGAGGTGAAGTGACTCGCTCAGGGCCACACAGCTAGTGTCTGAATCAGGATGTGGGCTCAGTTGTTCCTGACTCCCAAGTTCACCTGTGTCTACTGATGATGATACTAGTAACTGGGGGAAATTTTTAAGAAGCCTCCAGTAGGAGATGCTTTCTGACCTGTGGTTTGAAAGAACCTAAGCATTCTACGAGCTAGAGGCAAGTCAGGAGATGGGATGTAGCATAGGCTATTTGGGGTAGAATGAGTCTGGAAAGAATCATATGATCTGAGGAGCTGGGAGAGACCTTTGAAATAGCATTGCCTTAGATGCTCATCCTGGAAAGTAGGTCCTCTCATTATCTCTGTTGGAGAGTTGAGGAAACTGAAGCAGACAGAAGATTAGCCTCTTTCATTTTGCAGATGAGTAAACTGAGGTTGAGAGGAGGGATGTGATTTGCCCTGGGTCACGCAGACAGCCAGGAGCAGGGCCAAGATTTGAGCTCAGGCCTCCTGCTCCCAGACACAGGGTTCTTTTCATTCTGGCCAAATTTAGCGAAGACAGTCATAACCCTCACCTTTTAAGTGTATGGCTTGGGGATAGGGTATAAAAATCAGCTCTCACCTGCAGTTGCTGCTGGTGTGGATCCAGCCTAATTGCACCCAGAAAGGTGGCTTTATGGAGATCTGTATGTCATCTGCACAATACACAAATCATTTTTTTTAATGAGTTGTCATGTTGACAATGGGGCTAAGTCTTGAGCCTGATGAAATGGGCTGGTTTTTTCTTTTTTTTTTTCCCCTCTCTTTCTCTCAGCTCTGCTTACTGGAAGCGATATCTCACAGGGGATGAATGGCAGGGAGGGAGCCACAGGCAGAGACAAAGAGATGGCTTTGTCTGGCAATGAATTTAGATAGCATGTGGGTGGCTGGGGAATAGCACAGACTTTCTTCATCCTCCCGTCACCGAGCCTTTCTTGTGCTGGCAGAGAAAGGGAGATGGGCTCTGGCCCACAAACACCCCAGGATCCCAAAGGAGGGGGCTGAGGAGGAAACCCCAGCCCTGAGCCCTTCCCTGGGGCCAAGAGGGAGAAAAAGGCAATGCAACTAGCATTTATGGTCTACTTTCAGGATAGTGCAATGCTAAATAGGGCAGCATTGGGTAGTAGAAACCCTGCTGATCTGAAAGTCCAAGGATCTGGGTTCACATTCTGACTGGCATGTCTGCCACTTGTTTAATCTCAGGCAAATCACTTTTTTCCCCTGGGCTTCAGTTTCCTCAAACTGTAAAAATGGGAGAGAGAGGGTTGACTAGATGACTTCTAAGGTTACTTCCAGATCTAAGTGTATGATCTTATGATCCTTTCATATGAGGAAGCAGAGTAAAGTCACCTGTCCATGACAGTAACTCAGTGAAACTCTTAACATTTGGAGGTAAGATTCAAACCCAGGTCTCCAGGTACTGTCCAATGCTTTCTCTTTTCTAACACTAGGGCAAATTTTAGGGGGCAGATACAGAGTCTGCGGCAAAGTCTGCTGTATGAATTACAAGGCCAGGTGGCATTGGAGGGCAGAAGCCCAGGCACAGGACTGGCAGTCAGGAGGCTTGGTCTCTGGCCCCATGCCAGTTGTATGTGTGTTCGTCCTTCGCTACTGAAGAAGATCATGTCATCAGAGAAATAATGATATGACTTGCACTTGACTTTGCTTTGAGTGAGGAAGGGCTGTGTAGGTCACCAGCCTCACTTCTCCTCCAGAGCCATCTGAATCCAGTGACCAGATATTCATCAGCATGACTGGAGATGACCTAGGAGAGGTAGTTGGGGTTAAGTGACTTGCCTAAGGTCACACACCTAGTGAGTGTCAAATGTCTGAGGTGAGATTTGAATTTAGGTCCTTCTGAATCTTGCACTCGTGCTCTATCCACTGCACTACCTAGCTGCCCCTTCCATGTCGGTACTAATTCTCTGGATGATCTGGAACAAATGGCCTTCTCATCTCTGGGCCTTTGCTTCTAACTCAGTAGAACGAGAGGGTCAGATTGGGAGTCCCCCAAGGTTCTATGACCTAATGATGGGGTACAGAAACCCAACAGGCCAGGGTGAGCCTGGGCTAGAGTGGGGAAGTAAAGGTTTTAGCTTGTTTTCTACAAATGGCTTCCTCCCTAGTGCTCAACCCCTACCCAGCCCACCTTGTGGCATTTCACCCAGTGCTCTAGGAACCTCTTTCCTCCTCCCTTACACACACACACACACACACACACACACACACACACACACATATACACACACACATGAAGAACCCTACCTGTACTGAGTCCTGAGCCTTAGGAACCAAACAAGGGAATTGACTAACTGAAGGGATAGGCTAATTAGAGCTGAGGTGTTAATGGGTGATAATGGCTCATGCCAGATAATGTTTGCATTTTAACTGGGGCCTTCTGTGCTTTCTGCTAGAGGAATGAGTAATAAAAATAGCTCACATTTCTATAGGCTTCAGGGAACCAGGACTTCAGACTTCAAATCTAATGCTCTCACCACTAAACACCACATGAGATTATAGTAAGATGAAGGATGGGGTAATGCCAGACAACAAGGCAGCTTGGTGGGGGAGAGAGTTTAGGGTAGGGACTTTGAGCACCCTTCAAAATGCACCCAATAGGTACCTGGGCAACACTAACACACACAATATATGCAGAACAATATCAAAGCCACCTTTGGGTCCACCCAAGGTTTAGGAGCCCTGGAAACATTTTCTGTGTAGTTTCTTTCATCCCACAAGTACTGATTAAGAGTTCCCCACTCTGTGCCTTGCACCATACTCTGGTCCTCCTTCCTCTCAACCACATCCCTCCCCTTTATCCTCTACTGCTCCTACCTGCTTTTCCCCTCTCTTTATCCAAGACAGATTTATCTGTCCCATAGAAATTCAGTATTATCAATAGGAAGAAAAACCAGAAACCACAGAGTCAACGACTGTCAAAGCTGGTCTGGCCCTTCGAACACAATAGAATGTGGCAGTTGGGAGGGAACTAGGAAGCTAGGAAGAACCCTGAAATATAGCACATCAGAAATCAGAGCTGAGAGCAGAGGTAGAAAGGCTCTTAGAGCATCATAGCATATCAGAGCTGGAAGGAATCTTAGAATGCAGAATATTAGAACTGGAAGGACCCTTAGAACACAGGATGTCAGAACTGGAAGAGAAATTCAAGACAGCCTGATCTTACTTCCTCATTCTTCTGGGAAATAATCTTATTATTTTAGGGACTATAGAGACCTTACTCCCCTCCCTGTTAACTGGGGAGCTCATAGCCTTATTTCTACCAAGAGGAGCAGATGACATTCCAGCATACATTGCTAAGTGAAGACTGACTGTGTGTGCCCAGTCCTCTGCTAGACACTGTACCTGAGGCTAATGATGTTGCAGCAACAGTTAGTCTCATTTACCCCAAAAGGACTTTTGGTTCTACTGTGAAGACTATCCCTTCCTAGCTGCATAACACCCTGGGCCCTGAGGCTACTCTATATGAGTAGATCATGGAGCTCTAGGGCTAGAAGTCTGATGAATCATCCAGCACAACCCCTTTATTTTACAGATGAAGAAACTTCCAGGGAAGGGACTGACTTGCCCAGGTTTACAGAAGTGGAGAATGGTCTGGCTGGGATTCAAATTTGGGTCCTCTCACTCTAAACTTGACTCTTCCCCTGGCGTCATCTGGCCCACCTAGCTCCCAGTACTGGTGGGAGAAATAGAAGCAGTTAAACTGTCTCAAACTGCACAAGAACTAGGTAGAATCATAATTGCCATCACCCCCCGCATTCTTGCACACACACAAGAAACAGAGCACGACAAAAGACCATTAACTGGTATTGATGATAAGTGCTAATGACATTGAGAAAAGGGCCAAGGAAGGAAGGATTCATGGAGAATGTGGCTTATGTTCAGTCCTGCAGTAACAAATAATAATAGAATCACAGAAGTAAGAAAAGGAGCTTAGGGACCACCTAGTCCAACACTTTCTTTTATAGATAGACAAACTAAGGCCCAGAGAGGAAGGTCAGGTTCACCTTTGTTACTGCACTTTGCTATTTACAAAGAATTTTTGACATAGCAGTCAGGTACGTATGCTTGGTATTGTCATCCTCATTTTAAAATGAGGAAACTAAAGCTGGGAGTGGCAAAGTGACTTCCCCAGGCTTGCTTGTTGTCCTTTGTGCTCAAAGATGATCAACATGATATCATTTTGTTGGGGGCAAGGTGCAGTGTGTCCAACTGTGGCTGCTTAGATGAATATGAGCTCAGGAGACTCTACCGCAGGTCAGACACCAATAGTCCATATGAACATTTGCAGTAGAGATGTTTCCAAATTTCCACATCTTATGTTTCTTTTAAGCTATAGCAATTTTGCTTTGCTCATGGAACATGCCACTTCTTTCATGTGGGTACAGCATGCCGGGCAGTCCTGTGCTAGCATCTCCATTGTCTCACCATCAATTCCAAAGATGTTCAGAGATACCTTGAGTGTGTCCTTGTATCTCTTCTTCTGTGAGTTCTTGCCTTCTATGAGTTCTCTGTAATAAGAAAACATACTTTGGGCATTTGAACAACGTGACCAGCGCATCAGAGTTGTGCTCTCTGTAGCAGAGTTTGAATGCTTGGACATTCAGCTCAGGAAAGGACCTGAGTGTCCAGTACCTTACCTTGTCAGACAATCTAATCCAAATGGTAGCAATTCAGGCTTCTGGCATGATGCAGCTATACTGTCCAGCTTTCACGGGCATACAGCAATGATGTCAATGCAATGATTCTATAGACCTTCAGTCTGGTAGACAGCCTAATACTTCTCCTCTTTCATAGTTTCCTTTAGAGCCTCTCAAACTCTGAGATTGGATGGATAAAGATCAGGCTATTTTTATTACTCATTCCTCTAGCAGAAAGCACAGAAGGCCCCAGTTAAAATGCAAACATTATTTGGCATGAGCCATTATCACCCATGTGAGTGTCAATCTCATCATCTATGTGGACATCCCTAAAAAGTATACTGCCAAGGTAAGAGAACTTATCCACAGCATTCAAAATCTCTCCATTTGCTGTACCCAATGATTCCACATATGGATGGTGCAGTGCTGGCTAGTGGAGAACCTCTGCTTTGTTGATGTGAATTGTCAGGCCAAAATTAACACAAGTGACAGAGAACTGATCCATGCTCTTTTGCATCTCAGTCTCAGAGATTGCATTGAGTGCAACGTCATCTGCAAACAAAAAGTCGAGCACCAATTCTCTTTCCACTTTAGTCTTGTCTTCCAGTCTTTCTAAGTTAAATAATTTGCCATCAGTATGGTAGCTTATTTTGATGCCTTTTTTGTCTTCATTGGAGGTGTCTGATGACATCACTGAAAACATCATGCTAAAAAAGCAGGGGAGCAAGCATGCAGCTCCATTTCACTTCATTTGTTACTGAGAGAGCAATAGCATCATCCATTTTCTAGAACCTGTGAAAACATGACATCATGGAAATGATGTACCATACTGACAAACTTCTCCAGGCAACCAATTTTGCCATGATTTTCCACAAATCTCATAACTGACTGTATCAAGGCCTTGGTAAGGTCAATGAACATTGTGTATGAACCTCTGTTCTGCTACTGGAATTTCTCCTGGAGTTGTAGGGCAGCAAATATTATATCAGCTGTTCCTCAGCCCTTTCTGAAATCATACTGGTTCTTGGGCATATGACCATCTTCCAAGTGAAGGATCAGCTTATTAAGGACAACTCTGGCAAGAATCTTGCTAGTAATGAATTAGAGAGAGATCCTCCTTCCATGATTGTCACAGGACAACCTATTTTCCTTTACCTTTATAGAGATGGACAATGAAGACATCCTTGAACTCCTGGGAGGATAACCTCCTCTTGTCATATAACCCAGAAAATTTTAGTCAGCTTTTGTATGAGCAGGGGACCCCTGCCTTGCAAATCTCAGTTGGAATAGAATCAGCACCAGGCACTTCACCACATGAAAGGAGCCTAATGGCATTCAAGACCTCTTCTTCAGCTGGAAGTTCAGCTAGGGAGAAATTGACTGCAACCTTAGATATACAGTCAGTGAGAACACTATGGAAGTGTTTGGCCCATCTCTCCAATATCTTGTCTTAATCAATAATCAATGTGGCTCCATCAGCACTGAGTAGTTGAGATGTACCATAGGTCTTTGACCCATAAATAGCCTTCAGGGCATCATAAAAGCATTACTATCAGCACAAAAATAAATTTCATCTGCCTTTTTCCTGAGCCAAGAATCCTCTAAGCTTCACTTTCACTTTACTTTTGAGGGAGTTAAATGCTGCCTTCTTAGAGATTGACATACTGTCCTGCTGGTAAGCCCTGTGGAGTTCTCATTTTTCTTTTAGTAGCTTCTGAATTTCCCCATCATTTTTGTCAAATCAATCTTGACGTTTGTGAGTGTTCCAGCCTATGAGTAAATGTAGCCCTGTCCACCAAATCTCTGAAAGCTGCCCACTTCTTTTCTGCTTCACAGTTGTCAATCATATTTGGGCTCAAATATCCTGCCAAATTAGCAACAAATTATTCACACCAGGAGAAGCACTCTAATCTCTTGACATTAAGTCTTCTGGTAGTTGTCTTGCCTTGAGACAACTGCTTTTATTTAATGTGAATATTTAGTTGAGAGAGGATAAGTCTATGATTGGCCCAGCACTCTGTATCACATATCGCTTTTATCACTCACATCCTCTCTGTCTTATCCGTACAATGAAATAGTTTATTAAATGTCAATGTTTGCTGCAAGGGTGCATCCACAAAGCTGTATAGCATTTAGATAAATGAAAGACAGGGTTGATGTTGAGCAGGTCATGAGACATATGAATCTTCAGTTGCAAGTGAACTTTACTGTTACTGTTTCTGACTTCATTCTTCCAAGAACTCTTTGCCATATCTGGTAGACTCTGCCTACTCTGACCTTAAAGTCATCCAGAATTAGAAGCATGTCCTCTTTTGGCACATTGATGATGAGGGTCTCCGTGTCTTCATAAAATTCTTCCTTAGACTCAGCAGGGTTCGTTATGGTGGGATTGTAGGCACTGATGATGGTGGCATGGAATTTTTCCACAAGTGGCAATCACATCGTCATGAGCCTCCCTTTGGGGAGGCATACAAGCTTGCTGACTAGATTAGTTTTGATTGTGAAACCCATGCCAGCTTCATGGTGCTCCCTATTTCTGTGGTCACTCCAGAAAAACATGTATCTAACTCTTGCTTTGGCAAGTTGGTCTTCATTTGCCATCCTTGTTTCACTCAAGGTTTCTATTTGGATGTGACAATTGCTGAGTTCTCTCACAAGAGTTGTTTATCTTTCAGGTTTATTGGATTTCTTGTTGTCCATAAGCAAGCACACATTCCATGTACCAATGGTGAAGGGAATCATCTTTGTAAAAGTTTTTGTACACTTTTTTTATGTGTGTGTGTGTGTGTGTGTGTGTGTGTGTGTGTGTGTGTGTACGACAGAATCACTACATGCCACAGTAAGCAGCCAGGGTTTGGTTAGGTGAAGCAGACAGCTTTAAGAGCATTTTCTTTAGTCCCTTTCTCATGCCAGGAAGTGAGGAGTACAGTCCTACCAAAAAACTGCTCGGACACCCAGGGGGCTGCCGAGTCCTACTGTTGCTTTAATCCAAAGAGAAGATGATTCTACAGCCTGGGCTGCTTGTGTGCAGGGTTGTGACTGCAGCTCCCAGTGTGTCTGCCCCTGCTGCTTTGTCACTTGCCCGTCACCTTCAAGGTAGGTAAAAACGGTAAAATAGTATGGGTGATTTCTTTTGACTGGCACATTAATTAGATTGAAGTGAAGCAGAGTTGTGCAAAGTTGTCAGCCTCAGTCTCTTCCAGAACCATCAGAGTCCAGTGCCAAGACAAAAGTCAAGATGACTGTTGAAGGCTCAGGATACAGGAGATGACCTTGACATCTTTGATGTCTAGCCAAGCTTTAAGTGTTCCACAGCATCTGCTTTAGCCACCATCATGACCATTGGAACAAATTGTTGCCATCTGCCCATTTCACCAGGAGAAGTCTTCACACACACAGAGTAGACACCTCCCTATCTCACTGACAGATTTGAGGCCCCTTCATTACCATCAACCTGGTTTAGCCTATCTGCTGAAACAATTCAACAGGGTGTGGCCACTGTGTATGATACAGCTTCTTAAAGCCACAGGGGAGAGTTGGGTGAATCAAATGAACAACAAAGGTAGGAAGCAGCATTGGAAAGGGCTCACACTAGAGGTCCATATACCCTTTCCCAAGGTTACCCAGCCAATAAGTGTCAAAGTCAGGGCTAGATAGGAAGGGAGGCTTCATGTCAGGGTACCCCATGGATATATCCTCCCATTGATCTGAAAAGAACGTAATTCCAAGATAGCCAATCTCAGTTACTGTGTAAAGTTTCTCAGAGGAAGGTCATAAGATTATGCAGCAGGCCCAAGCTCCAGACCCCAGACCACAGTCCAACATATAAAGAACCCTAGGACATCAGAGCAGGTGATAGAGGACTTAGCACTCATCCAGTCTATCTTCACTGTATGTTACTTATGAGAAACCTTAGGCTCAGAGAGGGTGGGTAATATATCCAAAATCTCTCATTCATTCATATGGCAGTATGTAATGTAATAGCAAAATAGGAAAGGAAATGGAAGAAGTATTGGACTTAGGATCAGAAGAACTGAGTATAAATCCCCAAGTATAAAGCTTAGACACTGACTTTGACACTGACTAGCTGTGCGGGCCACCGGTAAGTCACTTATGTTCTCATCTATAAAATGGGGACAATAATCCTCAGAACCCCTCCTTTAAGGAACTCTCTGTGGAGAAGGAGGAGTTCTGTAAATCTGGGGATGGTCCATAGAACAGGGAGCTTCATTTTCACAACTTCAGCATTCCTTAGTGTGGTCCAAACCAGATTATTATGAAATTAGGGGGGGAAATTAACAAAATAAATAAAAACACAACATAAATAATATTAATTTGTGGTTTTCTAAGTCAATGTGTGACATGCAGGAATCTTTGTATATGGGTTAGTGGCACAGTTACTATTTGAATTTGATATTGCTGAGGTAGGGAACACAGGATTATAGGGTTCAGAGCTGAGAAGGATCTTAGAACACAGAATGTCAGAGCCAGCAGGGGCTTTAGAACATAGAATGTCAAAAACTTGACAGGCCCTTAGGATTCAACCAATCCAAGTCTTCCTTTCACAGCTAATGAAACTGAGTTCCATAGAAGTTAAATGATTTGTCCATGGTCACATAAGTAGCAAGTAACAAACCTGGGGTTTGAAACAGGTCCTTTGACTCCAAAATTCAGTGGCCATTATCCTTCTCTCTTCCCTGACCTGGTACAGTCAGGCAGACAGGCCAGCCAACTGAGGAGGGGGTTTCCTAGTCAGGGCAACAGGATTCTGACATGTGGAGGGTGTCACATGTCATTAGCAGGGCCCAGATTACAAGTGGGGGAAATCCAGGAAGCCAGGCTGTTTCAGCAAACTGTTCAGAGGCGGCCAGGGCCTGGGCCAGGGGAGATCTTTGCTTTCTATTCAGTGGGAGCCAGGCCAGAACCTACAGTAGACAGTAATGAGATCAGCAAGTCTCCAGGCCAGCAGAGCCAGACGGACTGAGTGGCGGCAGTGCCATCACCCCTAGCAGCCGCAACAGCAGCAATCTGTGCTCATGCAAGGAGTAACCCAAGTGCCCAGCAATCTGCTCATCCCCGGAGCAGAATATAATTTATCTGCCTTAGAAAGAGCTGGCTTCTCAGAGCTTAGAAAGAAAAATCCCATGGGATGAGACAGAGCTCTATGCATGTCTGACATATTTGCACAGACCATCAACCAGCCTGTCCCATCCCCAAAACAACCCCCCTCCCACTGTTTTGAGGTGGGTCAAGCAGATAGTATCATTAAAATCCTAACATTGTAGGGGTGAAGGGGGCCTTAGTGGCTTTCTACTCCAATCTCCAAACTACTCTAGGAATTCCTAAGTGGCATCCCTGAAAAGAGTTCATCCAGCCTGTGCCTGGGAACTTCCAGTGATGGGGACCTCACTCCTTGACAAGATGATACACCTTCCTCATCCCCGGTTTTGGAAAGACATCCAGACTTCAGACTGGTAAAAATAGTACCGTAGATAAGAATGGTGAGCTGTCAGGATTAATCCATCAATCAATGCACCTTTTGTAAGCACTTACTTCTTAGTAGGGACTGGGCTAAGAGATGAGAATAGAAAAAAAAAACAACAAAACAACAATATAGTTTCTACCCCCAAGGACTTACTATATTCTAATGATATAGACAACATATACACAAACAGGTATGGACAAGATACATAGAGTAGATGCAAGGCAATACATCTATCATCCAAGGGCTAGACTAGCTAAGCCTAGAGAGGTCTAGCATCAGAAGGATGGGCACCACATGACGATTTTTCTCTATCACAAAAAATAGTGGAATTGTCTATTAAGATGCAGAAGAGTGGCAATCTAACAATGGCCCCATGGCGCTTTGAAATATAAGTGATTGGCAGCTCAGTCAACCAATGACCGAGGATTCAGGAATCCTGGATGATGTGGTGATTTCTCCTCTGCTGTATCACACAAGAAGGTGATACCACGCATGAGTATGAGGATCTACATCCCCTGTGGTTCTAGGTTCCTGAGCCATCATGATGATCATAGTTCTTATCATAGCATTTATATAGTTCTTTAGGGCTCATAAAGCAATGTACAAGTTACTTCACTTGATCCCCACAACAGGGGTCCCATAGTTGATAAGGGGAAAGGGAATGAGCATTTATATAGTACCGACTATGTGCCAAATATTAGCTCATTTGAACCTCACAACAACCCTGCAAGGTAGGCAACATTATTATATCCATTTTTACAGTTGAAGAAACTAAGACAAAGAGAGGTTTAAGTGATTTGCCCAAGGTCTGACAGCTAGAAACTGTCTGAGGCAGGATTTGAACTCAAGTCTTCCAGATTTCAAGGACAGCACTCTATCCTCTATGTTACTCTGATGCCTGTGGAATCCACCCACTGTTTCTTAGCATCTCCCTTCCTTCTGGAGGAGAAGGGCAGACAGGCAGTCAAGATGACCTCATATTCACAAATACTCAGTGATAACTGATACTTGGAACTTCCTAACACAGAGCAAGGATTAGAAAAAGGTTTCTCTATCTGTTCCTTATGGTTATTCAATAGATCGGTATGGCTAGACCTGCTGAGGTAGTAGGGAGACTGTCAAATTTGGATTCAAAGACATTGGTTTAAATCCCAGCTCTTTGGTTTGCTACTTGTGCGATCTTGGGTAAACTTGTTTCCCCTCCTGAGGAAGGTGGGGTGTTACCTTCCTCAGCTGTGTAATGAAGGGAAGGGACTACATGATTTCTGAGATCTTTTCTATCTCTAAAGTCTATGATCCTATGAGAGAAAGGAAAAATCTAATGGAGAAACTGAGAGGGAAATGAATTGAATAAACTGTAGAGCAAAACAGGACTCAGGGAAACAGGAGGTGTGATTCCTTTGATGGACCCCTCAAAATCAAAGAGAAGTCAAGCCATGGCCCACAGGAACACCAGAGGCTATATAACATCATATCATGAGAAATGGGCTAATCACTAGTGTTATGGAGAGGAAGAAAAAGAAGGGAAAAAAGAAATTTACATGATAACTTTGTTGTATATTTGGAAGGAATAGTAAGTTATACATGGTAGATCTGCATTTTCACGTGCAATCATCTTTCTTATTGTTCTGTTATGGAAATGTTTATTTTGTTCCATGAATTGAAAATAAAATAAAGAAAAAAAAGAAATGCTCTAGGGTAGGGATCTGTGACCCATGACACTAGTGAATTAGCTAGCTGGCCTCTATTTATCAGGGACAGACATAGAGGGCATTGTCCAGAGCTGACCTTGCTACAAAGGGATGGCCTGAATGTTAGAAACACATGTAAGGCATTAAAAAAATTATTGGGTTGTTTCTATAGGAGAAAATCCAACACCACCAATAAAGAAAGGGGGCAAGAGCAAATGGAAAAGGATGCTGTGAGGTGTGCAGTGTAGGTTTCTGGCACAACTTTGGAACTTCCAGCCTCCTGACGCCCCATGGGGGCTTCATGTGAAGTAGGAGGCCGTGTGGGAAGGGAAGAGGCGAGAAGGGGCAAAACCCAGCTAAAAACCTCTTTAGGGCATGTGGAAGTATGTGGGTGGGGAAGGGGAAGAGGTTTTGGGTGATAGAAATCAGATACCCAGTCCTTGGCTTCAGGTCCCCAGCTCCTGGGGAAGTGGTGTGTGGGACGTCAGTTCTTGGCTCAGTTCAACAGATCATCAAAACCTGTTTGCTCAGGTTAAGGACGGTGAGGCTTGAAATGGTGTCTTTCTCATTTCTACAGGGCCATTCTTCTATTTCCGGGCTTGTATAGGAAGGACCACTGGCCTGAGGATAACCTCTGTATATGGATGGCTTTCCTGGTTTGCCCTCAGAAGGGTGAACCTGCTTCTTCGCTCAGCCTCCCGGGACATTCTCTATCTTGTTACTCTCTGCATGACCTTGGCCAAATTAGCCCACTGGACCTCCATTTCCTTGTGGGTAACCTCTGATAACCATAATGGTGACCATTATGACCTACCTCCCCAGTGAAGGAGAGAGGGACAGGGTAAGCCAAAGAGACAGAGAGAGAGAGAGAGAGAGAGAGAGAGAGAGAGAGAGAGAGAGAGAGAGAGAGAGAGAGAGAGAGAGAAAGAAACACAAACAGAAATAGAGAGAGAGACAGGAAAAGAACAGAAAGACAGACACTAATAGACAGAGAATGACAGGGAGGTTCAAAGAGACAAAGACAGACAGAGATAGAGAGACAGACAGACAGAGAGGGACAGACAGACAGAGACAGACAGAGGGGCTGATTTTTTTTTTAAACAGGACCTATGATTTCCTCAGTGTAAAGGAAACTACATTTCCCAATGAGAGAATTCCTTTGATCTCTCCTGCAGGTGTTGAGTGTTGCCTGGGGGCCCTAAGAGGTGACTTGTCTAGGGATTCACAGCAAGTATATATCAGAGGAGGGACCTGAACCTTTGTATTCCTGATTCTGAGGCTAGCTCTCCATACATTTCTCTCTCTGATTGATGGCAATGACAAGAAAGGCTAGCCTGACATTTACAGAGTACTGCATGGTTTATAAAATACTTAATCTCCTCTCAACTACCCTGTGAGGTAGGTGGTGTGAGTTCCCATTTTACAGACAAGGAAGTTGAGGCTCTGGAGAGGTAAAGTCACTTGCCCAGGGTCACTGAACTGGGAAATAGCAGAGACAGGAATGGGACCCAGGTCTCACTGATTCCAAATTCAATGTTCTGGTCAATGTGCCCGGCAGATCCTAGGATCAGAGATTTGGAAGCAGATGTGGACCTTGATAATCATTTAGTGCCTTCTTTGCAGAGGAGCAATGTAGGCCCAGAAGTTATGGGTAGTGCTGCTAACACTCACGCCGCTTAATAAATGGAAATTTAGGCTCAAGGGTCACAAGGCTAGGAAGCAGTAGAACTCAGGTACACTGCTTCTAAGCTCAGGGCTTTTCCCACAAGGCCACTCCCTTCATGAATTTGGCCAAATCAAGCACACAGCTCACTGTACCTCCATTTCCTCCTGGGTAACATCTGGGATCACCTTTGTGACCTGCCTTCCCAATGAAAGAGAGAGGGAAGGCACATCTAAAGAGATAGGAAAGGACAGACAGAGACAGAGAGATACAGAGACAAACAGAGAAAGTCAGAAACACAGAGAGACAACGAGACAGAGAGTGACAAAGAGGCAGGGAAAGACAGATGAAGACAGAAAGATAGACATAAATGGATGGAAAGAGAGCAACAGGGAGAGATAGAGACAAGCAAAGTAATGGAAAGAGAGAGAGAGAGAGAGAAAGAGAGAGAGAGAGAGAGAGACTAACAGAGAGTGACAGAGAAAGGGAAAGAAACAGACAGACAGGGACAGACGGAAACATTGATGGAGATAGAGAGGAAGAATTGTTGAAAACAAAAATGCAACCCCAAAGGTGAAACCCCAGGAAAGCAGGGCTTTCTCACTAAGTCACCATGTCCCCAAAAGAGCAGTTCACTAATGATAAAGCTGGAGACTGGCAGAGCCTCTGTTTTGTAATTAACTCTTTTTCTCAAGTGGATTGATTACACCTGAGCTGTCAGAAGCAAAGAGAAATCTTCATCTTGGCCCCTGCAGAGCTCCAATTTCTGGCTGACGCTCCAAGGGGGCTTGTCAAAGAGTCCCAGAAGCTGGCTGATCCAGAGTGAGTGTGGTACCCTGCAGCAGGCGAAGGCAACGAGGCCAAGAGACCTGGGGATGGGGAGAGAATAGAGAGGGGGAAGGGCAAGCCAGGGCCAGGGGGAGGGGGAAGGCAGTCCGATTCAGGAAGGCCCAGCACCACCAGGAGCCAGCTCAGCTCCCAGAATGCCAGCAGGCAGCTCTAGCTAGAGGGGATTCCTTTCCCAGCTTTTCCACTGTTGCTCTCTATACTGGTGAAGACATGAGGCATGACCCCCAAAATGATGACACAGCCCAAGCCCAAGTTCCTGGCCTCTCAATACTGTCTCTCACACTGACTCTTAGCTCTATCTCAATCAGTCAACCTAAAAGCCCTTATTAAGAGTGCCAACTATATATGTCAGGCCGTCCAGATACAGAAGCGGCACGTTCCATGAAAGAGCACAGGATATGGAATCAGACCCAGTTTCAAAACCCAGCTTGGCCACTTAATGCCCTTTCTCCTATCTGGGCCTCAGTTTCCTCATCTATAAAATTAAATTTTATAAAATGAAATCCCCTACCAAGTCTGCTTCCTCCTGTGTCAGGTGGTCTTGGGTGCTGACAGTCTTCTCCAGAAATGGGAGCTGGAGAGGTCAGCCAACATGAATCAGTTCAGGCCTGAAGAGGATACGCTGTCCTAGCTTTCACAGAGGATGTTCCTTTAGGGACATGAAAGCCATCAGATTTTTGAGGCCCCTTCCAGAGCTAGGATCCTCTGACCCTGGACAATCAGCTACCTCATCTGAGAGAGGGTGACAATAGGTGCAGAGCCTACTGGCTCTCCTCTCTGCTTCCTGGGATGGTCATGAGGATCAGTCACATAATGACGGCAAAGGGCCTTGCAGACCTTGGAGCTCTCTATAAATATCAGTTGTGTTTATCAAGGAGCAGAGAGCTGAGAGGTGTGAGGATGATTTGGTCATTTCCCTTGGCTTCCCATCCCTGGGAGGCTATGTTGGGGGGCTTGTCTCCAGGAGGGCTGTGGCCTGGCTGCTTTTGTATTCCCCACAGAGTATCTCCCAGTGTAGAGATCAGCAACTAAGGGAGCTGGGACAGCACAGTCTCCCAAGGACTGAACTGATTCATGTTGGCCAAGCTCCTCTCCAGCTTCCATTTCCGGAGAAGACTGTCAGCAGACGGGGCCATCTAACACATGAGTAAGTGGGCTTGGCAGGGAAGGATCAGCTCTACTCCTTCTGACTCACAGCCAACCCACACTTACCAGAAACACCAGCTGACCCCAAGGGGTATCTCTGGTCCCCACCCCCAATTCCAAGTTGCCTGCCCAGATAACACCTGGCGACCCCAGCTAGATCGGGAAGCTCTTGAGGGCAGGGGCCATGTCCTTCTATGCCTGAACTACCTGTCTCACAAAGGGTCCTAATGACAGGTGCAGTCATTTCAATAGGTAGAAAATCCAAGAACTCCAGAGATCACTTAATTAAAAGCTATTTCTAAGGGGAAAAAAAAGCTTGGGTTGTTTTTGTTTTTTAAATTAACATTATTAATTCAATTTGCTGCAGATACTGGTTCCCTAGGGCCTCCTTGACAGTAATGATGATGATGACGATGATAATTCGCATTTATATAGCACTTTAAAGTTCACAAAGCTCTTTATAAATATACTTACTAAAGCTTAAAAATACATTAAGATTTTTGGGACATCCTATGTAATCTATCCATATTTGACTGATAAGGAAACTGAGGCAGACAGAAGTGAAATGACTTGCCCAGGGTCACACTGAGAGTAAGTATCTGAGTCTGGATTTGAAGTCTCAAAGACTCAAGCCTTCCTGATACCAGATCCAGAGCTCTCTCCATTTTGCCACCTAATAATAACCTCATGTTTCTATATTGATTTAAAGTTTGCATAGAGATTTTCTCCAAACCACCCTTTGAGATGGAGCTGAATGCAAGGATGTGATCACCCCTTGTTTTATGGTGAGGAAATTGAAGTTTTAAGGGTTAAAAAACTGAGCTGAGCATAGAACTCAGAAGGTAGGATCATAGATTTAGAATTATTCAAGGACCTTAAGGTTATTTGCTTGACCCCCTCCCCCCTTATTGTGTAGATGGGGAAACTAAGTCTAAAGAATGAGAAGTTACATGCCATCACATCATCACACATGGAATAAGGATTCCAACCTAGGCTCTCATACCCTGATTTCAATGTTCTCATTACAACAGCTTTGGAGAACTAGTTCTCAGCACCTTTCCCAGACAAGACTAGGGTGGCTGGGAATCCTGAGTCCCAGGCTGGTCTGGGTTCTTGGCTCCTCCCAACCCTGAGGCAGATTTCCTCACCAGCTTTCCTTTGGGGGAACCACTACCTAGTTTCAGAATCACAGACTTTCTCCTGAGACAGAGAAGCAGCCACTTGTGCAATGGAAGAGAGATTGTCTTTCCTGGCCAGCCCAATCCTCCATGATCATTTGGTGACACTATTTCCCTGGAACTCAGATCAACCAACATTTAAGTACTGATGATGGAGAAGTGTTAGCCACAACCTCAGAATGACAGCGCAGCATTTGTAATAGCATTCCAGTAAGGGTCACTGACAGGACAGCTACAGTAAATGAGCCAGCTCTGCCATGGATACGTCGTGAGATCTTGGATAAGTCACTCCTTTCCTTGGGCCTCGGAGAGGGGAGATGGACTAAATGGCCTCTCTGAATCCTTCTAGCTCTAAAGTTCCATAATAAATGATCAGGGAAATCACAAGTACAGAGGAGTATTACAGACCTAGAGGCGAAATGCTGTCAAATGTTCGGATGAAGATTCTGATGCATATTACAATCCAGCAACAGCACATTCCATCTCCTGACTGTGCACTTTGGTGCTCCTCCTCTCCCCCAGCACATGCCTGGAAAGCTCTCCCTCCTCCTCGCCACCTCCTGGCATCCTTCAACACTCGGCTCAAAGACCACCATCAGCCAGAGCCCTTCCCCTTCCCCCAAACAGGGCCTCCCCCTCTGAGCAGACCTCCCATTGACGTTGTGTAAATCTTACATTGATTGTTTCTCCAAGTTACCATTCACACTGTATAAATCTTATATTGACTGTTTCTCCAAGTTGACTTCCCTACTTGAATGTAAGTAAGCTCCTTGAGAACGGGAACCAAGTTTTCATCTTTCTTTGTGTCTATCCAGTGCTAAGCACAATGCCTCGGACATTTGCTGCCTTTGTCAGTTGTTTCCAACTCTTCCTTACTGTCCATGGGGTTTTCTTGGCAGAGATACTAGAGGGGTTTGCCATTTCCTTCTCTAGTGGATTAAGGCAAACAGAGGTTAAGTGACTTTCGAAGGATCACATAGCTGCTAAGTATCTGAGGTCACATTTAAACTCAGATCTTCCTGATTCTAGGTCCAGTTCTCTATCCACTGAACCACCTAGCAGCCTCCAGCAGCTATCTAGAACATAGTAAGCAATTAATAAATGCTCAACCAACTTGCTAATTGATTTTTTCTCCAGTTCCAACCTCTTTCTGTAACTCTAATTTGTACGTGGAACACATCACTAGAATGAGAGAAAATAAATCACCTATTTTAACACAGATACATGAGATAAGTACCATATAAATATCAGGTACTATTATTTTACACTAGAAAGACACACATGCATTGCCTACTTTATTGCTTTCCATTCAAAAGAGACCTGGACTTGGAGTGAAGAGTCCTGAGTTCAAGTTCCACCACATCCACTTTGGTTTTTGACAAGTCACTTTCCTTCTGTGCTATTCAGTCTTTCTAAAAATGAGACCCTTGGCCTAGATGGTCTTTTCCATTTCAGGCATCTGGTAATTTTGCAGTTGCCATTTGTCAAGCTAGAGAAATACAACAAGGCTTTCTTAATCAGAACTTCTATTAATGCTCCTCCTGAGATCAGGCTGGAGGGAAAGGCTTGTGTGGAGCGCCCACTGCCAGGAATCTTCTCTTTCCTTTCTCCTTTGGCCCATCTGGGTAAAATGCCAGCTTCCTTTGCAAAGCCTCAGTGATCTCTGTCCTTTGATGAGGGCATCTGAAATGTGCGATGAGAGAAATAAGCCTCAGGGAAATAAAATCATAGAATTTAGAGAAGAAAAGGATCTTGCAGGCTGTCTACTTCAACTCTCCCATTTTACAGATGAGAAAACTGAGGTCTACAACAGTAAAATAACCTTCTCAAAATCACAAAAGAAAAAAAAATAAACAGGAAAGAGACTCAGGTTTCTTGACTCCAAATCCAGCATCTCAAATCTCCATCCATTGGCCATAGGAATGTGTCAGCACCTCTTCCCCAATTATTTGCTGTTAAATCATTTTTCATTTGCTTCTGATTCTTCATGATCCCATTTGAGATTTTCTTGGCAAATATACTGGAGTGGTCTTGCCATTTCGTTCTCCAGCTCATTTTTTACAGATGAGGAAACTGAGGCAAACAGGGTTAAGAGACTTGCCCAGGGTCTGAATCTGGATTTGAACTCAGGTCTTCTTGATTCCAGGCCCAGCACTCGATCCGCTGCACCACCTAGCTGCCCTTCCCCCAATGCCAGGGAACAAAGGGCCTAGTAGCTGCATATATATTACCTCCAAGAACACATGTGGCAGGGAGAGGAAGACCCCTCTCTTTCTACTCAGTTGGGGTCACTGAGTTTGAGGCTCACTTCTCCAGCTGCAATTCTAAGAGCTTGTTCTCTTACCACATACCCAATATATATAGGAAAGGCAGAACAGTGTCACCAAGAGGGGATTAGGAGTGGAGTCACAAATGCATGGGTTCAAATCTTGCCTTTTTATCCTCAGTTTCCTCACCTGTAAAATGAGGATGATAACAGCACCCAGCTCATGGGATTGCTGTGAGACTCAAATAAGAAAATGTCTGTAAAATCTAAATGAATGGTAGCTGTTAGTAAAGAACAATAGTAAAATACCCTAGGAGTTCTGAAGTTCCTATCCATGGGCCAGAACAGGACATTTTCATTTCTTTGTGTATTCCCCAAAACTTTTCCTTTGGGTCACTCATTACTCCCCAGATTTAGCACTTCCTGGCAAGGTCTCATACAGAGGCACTCATCTAGCCCAGGCTCTCTAGCTACTTCTTGGCTGCCTATGGCATGAAGCTCAGTTACTCACTGTCCCCTACACACTGTTGGGCCAGCCACCAAAGGCACAGGTCGTTCTGGATTATTTGACTGCTTGGGATGCTTGGGAGGCTAAAGGGGGCAGACGAGATTTCCACCAAGCCCTTGCACACTTGGAAAGCTATAATTCTTCTAACCTTACCCAGTAAATTATAGGAGAAAACATAATGTGGTAGAAAGAGATTTGAAGTGCAGGAGACCTCAGTCCAACTCATGGTTCTGACACTTCCCAGTTGTGTAAATTAGAATTTGCTCAGATGTGAGAAATGAGTTTCCTTGATGTTCAGAGTCCTGTTTATTCATCTGTAAAATGGGAAGAAAAATCATGGGACTACGTATCTCATAAAATTGAGTGAGGAAAACCTGGTAAAGCTCAGGGTACAGGATAGTGAAAAGAACTTAGAGAAAAAAGGTCTCGTGAATGATGCATGATTAAAATGACTGCTCTTAACTCTAGAAAAGAGATATGGAAATACATCTCCCTCACTTCATTGGAAATGATGGTGGCATAGGAGGGCATATGATGTCACACAGCTAAAATGTCATTTGGTTTTGTTTATTTTTTTTTTCTGGTAACAGGGGACTGGTCAATGAGGGCCTGATCCTCAGAGCCTGCCCAACATTCCCTTCGGGCTTCAATCCAATACTTGGAACTTTGGAGAATCAAATGATTCACTGAAGAGCTAGTGTTTGGGAAATGAGGAGGAATTTTGGAATTGGCTTCAGAGCCAGAAAGGCTAATGAAAGAAACAGAACTGAGTTTGCATACAGAGAATGACCTCTGAACTTTCATGTGTTTTGGGCTCTCTGAGAAGTTTTAAGGTGAAAAAGATTGTTATGGGCCATCTCCTCACAGCTGCCACATGTTTCTTAGAGCATGCTGCCTGTATAGTGTGTGTGTGTGTGTGTTTGTGTGTGTGTGTCATTTCTGATCTTGAGTGACTGAATATATGGTGACAGATGGGCCAAGATGAATGTTGAAAGATTGGAGGAACCATCTGAGATCCCTTCAATAGCTGGACTCAGTGATAGATGAAGTTTAGTCTCGTCAGGAGCCAATATAGCAGAACAAGAAGTTCCCTTGGGTACCAGCTATGCTATATCATATCCAGAAGTGAACTTGAGGGTCCTAGGACAAGGTAATAGCCCCCATCCCCTCTAATAGTTAGGAAGATTTTCTCTCCATTGAGCCTAAATCCAGATCTCTTCAACTTCCCCAGTAGTCCTAATTGCTCCCCAGTGGGGACAAAGAAATGACTTCAAAGGTCCTCTCCAGTTGTATCAATTGGCTATTCTGTAAAAGTGCTTCGTAAGCTTTAGTGTACCAAAGAAATGAGTTAGTATGATTAGTATTTACTTATGGGATTTTTACTTATGGGATTTTAAGAAATTGCAAGGAGAACCCAAGAGTTTAGAGAACTGAACAGAAATATCCTGAAATATCCATCATGGGCATGGCTCTTTAAAAATAGCCTTACTGAGGGCAGGGCCCTCCAGGTCTTACTCATCTCTGGGTTTCCACAGAGCCTAGCCCAATGACTGGAACAGAGGACTGAGTAGATGGGGATTGAGTTCACTGATACTTTCCTAATCACTGCTCTACTTAAGTGGTGAAACCTACCTTCCAGGATGGTAGCCATTTACAAATCTATAGCTTTAACCTTAAGATCAGCCTTCCTAAAGTCATAGAATTAGAGGCCACCTAATCCCACTAACCCCCAAGCAGGGCCCTTCTCCAAAAGCATTCCAAAGGGGTTCCTCAAATCTCTGATTAAAGACCTCAGGTTGAGGTGGCGTTGAAAAGTCCAATACATATTCTGAACAACTCTCAAAATTAGGTTTTTCCTGTCAAGCCTAATTATCCCTTTACAACTTCCACAAATTGTTCCTGGTTCTGTCCTGTGGGGCCAAGCAGAGCAAATCTCAAATTTCTTTCCCTCAAGATGTCATTCCTTTAGATGCATGCAGGCAGGCCCCAAGTCTTCTCTTCTCCGGGCTAAATAAACATTTCCAGCTTCTCTTACTGATCTTTGTACCAGTGGGTCTCCAATTCCCCAACTAGCCTGGTCATGGTCAGTCATCTGGTCCCTCCAGTTTGTCAATGCCATTTGTCAAATGCAGCAGTCCAAGGGCACAGGATACTCCTCCACATGGGGTCTGATGGGGGGATATGTGCCCTTCTGGTGCCCTCCTGGCACCAACATCTCCCCTGCTTTGTAGCTAGACAAGACAGGCAGCCCAAGATCTTTTCAAGGTTTAATCTGATGGGGATCCCCAAGCTCTCAGTGTAGTGTTTTACACACAGTAAGATATATTTTCCCACTTTATTTCACTTCATTCCATCCCATCCCACTCCACTGCACTTCATTCCATTCTATTTCATTCTATTCCATTCTGCAGGAGCTGCAGAGAGTTATAGAGACCTTAGCAGCCATCTCATCAAGTTCTTTTCTGGACAAGAAGTCCTGCTATGACCTGCTTGACAAAGGGCCATCTAGCCTTCCTCCCAAAGCAGCTCATTTCACTTTTGCATCATTGCGGTCAGGCTGAACATTAGTCAATAGTTTTTGTTTGTTTGCTTTGATTTTTTGTTTGCTTTGTTTCTATTGCTGCAGCTGTTTTTGATGTAGTTTTTTTTTTCTCAGAGAAAAGATCCCCTGAAAGTAACAAGATCTACTTAAGAATCTAGCAAACCCTAATTTGCACCTGCAGCAATAACACAACGAAATGGTCTTTCCCTCCTGGGAACTCTCCTGGAACCTTAATTATACCCTTCCTAGGGCACATTCTGCTTTGGAGGTAGTTATTATTGCAACTGTCATGTTCTCCACTCCTCCTAAGACTAAGCTTCTTGAGGGCAGGGACAGAGGCTCTCTTCTAGCTCAAAACTCTTATAACTAGAAGGGCCCTTAGAAGATGAACTCTTCTGACTCCTTCATTACCAGAGGAGGGGACCAGAGGCCAGAGAACAGACCTCCCCAAGGTCAGGTCCTCTGATGCCAAATTCAGTGCAAAGTTTGGAGCATAGTGTTTGACACATAGTGGATTCATGGTAAACATTGGAGGAATGAAAGGAGGGAAGAGGGAAGGGAAAGGAACAGAGAAAGAGAATAAATGAATGAAGGGAGGTTTTCTAACAAAAGAGAAATACAGAAAAGATTAATGGTAACACTGCATAGCACTCAAAATACTGTAGTCAGTACTTTGTTATACTCAAAGCTGTAGCCATATAAATGTCATTTTAAATTATTAATAATAAATCACACTTAAAAGACTCATACTCAAATGATGGGGCTTGGTCTAAAGTCCCAGAAACTCTGGCCTGCCTCAAATACTATTTCCTCAACAGAGGCGACATTCTTTAAAGCTTTAGCAATTCAATTAAGTGCAACAAATGTTTATTAAGCCCTACAGCAAGACCCCTGTGCCAAGTGGTGGGGTTGCAGAGATAAATAAGACAGACACTCTCTCAAGAAGTTTTACAGTCTCATAGGAGAAAAGACATAGCCAGCAAACTGTGATGCTAGAGAGAGGAAGATGAGTTCAAAGGAGGAGTCTAGGCAAGTTAGGAAGCATGAGGATGGAGAGTCCATTTTCAGAAGGTACAGGGATCAGAGAAAACTTCAAGGAGGACATGGCACCTGAGTTACGTACTGAAGGGAGAAACGAACTTCAATAGATAGACATGATGGACAGGAAGTTGAATCCTGGGATTGGGTAGGGGGGAAGCCACATGAGCAAATTCAAGGGAAGAAGGGGAATAGAGATAGCCCTCTTTGGCTAGATTATAGAAGAGCTAAAAGGCTGCTAGTAAGAGATAAAGTTGGAAAGGGAAAGCAGAGGCAGATTTGGGCAGGCTTTGAATGACAAGATCAGGAATTTAGGTTCTGGGCAATGAGGTGTTACTAAAAGGAGTAATATATAGTCCAAGGGATGGCATAGCAGGATTACTCAGGAAATGGTGCACTAATAAGACTCCATTTTTTCCCAGCAGCCTCAAATTCCCTTTACCTTGCATACAAATTAATTCTTTGATCCAACTCAAGTGCCACCTGATATTATGGACCTTTACTAATTAATAACCGTGATACAACAATAATAACATCTCCAGGTTTGCAAAAATGTTTTACAAAATTTCCCATTTTATCTTTGCAACGTCTCTGGGAAAGAAGTGTTGTTGTTATCCCCATTTTACAGATGAGGAAACTGAGATAGGCAACGGTGAAGTGATTTGCCCAGAGTCATACAACTAGGAAGTGTCTGAGGTCAGATTCATTCTGACTACGGGTCCAAGGCTGTGCCATCTACCTGCTATATGATGCTTTAAGGTTTACAGAGTGCTTTATGTATATTACCTCATTTGGACCTCACAAAGCCCTGGGAGGTATATACTATCATTACCCTCATTTTACAGATGAAGAAACTGAGGCTGAGAATTTATTTAACTTGCCCAGAGTAGCACAGTTAGTAAGCATGTAAAACAAAATTTAAACTTAGATCTTTCTGACTGTAATTCTGGTGCTCTAGGCACAACAGCGCCTAGCTGCCTAATCTTTCCAACTGATAGCAATTTCCTCCCTCCCCACTTCCCCATGTTTTCTTGTCTATATTTTGCATTCTTCTCTGTATACATGCTGTTTCCCACTAGGAGAATACAAGCTCTTAGAGGGCAGGACTTTTGGGTTTTTTGCCTCCATACAGGCAGGTTGCAGAATTGTTCTTGTATAGAACAAATGTTAACAAAGACTAATTAGAACAGAATTGAACTCAATTGAAGTGACTTTGCTAATTGCCATTGATTGACTTTGGACATATAAGACCTAGACACACCAGGTCATTTCTCCTCCCAGGCTTCTCTTTGAAGGTCAGAGGCCCCCATCTTAAGTAGTTTAGGATTAACTAGACCTTGAAGTCTTGCCTAACAGGTATGCCATTCTTCTGCCCCTCTCCTCAACTTGTTGGGAAGGAGAACAAAGTTACAGGAGTTGCCCTACTCCATTACAACTTTCACAGTCAGCCCAGCCCCCTCTTACTCCTCCTCCTCAGTCCATGGGGAAAGACAAGGCAACACATGGGAACACTATATTCTAGTTTGTGACAACAACACGGGTAAGGTACTCCCCACCACCCCATGAACTTCCCCCTTTCTCACTGTACCCACCAACTCCCCAGATTTGTGGAATGCTTTTTTTCCAGGATGAATTCATGAATTCTGCTGCAGTGCTATAGGATTTAGAAATGAAGTCAGTCCAACCCCCACATGATACATGATAGACCAAACTGACCTCAGAGAAGAGGCTTGACTTGTCCACAGTCACAGAGTTAGTTGGAAGGCCTTCCTTTTGGAACTGGGCAAAACTGCTAACATGACCTGCCAGAATCATAGCCACTTTCCTTGGCTCTCATAGGTCCCATCTGAAGCGAACTAATCATCACCATGGCAATTATGACAATGATGATTTTAGTCTAAACCTGCACTGGGGACTCCAAGTATGGAAACTCCCTCCAATGATATGGTAAACAACTCATCTGGAAAGCAGTGTCTTAGAGAGTGGTCTGGGGGCATCAATTGAGAGACTGGCAAGTGATCACATGACAAGCATGAATTAGATCAAGTCGTGTCTTCCAAGTCCAAGGATCCTATCCCATACGGCCTCTCATCCTCATCATCATAACTCCCGTTTATATAGTCCTCAAAGGATCGCAAAGTGTCTGATATACAACTCATTCTAGCTTCACAATAACCCTGGGCAGTCTATTCTATTGTTATAGTCTATTATCTATTATCATCTATTCTCTATTAGTCTATTATCCTTACGTTGCAGATGAGGAAACTGAGCCTCAGAGAAGCTAAATAGGTCAGTAAGGTCAAAGAATCACAGAATGTTAGAGGTGGCCGGGACTTAATTTAGAAACTATCTATCCCAACCTGTCCCCTCAAATTTTCATAGACCAGGAAAGTGAGACCCAGAGCTCCAGTTTTCTTACTCATCATACCACTGACAAGTGTCAGAGGCAGGATTCAGGGCCTTGATCTTCCTGGCTCCAAGTCCAGTATTCTCTCCACTGTTCTACACCCGACTGTCCAGACAGAGCGCAGGATTTGTAGTTGCAAAGACCTGAGTTTGAATTTTGTCTCAGCTACTCAAAGTATTTCCCTGGGCAAGTCACTTAACCGTTCAGTTTCTCCATGTACAATGGGGAAAAAATAGCACCTGCATTCCAGGGTTGTTGTGAGGATCCAGGGAGAGGATATTTACAAAGTGCTTTGTAAACCTTAAAATGCTATATAAATGCTAGCTATTAGCAAGGTAAAGGATGTAAGGTCACTTTTATTTACCAATTACTCCTCTCTCCTCTGACCAAAGATTTCTGGAAAACAGTGGACAAGAATCACATGGGATAAGTAGGTGTGGATGTTACAGTCTTGCCAGTGGAGGAAGTAGCCACCCACCACTAAGGCAATCAGGATTCCATCTCAGATCAAAGTACTGAATTCCAAACCTTAACTGACTCTCCCACTGGGATTTGAGGCAGCCTGGTGTAATGGAAAGATTTGAGGCAGAAGACATGAGCCTGAATTCTAGCTCAGCTGCTGACTACCTATGTGACCTTGAGGAAATTCTCAATTTTCCTCATCTTTGAAATTCAAAGAGGGGAGGGGGCCAGTGTAGATGACTTCTAAAGGTCCCTGCCAGCCTCTGGCTTACTCACCACGATGAGGTCATCTCTCCTCTGTCTTAATGTGTAATTCACTTGAGAGCTTTCACAGAGAGAGGGGACTTATTTCCATTTTTTTATTCCCTCCCCCTCCCCTATTCTCCACCCCCCCCCCCGAATATTTCCCTCTGAGAAAGTCAAACAAGAAGAAATGTTTTTGCATAATGGCTTGTAAGGGGAGAGAAGAGGAAGTTGGATGGGCTAAATTTAGAAAGTGCTTACGCCCCCAGTCTTGGGGGCCGGCCCACGCACTTCACCCTGAGGAGGGAGGTGTTCTATATTTAACTCTCCGCCTGAAACCCTGCACTCAGGCCGTGACACCGAAAGCCCCAGCAGGATGTGGTGGTGGCCAGCTAAGGGAAGTTCACCCAGTGAGCCCCAAGCAAGCAGCCTGGGCTCTGACATCACATGAGACACAGCTGCCCTACAGGAGCCTAAGGGTTTTCAGGTGTAACTTCTTGGAAGAAACCAGAAAATCTTCTTCAGCTTTTCACCCCTTCATCCACCCTTCTAGTCATAAGACTCCATCAGGTGGTTAAGCCGGGGCCTTTTTGGGGAGCTGCCCCAAGAAGATTGACTAGAGGAAAAGCCAAGAAGAGGGTCATGGCATCTGGCCAGAAAACCTTGCTAAACTGGCTGATGGCTCTAGCAAAGATGAGTCTGGAGCTGTCATAGGACAGCAGGTTTAGCTCTGGGAGGGACCTTAGGGGGTCATTGCGTTCAACCTTCTCATTTTGCATCCGTGGTCCAAAGAGGCTGAGTGATTTAAGATCACACAGACAGTAAGTGTCTGAGGCAAGATTTGAACCCAAGTTCAGCTGACTCTATGTCCAGCTCTCCACCCCCTACACTGCTTCTGAGTTAAGGTATTTGAAGTAGTTGACCCGGTTTAGGTGGCAGGAGTGTAGCTCTATGATTATCCTAAGAAGGAATTCAGTTCAAGTTCAACAAACATATTTAAGTATATGTAAGCCACTATGGATACAAAATAAAAAAAAATCATTCCTGCCCTCAAGAAGTTTATATTCTACTAAGAGGATGCAACTGATTTATATAGAGATATGTCAATACATAGCAATACAAGTCCTAAAACTAATTTCCAGAGAGAGAGCAAGGATGATAGGTGGGTGGATGGATAAAGTCTTCCTGTAGGATAGGGCTCTCAGCTATGTCCAAGAGAGAAGATACTGAGTTACTGAGTGGAAACAAGGGATCAGAGGGGGGAAAGAGGACATTCTCCATTCAGGAGATCATTTATGCAAAGGCATGGAAAGAGAAGAGGGATTGCCATGAATGGGGACTAGCTAGAAGTTCAGTTTGACAGGAACTGAAGGTGTGCCGAGAGAGAGTCATGTGAAAGGTAGATAGGAGCTAGATTGTGGAGGGCTTCAACCTCCAAGCTAAGGATGATGTGGTTTGTCCTAGTGGTCATATGGAGTCCTTGAAGGCTATTGAGTAAAGCAGGAGAGTGGTCACATCTATGCTTTAGGCATAGTATTGCCTAAGTATTTGGCATTTGTATTGGGGAATGAATTAGAGAGGTGAGAGACTGGAGGTAGGAGATCGATTAGATAGCCATCATAATAGCCCAGGTGCAGTAGATAGAGTGCTGGGCCTGGAGTCTGTAAGACCTAAATTCAAATTCAGCCTCAGACACTTAACTAACTGTATAATTCAGAGTAAATCACAATCTCTGTCAGTCTCAGTTTCCTAAAATGGGAAATGGGAATTATACCTCACAGGGTTGTGGTGAGGATTGAATGACATGATATTTGACAGTGCATGGCGCATATAGTAGGTGCTTAATAAATGCTAGTTTCTTTCCTTGGAACTTCCAGTCTTGAGGTGATGAGGATTTGGGGTGGTGGCAACCATGTGCATGGATGGGAGTTAGTGATATACAGGTAGAATTAACCAGTTGTCAGTTTGGCAATAATCACTCAAGGTCAATTTTCCTACTCACCCAGCCCCATAAACCCAATCCTGCTCTGAGAGGGGTATCAGTGAACATACTGTAGCTGGGCATATCTGTCCTCTTTGGCATGGCCTGGCAGCTCAGGGACATAGTCCTAAACCATCCTAGTTCCCAACTAGGGAGATGATCCCTAACATATCTCCAGCATCCACAGATTTAGCTAAAATACTAGCAGTTATTTGTATTTTCATTCTGAGCCACATCTATCTGAAACAGGGCTTCCTTTTACTGTATTAATCAGGATGCAGGTCTTAACCACCAACCGCACCCCACCCCACTCAACTCCCATCAAATCAAAACAGAACAAAACCAACTCATTTAGTATAAAGCTCAAGTGTGGTCAGAAAGTGGACTCAACTTGCTTTTGTCTACCCTGCTTCTTACCTTTGATAAGGATTACAAAACATCAAGGGAAGGAACTGAGGCTCAGAAAAGGTACTTGCTCAGAGTCATAGACCTAGCAATTGGCAGAACCATTCTTACTCCAAGCTTGGGACTCCTTCCAAAGGAAAAGGCCAAGTATGGAATTTGGAGATCATTCCCACCATTGGAACACATTCTCTATTCTTCTGTTCTAATACAATTCTGTGATTTTTTTTAAACCAATGGTTCTTACTAGGCTGCATCCATTTTTTAACTTCCATAGTATCTGTGACCACTCCTTTAGCTCCCTCCTGAAGGACAGTGGTAGACTATGACAACTCACCCCTCTCCCAAACACACACCACATGTCCCTCTCCCCTCAATCAGATTTTCAGGTAATATGACATATGGGAAAGGGCATTAGATTTGCAATCAGAAGACTTGGGTTCATATTCTGCTTCTGATGCTTAACATTTATGTGACCCTACGCAAGTCACCTAGCCATTTTGGGTCTCAGTTTCTTATTCTGTGAAAGGAGGCATTTAGAAAGAAGACTTTCTAAAGTCCCTTTCAGCTCTGCCACTCTGTGTTCCTTACCATGGGAGACTGGAGGAAAGGCAGATAGACTCTGCCAGAATACAGAATTGTCTAGGGCTATTCAAAACAAAGATAAACACACTTTGAGATATTTGAGGAAATATCAAGTTACTCTTGAGTCACTGATCATAAGAGACCCAGCAATGACTCTCCATGAATGTCCTTGTGAGATCTGGAGGCTTTGAGAATTTTCCCTGGGCAAGTCTGAATGGCTCTACCATTCAGGCCACAGAACTAGGTCCCAGTTAGGCAGGAATTGGTCCCTTCTGCATTCTCTGAAGTCAAAGTTAAGGTTCATCATGGTTTTGAATAGCACTAAATGGTTATCTCTAACACTAACATTCTCCTGCTAATGCTATATGAATATGAATCATGAAACACCACTATCTACTGGGAATCAAAACTGCAGGTGACCCAACAGCAAAAAGTCAATGGAAAGACACACAATGGGGGAAAGGAGACTTCAGTGTATTATGATTAGATGGGTTGGTAGCATAGTGGAAAAAATAATAGACTTGGAGTCAAGAAGACCTAGGTTTAAATCCTGCCTCAGGTACTTATTAGCTGTGTGACCTTGGGCAAGTCACTCAACCACTGCCTGCCTCAGTCTCCTCCTTGGCAAGATAGAGATGTGAAAAGCACCTACCTCACAAGGCAGTTGTGGGGATCAAATGACATAACGTGCTTTGTTAACCTTAATGTGCTACAAAAATGCTTATTATTATTTCCTGTGGTGACTTATGCACACATACATGGTGCCTATCCATGATCAGACTGGCCACATGCCATGTGGTGTCACCTCAAAGCTGTGATTGACGCCAGTGCACTAAGTGTTATATGGCCCTACTACACTTCTGATGGTTCAATACCTTACTTCTTAGTAAGGGTAGGTTTTGTGACAGAGATGTTATTATCTTTAGAGTACACCACCAGAAGACCTGGGTTCAAATCTTGCCCCAGACACTATGTACCCCGAGGCAAGTCAATTCATCTTTCTTGACCTCAGTTTCCTCATCTAAAATGAAGGGGGTGGACTCAATGAGAACTAAGGTGGCTTCAAGCTCTGAATCTATAACCTTCAGATCTTTAATAATAGGATCCATTTCTCATCAATTCATTCCCTGACCCCATGTCTGAAGCTTACTTCTACATTCTAAAAAGGTTAACAATTTTTTAAAAATGTAGTTTGAGAGGCCTAGCTAATTGTGCATTCTCAGTGACTGTTCATTCAGTTACATATCACAGTCTGGACAACAGACATTTTTCATCCACTTGGTTTTTCCTAGGTGGACAGTATGACTAACTGACTTTTTTTTCAGTGACTGTGGATGTTAGGTGAGAAGCTCCATAATTTTTTAGCCTGGATGAAACAACATAGTGTCATCTGAAAATACAAGCGTCTGGAGAACCTCATCATCTATCTATCGGCCCATCCATACCAGGAGTTCTCAACTTGAGATCTGTAGACTTTTAAAAAAGATTCTGATAATGTATAATTGGTTATTTTTGTGATCCTATGTAGTTAATTTTATGTAACTAACAATATGATTCTGAGGAAGGGTCTTTTACAGGCATCACAAGGCTGCCCAAGGGTTCCAGAACACCAAAAAAGTGAAGAACCTCTCCCTGCTTTAGCGCTAGGTCTTCTGTGTGGCTTCATAGAGACAACTAAATAAAAGGAGAAGACCAACTTGGATTGTCTTTGGGGAACAGTGCAAGACTTTTAAGGACTCAAGCTTCTCCCTGGAACAAGGGCACATTTAAAAAAAATTTAAATAAGTTTTTATCAATAGCTCGTATTTTTACATCACCTCCATTTTCCAGTATACCCTTCCCAGAGAGCCATCCTTTATAATTAAGAATAAAATAGAAAAAAAGAAAGAAAAAAATTTCAGCAAAACTAGCCAACACATGGAAAAAAGTCTGACATTATGTGCAGTGTTCCATATCTACAAGTCCTCCACTTCTGCAAAAAAGTGAGGTGGGGGGAGGGGAGGAGGAAGAGATAAAAGGCTCACTTTTTAACCAACACAATTTTTCCATGAAATCATGGGTCCAGTCAATTTTTTTTTCTTTCAGTAATACTGTATATCTTCCAGTTATAAAACACTAAAGTCTATAAAGGGTTCAAGTTGAAAATCACCCCAAGGGTAATGGAGACACCTATGGTGGGTGTGAGGGTGTAACAAATTATTGATTAAAAACTATGTAGACTAATGGCATAGGCAACATTATAACCATATGACTAGCAAAGACAATGAGCTGGTTATGTGGCAGAGGCACCCGTGATATGCATATAAGGTCAAGGAATCTAGAGGGAAAAGCCCCCTACTCTCTTACAGACCCCTCCATGGCACTGATGTGAAAAAAAAGTCACACAAGATAAGGGGTCTCACATGGGCTATTGGAGAGTACCTACATCACAAAGATCCACAAACTGGAATAAGTAGAGAGGACACCATGGAGGGGGCTGGACCCTATCCTGATTTGTAGTCAAGAAGACCTAGGTTTGTAACTATCCCTCATATTTTTTGGCAACACTGAGTCTCCTTTTCTTTAACTGTATCTTTCCTTATTTTAGGCATAATAATGCCTATAACATGTACATCACAAGATTATGGTAGGGATCAGAAGATAATAGATCATAGATTTAAGGCTAGAAAGGGACCTTGGAGTCATCTAATCCAAACCCATCATGTTGCAGGCAAAGAAACTGAGTCCCAAAGCCTCATCTGACATGCTCACAGTACCATCTAGCCAGGATTACAACCCAGGTCTCTGATTTCAGAGTCAGCCCTCATACCACATGTATGCAAAGTGCTTTGCAAATCTTAACACTCTTTATAAGTGGTAGATGGGTTTTTAGTATGGGTAGTCTCACAGAGGATGTTACCGTTTACGGTGAGATTCTGGAAGTCTCTATAGAAAAGACCAGGAGCTTTCTGCTTATTACAACGAGCCACATGCAAGCTTATGGTCAAGGGGAAAGGGCAGATAACAATGCCAAACATTTCAAAAGACCTGCAGTGTGCAGAACACTGGGGTAGACCCTGGGGGAGATAAGAGGTTATAAGACATGATCTCTGCAAATCCTAAGCTGGTCATGGTCTAAGCAGACATCAGCTAAAAGATCAAGCAGTGCTTTTGTCCCATCTCTACCCAAGAGTGAGACTTGAGCCCAGAACTTGCCCACAGTTGGATTTGTGAGACACAAAGCAATGTTCTTGTCATTCAGTCAATCCCCTTTCCAAGTTCCACATGGGCATATCACATCGGTACTTGATAATCAATTCAAACACCTGGACATCTCTTGTCTTGATCACTTAGAAAGAGTTGTAAGAGATGTAGTCAATCAACCAATAAACAACAATGAAGGAATGAATGAACAAAGCAATCTAATTTATTAAGCACCTATTGTGTGCTAGGTACCGTGCAAAGGGCTTTATAAAAATGATCCCACTTACCGCCTGTTGAGACCTAGGGCAAGTTACTTCACTACAATTTCACTTCAGTTTCCTCCTATGTGAAATAAGGGATTTGGATTTAATGCTCTCTAGAGTCATGCGTAATACTAGATCCATGACCTGAGCAGCATAGACAGCTCTGGTTAAAAACCAATCACAAGAGAAAGTAAGGGACCTAGGGTGGAGGAGAAGGGCCAGTTCTGGGATTATGTGGCCAGGTCTGGCCAGAGCCCTCCCATTTAGGAGCACATTTAGGGCTCTCCTGGGTGTCTGATGAATATTAGGGGCATTGAATATGAGAGCAGAAGAAACAGGGCTAAGAGGGCTCTGGAAATTCCCCTATACCTTGCCAACAACGTGAGTATCAACCACAACATTCCCACCGGACAATAATGATGAATGCCTTTGATGCTGGTTTGCAAGAGGAAAAGGAGATGATGGAGATGATAGATTTGCTATGACAGAGGAATAAGGTTGATAAACTGCTAGATGTGAAAGGTGAGGGTAAGGGCAGGGTCAGAAATGACTCCAGGGTTGTAAATGTGGACCTCTAGCTTTCTATCTCTCTAAAAGGCAGCTGGGCGATATAGTGGATAGAAGCTCTGGGCTTGGAGTCAGGAAAACTTGAGTTCAAATCCTGCCTCAGGTACTTACTGTGTGACCCTGAGCAAGTCACTTAACCTCTGTCTGTCTCAGTTTCTTCAGTTACAAAACGGAGGTAATGATAGCATTTACCTCCCAGGGTTGTTGTGAGTATCAAATGAGATAATATTTGTAAAGTGCTTAGCATCATGTCTAATACATAATACTTAATAAATGCTTGTTGTCTTCTGCAAATCTTCTCTTTTTCCTCCTTCGGTTTACCAGGCAAGCACATTTCCCCTTTTCCCCATCCCCCAAACTAGGCTGGTATATTACCAAAGTCTAGATTTGGAGAATTCCAGTTCCAAGATACAGACTGAATGAAATAGCTAAGAGTCATCATCATTAATCCAGCCTTCACTTATTCCCGACTTGGGTTTAACTCACCACTGAGGGGCAGCATGCCATAATGAATACACTGCTGGGCTGGTACTCAGGAAGATCCAGGCTCAGGGTCAGCCTCTGCCACTTATTAGCTGTGTGAACACGAGTAAGTCACTTCGCCTGAGCCTTACTTTCCTCCTCTGTAAAATGGGAATAGGAGAGAGCTGTAGGATCTAACCCACTGTGCTATCATCAGGCTCAGATGAGATGATGTCTATAAAGTACTTTGAAAACCTTAAAGCTCTGTAGAAACAATAGTTATTACCAAACGAAAGGAACTCAGCAGCTGGTCTGCTTGGACTGATGCCAGCCTAGAAATGCGATAAAGGAAAGTGTCAGGGTTTTATTTAGCCTATGGAGTTTACCTGATTTTCCTGACTGATGGGGAAAGGGATCATCTCTCCTCTGTGAATTCTAACTCATCATTGCCCTCATCACCACCACCATGATGATGATGATTTGTAAATGTTTTAAAGTTTGCCAAGCATTTTTCCCACCATAGTAGATGGCACAGTAGATAGACCTTTGGGCCTGTAGTCAGGAAGACCTGAGTTCAAATCCAGCCTCAAACACTTATCAGCTCAGTAATCTTGGGCAAGTCACTTAACCTCTGTTTGCCTCAGTTTTATCAACCGTAAATGGGGATAATGATAGCATTTTCCACCCAGGGTTGTTGTGAGGTTCAAATGAAATAATCATTGTAAAGCATGTGGTGCCGTTCCAGGCACACAGTGGGTGCTACATAAATGCATATTTCCTTCTCTTCCTAGGCATGTGGTACAGACATGACTATTCCTGGTTGGGCATCCCAGATGTATGCATTGAAGCTCGGAAAAATTCTGGGATCATGCAGCTAGTAAGTGGGCCCAGGTGTACGGCCACCAAGCTCAGTGTCCTTTTCACTATGAACAGGCGGCATGATAAAACTATTTCCTGCTTCCTTCCTCCTTCCTTTCCCATGTCCACTCTGGGAGGCCCAATATATCTTTATGTGTTCAAGTGATGATGAATTATTCTGAGTTTCTGCCCTAGGACTGAATCCAAAATCAACTCATACTACATTAGAAGATGATACGTTCCTGCAGAGGGAGGAGGCTCTCACTTCAGGGACCAGAGTTGGACAGCACCATCCTTAACAAATCTTTCCTTAAGTGGGGTTGGGGGACGGTGTCTGCCATATTTACTTCAGGAAAAGAACTGGGTGTATAATTCCATCTCTACATTTAAGGACCATCTACGCAACATGGGGTTATTTGTTCTTTCAAGGTTTGGAAAAACCATTCATTTGCAAACTGTCTGGTCTTGATGCCTTTTTATGCAATGACCCATTAAATTGTTTGCCTGATATCTCCCTCTGAGATTACTCTGTTTAAGTAGCCATCACAGCCTGGTATAGAAGAAAGACTATTATCCCTGGAATCAAAGAGAGTTAATTCCCAACCTTGGCTCCAACACTGACTGGTTTTGTGTCCATGGGTAAGTCATTATCTCTCTAAGCCTTAACCTTTCTTAACTGGAAAATGGGGATGCTGTTGTCTATAGTGCCTGATTCACAGGTTGCTGTGAAAATCAGATGAGATGATATATGCAGTGTGCTTTAAGGAAGAGCCCCTGAACCACTACACAGCTTGACTTGCTTGTGATCACCCTTTCTCATTTTGATCATTGGTATTTTCTCTCTTTAGATCCCTTTATTAGCTATGAAACAGGAAGATTCTCCCCAGGTGCATCCTCTTCCAGCTTTCTTTCTTATTGTTCCACCAGCTCAGTCTTATAGTCAGCTTTCAAATGCTATCTCTGATACATGCCGTCCACAGGACCGTAGGTAAGACACTATACATCCCTGGGTGAAAGTGACCTTAAGTGTAAAATGAGAGGGTCAGACTACATGGCCATTCATGTCCCTCCCAGTTCTAAACCTAAGATTCTAGGGTAACATGGAATTAGCTGATGTACTAGGGTGACATCAGATGGTTGTCCTTCTGCCAAGTCATTCCTTTCATCCAAAACCGAAGAGGCCATGCTGTCTTTTCGCATTTATCCAGTTGCTTTCCTTCCCCATGGAATAAAGGGCAGATTCAACTGTGCCACCTCCTTCCCTTGAACAGGGCATCCCAAAAGTCTCAGTGCAACTTTCAGTTTTAATAGTTTAACTGTTACAGTTCAAAACCACACTAAGACTTTTGGGACACTCTTGTACTAGGGTCTTTTCATAGTGGTTGTTCTCAGAATGTCCTGGAGTATCATGGTCAGTTCTGGGCCCCACATTTTGGGAAGGATACTGGTAAATTGGACATTCTCCAGAAGAGAGAGACCAGAACAGTGAAGGTCTCAGACTAATGCCATGTAAGGATGAAGAAACCAGAGATGTTTAGTTTGGAGAGGAGACTATTGGAGATAGTCATAGGATTGGGAAAGACAGAGGATAGATTAGCTGCATCCAAGGACTGTGAAATAGAAAGGGAGATTTGGCTTCATTTTACATGGTCCCAAAGGGCAAAACAAGGAACAATGGTAAAAAGTAGCCTGGAGGTCAATTTAGGCAAAATATAAGGAAAATCTAGCTTACTGTCAGCACAATCCCAAAACAGATTGGACTGTCTTGAGAATTAGTGGCTTTCCCTTTCTAGGAAGTTCTCCAATAGAGACTGGAGGACCATGTAGAGAGTGACTTGAAGAGAATTTTTTGCTGAGGTAAGCATTGCACATCCTTTGCAAGTGGTCATTCAGCTTCAGTTTACATGAAAGGAAGCCAGTCCCAACTGAAGGCTACTTTCCCCTTATGTGATGTTAATTACTTAAGATGGCAGAATGAAGATGGGTCTTGTATCTGACTGAGTCTGCTCATGGACTCATAGTTATGTCATTACATTTAATAGCACAAATATTTATTAAGTAGCCTCTTCATACAAAGCTCAGGGGCTAAAAGATTGGGGGGAGAGATGAAACTGTCCTTTCCTTAAAGTGCTTATCTTCTCCTGGGGGAATAGAGCCTAGACTTGGATAAATAAATGCAAAGTATATACAGATGTACATATGGCTATATATGTGTGTGTACATATGTATATATATTTAAAGGAAATAGCATTGAGACAGCTAGGTGATGCAGCATATAGAGCTCTAGCCCTCAAGAGAGGAGGATCTGAGTTCAAATCTAGCCTCAAGCATTTACTAGCTGTATGACTCTGGGCAAGTCACTTAACCTCAATTGCCTTTCCCCCTTCCCCAGAAAAAAGAAAATAGTACTGACAACTTGGGGAATCAGGAAATCATGTAGGAGGTGGCATCAGAGCTGGTCTTTGAAGGGAAGTGGGGCTTTGAAAAGGTAAGGAAGGAGTGCATTCTAGGTATCAGATCCAGAGGGAGGGGAGCAAGGGAAATTGGCCAGTTTGAATGCAACGCATAGTACATGAAAGTGAGTAATAGGAAGCGATCCCAGGAAGGTGGGTGGAAGTCAGATCGTCGAGAACTGTAACTGCTAGGCTGAGGGTTTTGTATTTTATCTTAAAGGTAACAGGAGGTTATCTTAAGGGTAACAGGTAAGCCACTGAAGGTGTTGAGTAGGCCAGTGGCACACATGGTCAAATCTGTTTTTTAGGGATATCAAATTGATGACTTTCTAGGGGAAAGATAGAAGGAGAGAAGAGATCTGAAGGAGAGAGACAATTATAAGACTATTATATTCATCCAGTAGAGAGATGAATGGATCTGGATTAGGCTATGTGAGTGAAAAAAAGGGGATAGATATTACCAGCATAGTGAAAACAGCATTCACAAAACTTGACCACCGAGTGGATAATAGAGCATGAGAGAGAGGGAAGAATCAGGTGTGATGGCAGTGGTGTGAACCACCATCACCACTGGGTAACAGGAAGGATGGCCAGGACTTCAAGATTTCATCCCTCTGGATGAGAATAAGGTCCTTCATCCCCTTTATCTTCCTAGACTTCCAAAGAAGTAAAGATGGTACAGATCTAGCTGGTGCGGTGGGTTTAGAAAACTAGACCAAGAGCCAGGAAGACCTGAGTTTGAATCCTGCCTCAGATACCTGCTAACTGGGTGACCCGGGGCAAGTCACTTGATTTCTCTAAAGTTCTGTTTCATCGCCTGTAAAGTGATGATATAATAGCACATACCTTTAAGGGTTGTTGGGAGGATCCAATGAAATAACACATAAAGCATTTTACAAACTTAAAGAGCTATGTATATGCTAGCTAATGTCATGTTATATCCCTCTATCCATCCATCCATCCATCCATCCATCCATCTATCTACCTATCTACCTACCTACCTATCATCTGTCTATCTCTATTTTATTAATTGACAGTTATCAGATTTTGGGCTAGCTAGGTGATGCAAGGTAGATCACTAGGCCTAGTGTTAGGAAGACTCATTTCTCTGAATTCAAATCTGGCCTCAGATGCTTATTAGCTTTGTGACCCTGGGCGAGTCATTTAACACTGTTTGCCTCAGTGTTCTTATCTTTAAAATGAGCTAGAGAAGGACATGGCAAATCACTCCAGTATTTCTGCCAAGAAAACCCCCGATGGGGTCAAGAAGAGTCAGATGCAACTGAAAAATGAACAAAAACTTAACTCCTCTTTTCTCCAAAACCTCCTGTCTTCTTAACTCCCTTATTACCTCTGAGTGTGCTGCCATCTTTTTAATCACCCAGGTCCATAAACTAAATGTCATTCTCAACTCCTTATTCTCTCTCCTTCAATATCCAGTCTATTGCTATGTCTCTCATATACATTCCCTATTCTCCTCTGACTAAGCCAACAACCTGGAGTGGACCCTCCAGGATCATTTCATGCCTGGGCTATTGAAACAGACTGCTGGTTGGTCTCCCTGCATCATGTCTCTCCCCACTCCAGTCCATTCTCCACTCAGCTGTCAAAATCTGACCCTGTCACCTCTCTCCTCCCTGCCCTCCCACAAACACGCTCAATAAACTTCACTAACTCCTTCAAAAGTCAACTATAAAGTTCCCTATTTTTTTAAAGCTTTTCAGAATCCAGCCTCTTCCTAGCTTTCTAGGTTTTTTCTCCCATGTACTTTGTGATCTAGGCCTTCTTGCTATTCCTATAATAAGACACTCTATCTCTCAGCTCTGAGTATCTGTCTGGCTGTCCCTCATGCCTGGAATGCTCTCCTTCCTCATCTCTTCCTTCTGGCTTCCCTGGCTTCCTTTAGCTCATGGCCAAGATCTCACTTCTGCAAGAAGTCTTTCCTACCTGGAAAAACTTACCTGAACTGATGCAAATCTAAGTGATCAGAACTAGGAGGATGTTGTACACAGTAACAGCGATATTTATACAATGAAGTGCTGTGAATGATTTAACTATTCCCAGCAACGCAATGATCCAAGACAATCCCATGATTGGACTCATGAGGAAACACACTATCCACCTCCAGAGAAAGAGCTGATACTATCTGAATACAGACTGAAGCATGTTATTTTTCATTTTCTGTTTTCAATTCTTTTCTAAATTCATCTTCTTGTACAAAATGACTAACGTTAAAATGTCTTATATCATTGCACACGTGTAACCTATATCAGATTGTTTACTCTCTCAGGGAGCGGGGAGAAGACATAAGGAAACTTTTTAAAAATTTTTTTTAAACTTTTTTTAAAAGTTTAAAAATTATTTTAACATATAATTGGTGAAAAATGTTATATATTTTAAAATACATATTAAAATAATAAAAATATTACATATGAATATTATAATATATACCATATATAATATATAAAATCTAATCTAACATTATGATATAATAATATAATATACATTACATAATATAATATACATTATATTATATATTAAAATTCCCCTTAACATTAACATTCCCTCTATCTACTATCCCCAATGTACTCTGCACATATCTTGCTTGTACGTAGCTGTCTGCATGTTGTCTCCCTCATTAGACTGTGAGCTCCTTGAATGCAGGAATTTTCTTTTGCCTTTCTGTGTATCCCCAGCGCTTAGCATGGTGCCTGGCACAGATTAAACAGCATAACAAATGCTTGTTGACTGGACTTGATGTGGAAACCAACCAGAAAAGCCAACTCACTTTCTAGCCTCAGTGCTGACCTTCCCAGGCTCATGGGCCCCTTCCCCTAGAGCAAGGGGTCCATCCTGTCTGCAACATTCCCTTGCTAGCCAGCATCCAACCTGGATAAAAGGAAAGGACTTTCTAGACTGAAGAAAGCAGACACTGAAAAATCTGAGTACACAAAACACCCCCACAAAAAAACCAAACCAGACACTAAGAATCATGAATAATTATTCCGAGTTGAAAATTGATGCTCGTTTATCAGATTAATACTTTTGGAAACCTGCCCTAGCAGCTGCCAGCAGAGCACTGCCAGCCAGACCCCAAGGAAGGAACTGCTCCATCCTCACCCACCCAGAGTTTGATCAAGCTCACTTTCTGAGCGCTGGCTCTGGAGAAGCTGGGTGATCACCTACAGTGTCAAGCGGAGTTGAAATATTGCCCTGGAAGGCTTAGCATTCCCACTATTTTCACTGGGCTCAACACGCAAAATTCCAGGGAAGATACGATCTGGAGTCTAGGTTATCTAAAGACAAATGGGGTCATGGAACAATCTTGTGACCTGTTTTCCCAGGAGAGTTCCTGAATCCCAGCTCTTACAGAGAAGCCTCATTCTCAAGTGGTGGTTGTTTGTTACTAGTTTCCATTGAAACTATTCTCTTCTAGTTTTCCTTCTCCTTCTCTGACCACTCTTCTATGTCCTCATATACAGATTAGTTTAATAAATGCTGGCCTGAAATGATAAAAACCTCCACTACTGAACCACTTAGGGGATACTTCATCTGCAAGTCACTTTATGACCAATTTTTCCCAGGATATGGGCTCCTTAAGCAGAAACACCATCTCATTCACCAGGGTCTAGCACAATGTCTAGCACTTTCCAAGTCATTGATGATTGGTTGATGGGTTGGCAGTGAGGAAGTTGTAATTCAGATGCCAAAAAGATTTCTTCCAGCAGAAAAGAACTTATGCTTTCCCCTTGTTTGAAGGGGAATACTGGGTTTCCCCAGAGTGACTGGACTGGACTCTGGGTTATGCTTGACCCTGGGATAAAAATCACCAAAACCTGAACAAGAGGGTTCTTAGCACTCCAAAGGACCACAAAGATCCTTTTGTGGGCATGGAGTAGGATCACCACTATGAAATATAAAATTAAAAAATGATTTTGACTCTGTACCTTCCCATTCTAAATGACTTCTGATTTATCTTATCTATATCATGTGTGTACATATTTGTGTGCTTGCTGTCTTCCCCATTAGTGTGTGAGCTCCTTGATAGCAGAGACTGGGTTTTTTTGGCTCTTTTTGTATCCCTGTTGCTTTACCACAGTTCCTGGCACATAGTAGGCACTTAACAAATGTTTACTGACTGACTCCACCCCCTTTATGTCTGCTAGAAATTTTACAATATTTATCACATTGACCAGAGGGACAGAACCTCAGAGTTGGAAGGGACCCTAGAAAGGTATTTAGTCCTCTTTGCAGGTGAATAGGAAACCCTCTGTGACATCTCTGCCTGTGCTCATCAGGTCTCTGCTTGAACCTTCCCAGTGATAGGGAGCTCACCACTCCATGGAGAAGCATTCATTCAGTCATCACTCACAAATTCTTTAATCTGTTCTGGTTCTAGAGCTATACTCAGCCTTTTTTTAATTAAATTAATTTATCTGTTTTCAACAATCACTTCCATAAATCTTAAGTTTTCTCCCCCTCCTTCTCTGAGATGACATGCACTCTTATATGGGATCTACTCATACGTTCTTATTAAACACATTTTCACATTTGTCATGTTGCATAGAAGAATTAAAATGAATGGGAGAAACCACGAGAAAAAACAAACCGAAACAGTCTTTTTTGCAGGATAGAAAATGCAATCCCTATTCCCCACCAGTTTATAAGAAAGTTAACAAGTTATTCCTATAGTTATAATTCGTGGAAGGGCATTGACAATAATTGCACACAATGAGGCTGTGAATGAGTTTTGGCCTGGGGAAAGAGGGTACCTATACTACTGAGATAACAGATCCATAACAGCATTGAGTAAATTAAAGTAGAAAATAATTAGGGAACCCAGACTGGACCCGAGATCTTACTGGTCTGTGAAACTCTCTCTACCAAAGCAGGTTGGCACCTTCTCTGTAAGTTAGAGTCTGGGAGAGTTGCATCATCAGCAATCATGATCACCAATAACAGCTGGAATTTATGTAACAATCACTTACATTTGTATAGTACTTTAAGGTTTTGCAAAGTATTTTATAAATATTATCTCATTTTTTCCTCACAACAACCCTAGGAGGTAGGGGCTAGTACTATCGTCATTTTGCAGATGGGGAAACTGAGGCAGGTAGTGATTAAAGTGACTTGTCTAAGGTCACACAGCCAGCAAGGATATGCAGTAGAACTCAAACCCAGGTCTTTGTGGCTCTGAGGCAGACTCCATATCCATCACATCACACTGCGTCTCAAATAATAACTATGTCCATTAAGGTTGAGATATTTTTTCTTGAGTTCTTTGTGGTCTTGTAAACTTTCTATGAGAATAATTATTAGCTTTTGTATCTCATAATCAGGGTTCATAGGGAAACACAAGCTCTGGCCAATCCTATCCAATTGGAAAGGCTTTGAAAACTGTCCAGAGAGGATCATATGTCTGTCTCTTGAAGACTCCCCTATGGACACAAGGGCTCATCACCAGCTTGATCACTAGGTGATGGATTTTTTCAGTCACAGTGACTCACAAAAGCAGACTTCAAAGACACAGAGGGCCTCTGCTCTAGCTTGGTGGCCAGAGTCCTGCACTAATCAAATTGTACACCCCTGAAGCATTGAAGCAAGTAGAGGATCCTCTCCATGTCTTAAGATCTACTGCCTCTTCATGAAGCTTTTTTTCTGGAATCCTCCCTGAGAGTCATTGATTTAGAGCTGGCACCAACCTTGGAGGTCCTCAAGTTCTCATTTTACAGATGAGGCAACTGAGGCAAAGTACTTTGCCTGAAATCATCCAGGCAGCAAGTGAGAGGGCTGAGATTTGAACTCTGACCCTCTGAGTACAAATTCTAGCCCCTAATTCCACTGCTGAGCACCAGAAGTATTAACATTCTTATTTTCTTCATTTGGCACATTACACTTCTCATTATGGTGACTGCTATTCCTGCCTTATCCTTTCTACTAAACCGGGAGGCAGAGCACAGGAAAGACATACACAATGAGGGTGTCAGGAACCAAACTCTGTTGACTCTAGCTCTAAACAGGACTCATATCTGTCCCCTGCAGCCACCACCTTGACTATCTATCTGTCTCCTGAGCCAGATCATGATGGTTTCCTAACAGGTCAGGCTATTTCCACTCTCTTTTGGCTGCCTTCCTTCCTTCCAATTCACTGTCAGGCTAATCTTTTTGTTTCTTAAGCAGATAAACCAATTTATCTAAGCGAATGGTCAACAGAAATCAGAGAAGGTATGTGGATTTATCTTTCTAATACCTAAGTGCAATCATATCACTTAATTTTGCTCAGAAAGCTTCAGTGGTTCTCTATCATCCAGAGCCAAGATCAAAGAATCAGGTTCCTTAGCCTGGTATTACTAAGTGCATCTATGATCTGCTACCAGTCCCTTAAGCAGATTTATCCCAGCCTACATTTTTCTACATACTCTATCAGTCCTTCCCCCCGCCTCACCCCAATCCCCCAAATGGTAAACCAAACAAGAAAGCAGAACCTCAGGGCTCACCTTTCACTCTCCTGCCTACCCCATCTCCCTCCAAATCAACCTCCTTCTATGAATGCTGACCACTGGAAGAAGCTTCTGATAGCTCAGTATGTGCATAGAAGAGGTTGAACCAGAATCAGAGGGCTTGGATTTGATTTCTTTTTCTGTTATACCTTACCTGGGTGACCTCAGGTAATCAATTAGTCAGTCAATCGATAAGCAGTTATCAAGTGCCTACTATGTACCAGGCACCATAGTAGGTTCTGGAGACACAAAGACAAGAATTTAACAGTTCCACTCCTAGATGGCCTAGTGAATAGCATGCAGGGCCTGGAGTCATCAAGACCTGAGTTCAAATCCAGCCTCAGACACATCCTAGCTGTGTGACCCTAGGCAAGTCACTTCACTGCAATTTCCTTAACTGTGAGTATGATAATAGTACCTACTTCCCAGGGTTGTTGTGAGGATCGACTGAGGTAATATTTATTATATGCTTAGAACAACGCCTGGTACACTTGTTGTTGCTGAGTTGTTTTCAGTTGTATCTAATTCTTCATGACCCTATTTGGGGTTTTCTTGGCTAAGCTACTGGAGTGGTTTGCCATTTCCTTCTCCAGCTCATTTTACAGATGAGAAAACTGAAGTAAACAAGGGTAAGTGACTTGTCCAGGGTCACTCAGCTAGGAAGTGTCTGAGGCCAGATATGAACTCAGGAAGAAGAGTCTTTCTGCCTCTAGGTCTATCACTATACCACTTAGCTGTGCTGCCTGGCACATAGTAGGTACTTAATAAATGCTTATTCCTTCCCTTCCTCAAGGATCTTACATTCTAGTGGAGGAGACAGCAATGTATACAAAATATATGCAGGCCAGTTCCTTCTTTCCCCTGTCCCACTTTCTTCATCTGTAAAAGGAAGTTTGGACTAGTTAGTGGTTTTCATATTTTTTTGGGCCTTTTGGACCCTTGACATTCTCAAAAATCACTGAGGATCCACCAAAGAGCTTTTGCTTCTTCATGGCATAGCTATCAGTGTTTATCATATTAGCAGTATTATTATGTATATATATATATATATATATATATATATATATATATATTATATATATATATTAACAATATTATTGTGAAAATAGTTTTCCCTGGAAGGGCTGTGGGTATCCTTGGGGGTCCCCCAGACCACACTTTGAAACTATAATGAATCAGGTAATTCTGGGGTCCCTTTCTACTCGAAATCTTATGCTCTTATGGCCCCCAGCTCTCCTTTCCGCACCTCCTCCAAAGAACTTTCCATAGGCAACAATCCTCTCCACTTCCCTCCCCTCCCCCCAAGGTTTCCCTGGGGCTGCCTAACCCAGTGCCCCTCACCCTCTTTCATTTCCCCAAAGTCTCATGATGGTCACTTGGGCAGAAGAAGAGGAAGTAAGGAGAGTGTGAGCCACTGACTGTATTCTCTGATGGATGGGAATCCCCTGCAGCTGAGGAGGAGGGCTGTGTGTGTGTGTGTGTGGGTGTGTGTGTGTATTTCTGTATGTGTGTCGTGTGTATGTTTGTGGGTATGTCTGTATGTGTGTGTGGGGGGGGGCAGGAGAGGGATTAAGGCTTCCAGAGAGATGATATCTTACACTCAACTTACTAGAGACCCCTTTCCTGGAATTAGCTCAACCCCCCCAAACTTTACAAATGAGATGTATTCCAAAAGTTGCTTTGTAAGTCAATTGATTGGAAGGAACTTCCCATAGAAATGGGGATTTGAGTCAAAGTATCTCTGTTCTGCTACTCTGACCAGGCCTCAGGAGGTCTAGGCCATGTGGTCTCTTAAGTTCCTTCCAGTGACAAATCCATGATCTTATCATTATGAAGGTGGAGTTATCTGCCCAGGTCACCCTACAAATTCCAGATTGTGAAGTAAGGAGACAGAGCAGTATTGTGAAAAGAGCTGAATTAGGAGTCAGAAGTTCTGGGTTTAAATTCTGGCTCTGTAACTTAACTACTTGTGTGAACCTTAACATATATCTTTCTAGGCTTCTGGTCTGCATCATGAGGGGAAGGGGACTCTGATCTTCTTTTAGTTCTAAATCTATGATCCTGTTAACTCTAAAATTAGCCTGAATTCTTCATCCTAAGGGCAGGGGCCATGTGGTACAAGAGGACAGAGAAGAAGGAGGAAATGAAGCTTCTTCTTTTTCTGAGACTAAGGCCAGCCTTGCACAGCAACACAACCAGCAACAATGGAAAGTCTTCTTGGACAACTTCCCAATCTCTCCTTGCCACCAACTGTTTCCCACTGTCCTGACATCTTGACTTCCCTTACAGCCCTGTAGCAACTCCCACAGACCTATCTACAGGTCTCCAAAGACCCTTCAGATGCGCAAATTACTTATTTTCTCTTTTGCCAATTAAAATGCCCATTCTCTCCCATCTCAAATTTAAGAAGCACATACTTTGGAATTCTATTGAAATATAGCTTTTTATTAGATTCTGATAATACATAGGTGGTGATGACATGATGGTAAAGTGGATGGAGCACTAGGCTTGAAGTCAGGAAGGCCTGAGTTCAAATCCTGCCTTAGACACTTAATTAGTGTCACACATAACTGTGTGACCCTGGGTAAGTCACTTGATCTCTCTGCTTCAGTTTCTTCATCCACAAAAGGAATCTAATAATAACACATAGCTTAAAGTGTTGTTGTAGGGATCAAATGAGGTAATATTTGCAAATGGCTTTGCAAACCTTAAAGTGCTATGTAAATATCACCTTTTATAATATTTTCTTGTTTTCTACCCAGGCTTACAAGGCATGGTGGAGTACAAGTATGACTATCCTCACTTTGCAGATGAAGAATACTGGGCTCAGAGAGGTGGCATGACTGGCCTGAGATCACACATGTTTGGCCATGTATTGCAGGGGAACCAGCATGGCATGGGAGAAAGGGCACTGGAGTTGGAGGCAACAGGACTGGAGTTTGAAACTAGATTCTAGCTCTTGCATGGCCAAACATGGGTTGTATCATGAAATATAACAACTCTGGAATCACAGCTGTAACTATGGCTCAGCAGGATCTCAAGGGGTATCTGGTCCAACTCACACCTAAGGGGAAAGCCTCTCCATCTTTGACAAATGGTTGTACAGCCTCTGTCTGAATCTCTCCAATGTTGGGAAATATGCTACTCCCCAAAGAAGCCAATTACATTTTTGGATTGATCGAATTGAACCTTTAGGCAGCTAAGATAGAGCAGTGGATAGAATGCCGGGTCTGGAGTTAGGGAGACTCTTCTTCTTGAGTTCAAATCTGACCTCAGACACTTACAAGTTGAATGATCCTAGGCAGGTCACTTAATCCATTTGCTTCAGTTTCTTCATCTGTAAAAATGAGTTGGAGAAGGAAATGGCAAACCACTCCAGTATCTTTCCCTAAAAAAATCCCAAAAGGGGTCACAAAGAGTCAGACATGACTAAAACAGGAACTGGACTTTTATTTCTCTGGAGAGCGATTGATTTTAGCAGGATGTTAAGAAAAACTTTCTGCCCACCAGAGTTCTAAAATTCTACATTCTTCAGTCCTTGCTACCTCAGCTCTTCTATAGCCCTCATTTCGGAAACTGTATGCTCTGAGGTCTCTTCCAGCTTGAACATTCTATATTCTAAGGTCCCTCCCAGCTCTGATAGTTTATGTTCCAAGGTTCCTTCTAGCCCTGACATTCTGTATTCTAAAGCCCCCCCGCCCAGCTCCAACATCCTACGTTCTAAGGGCCTTCCCAGTTTCTACCATCTCTATTCTATAGTTCTTTCCAAATCTGACATTCAGTTTTTTGAGGGTATAGAAAGTAGTATTAATAGCTTACTGCTTCCCTGAATGCTCTTTCTAGCACTGGTCATGTTTCATTATTCTTCTCTTCTGCCCTCCCCCCACTCTAGTGGCTGTGGGGGAGTTATCACTTAGTACTTTCTTCCCCTTCCAAGTTGATGCTATCCATATTTATCACCCACTCCAGAATCATGAGAGGTGTTGTCTAATGATCCATGAGTTGGGCACCAGTTCAACTCTACAGTGTCCTCTCTTCTTAAATTCTTTGACCCTTTGTCTTATTGCCAGTCACATCTTGCCTAATCCCAACCCTGGCATGTTCCTAACTAAGGATTATCTATTTTAAAAGAAGCATGCTTCCATGTTATAAAATATAAGCTTGCTTGGACATTTCATGCTTCGTTGCATGTGTAAAGGCAGAGTAGAATCCTCATAATCACAGTGAGAAAGCTGTCTTTAAAACAGGCATCTAAAAATAAAGTGAAAGTCCAAGTCTTTTCTTTGTTACACAGAAACCACTCCTTCATGAGCTGCTGAATGGACCTGGAGGGAAATAATGATACCTTGTTAATTGAGTCTACTAAAAATGTACAGGTAAAATATTATTCACTGTGCACCTCAATACTGCAAAGCAATCCTACTTCTCTACTACGTAGGCAGAGAGCACAGTGTATAGAACACTGGGGGTCAGGAAGACCCAAGTTCAAATCCAAACACTTGCTATTCATTTGACCCTCAGCAAGTCTCTTTAACCTCTGTCTCACTTTCCTCATCTGTAAAATGGAATGATAATAGCTCCTACCTCATAGAGTTATTCATACAGCTAGGTCATTTGCCAAAAGCTCCCTCTTTCCCCCTTTTCAGCATCTTATCTTACTCAGACATCTTCCCCCACTATCTCCTCCTTTATTCCCATCTTAGGTGAAGTCAACCCCTCTACATGCACCCTTGACCCCGTTTCTTCATACCTTTTCCATCAGATTCCTCCTACTATCAACCCCACATTTTCTCTAATCTTCAGGAGGGAAGGAGAGATTTTGGAACTCATAATTTAAAAAAAACAAATGTTAAAAATTGTTTTTACATGTAATTGGGGAAAAATAAAATATTATCTCTCTACTCTTAATTTATTGCCTATCTATTGGCCCCCATAAACATGCCCCTGTCTCCTCCATCCTAAAAAAAAAAATCCTCCCATTATCTAAACATCGCCACAAGCTTTGACTGTATATTCTTTACCCCTTCTTGGTAAAACTTTTTGAGAAAGCCCTGTAGACTCAGCGCCTCCACTTTCTCACTTCTTGTTCTCTTTCCTAAACCTCTCTGATCAGTTTTCTGACCCCATCCTTCCACTAAAATGCTCTCAAGTTGTCAACGATCTCTTAATTCCCAAATGCAATGACTTTTTCTCAATCCTTATCCTTCTTGACCTCTCTGCAGTATTTAAAACTGCAGTTCATCTCCTTCTGGATATTGTCTCCTTTCTAGATTTCTGTTACTCTTTTCTCTGCTACTTCTCTTCCCACTGGCCTTATTTCTACTTCCCAATCTCCTTTGTTGGATCTTCATCTATTAGTGGAATGAAGTATCCATTGATCATAGGTGGCCCCCACGCTGTCCTGGGTCCTATTCTCTTTCTGTTCTATATTCTCTCACTTGGGGAGCTCATCATCTCCCATGTGTTCAATTACCAACTCTATGCAAATGATTACCAGATCTATAGATCAAGAGGGCTGCTTTTGCATTACCTTATATTTCTAGATCTGAGCACAGGACTTGAAACATAGCAAGCATTTAATAAATTAATGTTGATTGGCTCACTGCCTTCAATTTCATCATCATCATCATTATTGCTGGAAGGAGCCTCAGAGGTCATCCTTATTTTATAGAAGAGGGAAAGTGACTTGCAAAGGGTGCACACATATTAAGTGGCAGAATTGTGATTCGAACCAGTTCTTCTAATGACAAATGAGTATCAGTGAGGATCACTGTGCTATCCAGTAACTCACTCTCACCAGTTCCCAGCACTCTGGCTACTTCCTGATACCCCCTTAAGATCACCACTACCCAACAGCAATCACTTCCCCCCTCTTTCAACCACCTTGAGGAAGGTGATATGTAATATAATTATAATTATGAAGAAAGGTAAGAGATAGAGAAGAATCCCAAAGGACCAGGTAGCACCTGTATCTTTCCTTCCGTCTCAACCCCACAGTATCCCAAGTTCCTGGCCCAGGCAAATTCAGTAAGTGCCACCCAGTGGAAACAGTGTTGAACCTGAAGCCAGGACCCCTGGTTTGCAAATCTCAGCTTAACTCCCACACATCCAACAGGCCCCACTGGATTGTACTTGAGCTACCTCTCTCACAACAACTATATGGCTAAAGACAACCTTCTCCTAGTCATTTTGTGGGGTCATCTTGCTTTCTGGGTCCCTGCTGCTCTATTAAGTAGGTCTACAGACCCTAAGACAGGCTACAAGGAAAAGATAACACAAAAAACCAGCTGCTGTAACACAAACATGTATTCCTGGTTGGTATAAGCTGTCATTTCTTATAAAAGCAGCTGCTCAAGGAGGTTGCTAGGACCAAAGAGGTGGGAAGGAGGGAAGAATGTCAGACTGGTGAAAGTCCCAGTCTGGAGACCTCCCATCCCTCCAAATCACTTTTAAAAGCAAAGTACTTCTTTCCTGTAAACTCACTAATAAAGTATGGCATTCTCATTCTAGCTTCACCACTCATAGAATGGCCATAATTACAGAGATCCCAATGGGGAGAAGCAAAGTGATCTTCTATAGAGATAAAGAGTTCTTTTCTGGAGTCAGATACATCACTGGCAATCACTAGTTTCTGGCACTGCTCACAGCATTATTTGATTTATTTTATGTCATGATCATACATATTATGATTTTCTGATAAATAGGAGAATAAAAAAAATGCTAGCTATATACTCTTAGGCATGACTGGTTTTCACTATTTCTTGAGTCCAAAATTTTTTGTTGAGGGGTAAATCTTCATAATTATAAGGCATATCAAAAGGATTATATTATTCTATTTGAATAACATATGAATTCAAATGTAATATGCAATACTGTGACCTTTCCCCATGTCTCACTCTGTCCTTGGTGCCTGCCTTCCATCCTCACCTAAACCACATACATTCTAGGGAGCAACCAAGCTGTTCCAGGCCTGCAGTGCCACCTAATGGCTGATGTGAGAACAGCATGAACTCATTAACATAACGTTTATATAACCATTAAAAATCTGCAAAGGCAATTTACATATATTACCTCATTCAAACTTTATAACAACCCCATGAGATAGGTACTAAAGATACTATTATTGTCTTCATTCTATCTATGATTAAATTTATAAATGAAATTTAGCAGCTTGGCCACATGAGCAAGAAAGTTTTTAATGCTTAGCACAGTGTCCTGCACATAGTAAGCATTTAATAAGTGTTTATTGATTAACTGTCAAAGGAAAGATTCAGATCCAAGCCTTCTTAACTCCAAGCAAGCACAATGCTTTTTTCCATTGTGTAATGCTGCCCAATCATGAGGATAATGATTTATACAGAACTTTAAGATTATAAAAAATTTTTACAAATATTCTTTTATCCTCACACCAATCCTGGGACATGGGTGTTATTATTAATAGCATTTTACAGATGAAGGAACTGAGGCAGACAGAGATCAAGGGACTCACCTAGAGTCACACAGCTAGTAAGTATCTGAAGCCAAATTTGAACTCAGGTCTTCCTGACTCCAGGTCCAGTGCTCTATCTGCTGTACTACCTACCTGTTTACTGGCCTTAGGGGAATCAGGAATAAATTAGGCACTTTTTCCTGTCCTTCTTCCTGTCCTTCATCACTGATAGATCAAGCAATCTTTCTATCACACATCTTTAGTCCCAACTTCTTTTTCCTCTTTCTTCTGATTCTTGCTTTTTCATTCTTCCCTGTACCTTCTTTCATCCTCTCTTCTTTCCATTTGAAGTAAGACTGCAAAGTCAGTCAGTCAGTCAATAAGCATTTATTAAGTATCTACTATGTGTCAGGCACTGGGCTAAGCACCTGAGATACAAAGAAAGGCAAAAGAAAGTCTCTTCTCTCAGCTCTATAAAATCCAGACTGAAAAGATTATGTTTCATCTCATGGCAAGGAACACTGACAGTTCTCTTGAGCAAGAGAATATCATAGTCATATCTATACCTTAGGAGAAATGTTTTGGCCAAAGTTTGGAAAATGGATTGGGTACCATCTCTGAAGTACTGATTTTGTGACCCTAGGTAAGACACTTAACCCCTTTCTTCTCTTTCTCGTTCTTGAGCTTAAAGCCCGAATACCTCAAACGGGGAATTCTAAAGGTGATTCTTTTGCATAGGCCATAGTCAGCTAAGACCTTGTTCCAAAGATGCTGATATGTTCCCTAAAACTGCTATTGTCACCCCAAAATCTGAGTCAGTCCTGATTTCAGAGGGAAGCCAGATTTCTCAAACAATGAAGGGGAAATGTGGCTTTGAGGAGGAAGAGTCATTGTTGCTTATGCTGTGATCCTGGCACCTGGGGATGCACTGTATGAACCTCAGCACTTTGGGATGCTGTCAGAGGTATCCTGAGGCAGAACATAATAATATTATTGATCAGCATTTATACAGTACCCACTATGTGCCAAGCATTTTGCTAAGCACTTTACAAATATCTCATATGATCCTCAAAACAACTCCATAATGTTGTTCTAGGTTATATAATAATAGGTGTGACTATTATCCCATTTTACAGTTCAGGAAACTGAGGCAAACAGAGATTAAGTGACTTGACCAAAATCATACAGCCAGAAAATGTCTGAGGTTGGACTTGAACTTGGGTCTTCTTGGTTTCAAGCCCAGTGCTCCATTCACTGCACTACCAGGCTGCCTCCCTTAAAAACAATCTGAAGAGCTGAGGGCAGCATGGACTGTGCAGAGGTGACAAAGAGATGGGAAAATGAGACTAAATGTCTGTGTGGAGAGGCGCCCCACTTGAAGAGCGAGCTAGTGAGAAATGCAGGTAATGCAGTGAGAGGCATCCAAGTCCTTCAGGTATGTGAGGACACAGACACCTGGTACAGAAAACACACAATCAATCCCATTCAGCCTTTATTTCTGATTCCTCTCCTCCATCACCTGGGTTTAGCCAAGGGGCTGGAGGAGGAATACTCAGTCTGGAAAGGAATATAGACAAGGACTGCCCCCTGCAAACAGATTTGTTCTGCCACATGGCGGTTGGAAGGTGGCACCAAAAACTCCTGGAAATCTCCAAGTCATGGGATCAATATCTCAAAGCAGAACTTGAGCTCATATTCTCACCCCATCCTCCATTCCCACTCGCCTCCAAACCCCTCCTCCTTCATCTGATGCCATAGGACACAAGGGAAAGTCAAGGCAGCCATGCTCAGAAGCAGTCCTCATCCCACATTAACATCAGCTTTGGGGAACTGATGCTCAGAATGACTTGTTGATTTGCTTAAGGCATGCAACTAATTTAAAAAAAGCTAGCACCAAGGGCATTTTTGCGCATATCCACAGGACCAGGTTGCTTCCTATGGATCCCTAGGGGAAAATATTGGCCACATCAGCCCATGACCTCTTCTAGCCTTTCCCTCACCATGCTACTTGATCACCATTCTCATCTCCCTGTCACCACAGCCTTGGACACTGCCTCTGGGCTCCCCAACTCTGAGAGGTGAGCTTAGAACCAAGCTTTCATGCTACTTCCTGACCACTTCCACAGCAGGTGTCACCCTCCCCTCACTCCTAGCTCCCATTTTATATGTTGTCTTCCCCACTTTAGAATATAAGTTCCTTGAAGGCAGAGACTGTCTTTCTTGCCTGTATCTCCTGTGCTTAGCACAGGGCCTGGCGCACACAACCCTAAGGCTTTCTATTTATCTATCATGGGCAGTTAGTGGATAGATGGACACAGTGCCAAGCCTGGAGTCAGGAAGACTGAATTCAAACCCAGACTCAAATACTTGCCAGCTGAGTGACCTTGGGCAAGTTACTTAACCCTGTTTGCCTCAGTTTCCTCATCTGTAAAATGAACTAGAGAAGGAAATGGCAAATCTCTTTATTATCTTTGCTAAGAAAATCCCAAATAGGTTCACAAAGCTTCAAACACAATTAAAAACAACAACTCAGCAATAACAAAATCTATCAGTCTTTATCTATATTTGTCTATATCTTCTATACATAAATATCTTCAGTATTTATCTATATCTTTTTCCTACTCCCTCTCCCTATCTATCTCTGTCATCTATCTATATCTTTTATTCTACCTCTTCCTTTCTTTCTCTCCCTCTCCCTCTCTCCTCCTATCTGTATATATCTCTCTAAATCTATTTTTCTATCTATTGCCCAGGCAACCATCTAAGTCAAAACTCTAAGATTCAGGGAAGGATCTACCGATATGCAATGGCAGAGAAATCTCCTTACCAGGAGCTTTCAAAAGCAATTAAATCCCAGATTGTTGAAAACAAAAATAGAATGTAAATTGGTTGGGGAAAGGAAAGACAAGAGGCAAGGGGAACAGCTTGGAAGCTGTTAATATAGTTCAGGTAAGACAGGGTGAAGTTTTGACCTAGGATTTTCAGCAGTGTGGACTGAGGTGGAAAAAAATCTAAGAACTAGTGTCGCCAACAGATTTAATAAAGTGTGTGAAGGAGAGGGCAGAATCAAGGAGCATGTCAAGGTTGTACATCTGAGTGCCTGGGAAAATGCTGATGTCCCCCAGAGATAGAGGGAAGTTCAGAGGAAGGATGAGTTTTAAGCAGAAGGGGAAGTGTTCTATTTTAGAATAGAGATACCAATAAGATACTATGGCATATACAAATATACTGTAGGGCAGTGGAGAGAATACTCCAAATTCAAGAATTTGGATTTAATTTCCAGTTTGGCTTGGCACTCCCCAGGAGACCTTGGCCAAGTCACATCACCTCTGAGCTCCAATGTCCACATCTGTAAAATGAGAAGCTTGGATTAGGTGATCTCTGAGGTCTTTTTCAGCTCTCAGTCTATGATTCTAGGACTCCCCTACATTTGAGAAACTCAGTCTAGTAGGGAAAGGGGAGAAATGTCTATATCAATAAGTGGTAAGTGCAAAATAGGTTCCAAATTTCAAGTAGGTAGCTAGGCTGGATCATCCTACACTAACTGCTCTTTGCCCTTAGTTTCTTCATCTGTAAAATGGGGAGAATAATACCACCTACTTTCCAACATTGCTGTAAGGGTGAAATGAGATATTATTTGTAAAATGTTCTTGCAAACTTTGAAGTGTTTAATGCTATCTGTCATTACTGTTGCTTTTAATTATTGAATGAATGAATCTTGATCAATATGTTACAGTGAGGATTCTGGCTCAGGTCCGGTTGTATGTGATGGTCTGTAAGGTGCCTTCTGACTTATTGCAACTCTGATTCAACTTACTTTTGTAACAGGCCAATGATGAGTCACATACAGTCAGTACAGTAGTCAACTCTTGATTATTCATTTTAATGGAGAAGTAAAGAGGCAGAAATAGCACAAAACAATAAATAATCAACTAACCGTTTGGATTTATATTGAAAATGTAGCCAGACATGCACAAAGTCTGCTCCTACATTTGCGTCCCCCTCGATAACATCTCTCTCCCTCCCTCCCCCTCTCTCTCTGATCTCTGTCTTTCTGTCTCCCTGTCTCTCTCTCTGTCTCTAACTCTGTTTCTCTTTCTCCTTCACCTTCTCTGTTTGTCTCTCTCTTCTCTCTGTCTCTCCTTCCTCTGTCTCTCTCTCTCTTCTCCCTGTGTCTGTCTCTGTTTCCCCCCTCTTTTCCTGTCTCTCTGCCTCTGCCTCTGTCTGTCTCTCTGTCTTTCTGTTTCTCTTTGTTTCTGGCTCTCTGTTTCTATCTGTCTCTCTTGCCCCCTACACCTTCTTCTTTCTCTCTCCCCTTACTTCTCTGTCTCTGTCTCTTCTCTCTCTGTGTCTCTGTCTCTTCTCTCTCTGTGTCTTTGTCTCCTTTCTCTGTCTCTATCTCTCTCTCCTCTCCCCGTGTCTGTCTGTTTTCCCACTCCTTTCCTTTCTCTCTGTCTCTGTCTGTCTCTATCTCAATCTCTGTCTTTCTGTCTCTCTCTCACTTTGTCTCTGATTCTGTTTCTCTCTCCTCCACTTTCTTCTCTCTCTTTCTACCCTTCCTTCTCTGATTGTCTGTCTCTCTCTTCCCCGTGTCTATCTCTGCTTCTCTCCCCCCTAATTTCTCTCTCTCTCTCTCTCTCTCTCTCTCTCTCTCTCTCTCTGTTTCTGACTCTGTTTCTGTCTCTCTTGCCTCCTCCACCTTCTTTTCTGTCTCTTTCTTCCCTTCCTTTTCTGTCTCTCTCTCTTCCTGTGTCTGTCTCTGTTTCTCTCCCCTTCCTTTCATCTCTCTATCTGTCTCTCTCTCTGCTCTCTATCTGTATTTCTCTGTTCCTCCTCAAAAGAACTGTGATTCTGTGACTCTTTTGGGGTGAGGCTCCCTTTCACATCTCCATCACTATAAGAGTGAACCTGAAAGCTCAGACTTGCTGCTCTACTCAGGTAACACATGCTTCACCCTAGTGTTGACCATCAAGAGAAAGGATGTTGAAAAGAGAGATGAGATATTTCATTTCATGTACCTGCTCTGGGCAAGTCACTTAACTGCTCTTTGTCTCAGTTACCTCATATGTAAAATGGGAACTATAAGCTTGCCTCCCTCTCTCATTGATTCTGTCTGTTCTATGGTTTTATAAAAATGTGCCTTACTACTGTGGCTTCATGAGTTACTAATTGACCTTCAAATTATTATTTGATCAAGTAAGCAAGCAACAAGCATTTAAGTGCCTATTACAGGCTCCTTTATACTGGTGATACAGAGGCAGAAATGAAATAGCTTCTACCCTCATGGAGCTTATATTCTATTGGGAAAGCCTTGTATGCCCACATGAATATACAATTTAAGCACAGCAGAGAGGGATCAGGAAAGATCTCACATAAAAGATGGTGCCTGAGCCGAGTTTTGAATGAATCATGGGATTCTAAGATGGGAGACAACCTGTGCAAAGGTACAGAGATGAGAAATGGAGCATTGCATAAAGAAGAACAGTTTGGCTGGCATATCATGTATAGGAAGGAGTGTTGTATATAATAGCAAGGAAAGATCAGTTAGAGTTTAGGGCTGGAGAACTCAGGTCCCTCTCTCATTTTACAGATGAGGAAGATGAGGCACAGAGAAGTTCAATGACTTGCCCAAGGCCTTGCAACAGGTGTCTGAAGCAGGAGATGATCCTAGGTCTTCCTGATGCCACATCTAGTGCTCTATCCATGATGCCATCTAGTGGCCTCAAATAAAGATACTTGTATTTTATCTTAGAAGTCACAGGGAACAGTCCCCCACTTCCCACTGAGAGGCTCTGGACTTAGTTAGACTGGTTCTCAAGTAATAGAAAGAGTCCCTTGCTTGAACTGAGCGCAGAGTCTTTCCTATTTGGCAGTGGCACTAGCCAGACCTACGATCTACTGACAGATCTTGGGAGGATCCAGGGTCACCTTCAGGCCATGACAAAGCATAGGATCAGGCTGTGACTGGGAGAAGCACCTTCTGAACACCAAGAAGACCACCAGTATAACCAACATGCTGATGAAATCAGGGACCTTTGGGACTATTAAGGGATGCCAGCCCACATACTTGGTGAATTTCATACAGTGTGGCATAGGGGAGGGGAAAGAGATGGCTTTGCCATCAGAGGATTTGATCAAAATCTCACCTCTGATACCTGTGTGATCTTGGGCATGTTACTTACCCCTTCTGAGCCTCAGTTTCCTCATCTGTAAAATGAAGGGATTAGATTAATTAGACTTTCTGGATTCTTCCAGTCCTCAATTTATAATTTTATTGTAGAATTGATATTCTACTCATTATAACATTCTGGATTTGATCTATATCTTTTAAAGTATTAAGGGTTCTATTATATGTGTTGGGCAACATGGGGCAATGGACAAAAATCCTGGGCTAGGGCCCAGGAGTCTGGGACACTAACTCCAGCCCAGACACAATCTCACTCTGGAACTGGGGACAAATCCCTGTCTCTTGACAAGGCTGAATTTCTTATTTGTAAAAATAAGAAGTTGAATTAGATGATCATTAAGGTTCTTAAATACTATTCTGATATCCTCTGTAAGCCTGCTGAGCACAATCTCCGTTATTTTATTCTCCAGGCATAAACAAAGATATTCACTAGAACAGCACCCTCGCCCACCTCAGGACAATTCCCATAGAACATACAGCTACATCGTTCCTAGACTGACACCAAGTCAAAGTTCAAATATATCTTCTCCCTTAACTTCTGAGACTGATTCTGTTGCAGAAGATGAAACTGGGGTGCTGAAATGGTCAGCTCTTTTCTCATCCCCCTAGAAAGATGGACAAAGTGAGATAGCAGATCATCATCTCTTTGTGGGCATGTTTCTGTCTCATGTAGGCAACTCTCCATTTTCCTATTCATAGAATTCTTGAGAATAGCATATTAAAGCAAATTATGAGAAAGAAAATCTCTTATTTGGGGGGGGGTTAAGGTTGCAATATGGAATGATGGAAAGATGACTGGACTTAAGAGTTAGAAGATATGAATTCAAATCCTATCTTTGCTGCTTAATACCTATTTATCTTTGGGTAAATTACTTTATCTCTTTGGCTCCTATCTGTAAAACAAGGGATCTGGACTAGATGACCTCTAAGGTTCCTTCCAGCTCTAAATCTATGCGTTTATGATTGCACATGTTTCTATGGTTTCTCAGACACAGCTGTTTTCCATGCAGGAAATGCTGCTGGTGAGAGGGAGCTGTCCATAGCTGAAACCCCTTCAGAAAAAGAAGGGAAAGGGTTAGACTACACATTAGAGTTTAAAAAGATGCAGGCATAGTTGCCAGATTGAGGAGATGAGATTACACAAAATTCTTTTTATGAGCCCTATCTTCTTTGGACACTTGGCTCCTTGAACTCTACTAATTACAGATTACATATCCCTGGTAGTTGAGTATTGGAGAGAGTGCCACATTTGAAGTCATGGGAGTCCTGGGGTCAAATTCCCCCTCAAAGGCTTGGGTCTCGGGTACCTCATCTATAAAATGAGGATAATACTAGCTCTTACCTCAAAGTGTTGTTATAATCTGTGTAAAGTTCTTTGCAGACCTTAAGTTCTATGCAAAGGTGAGCTGTTACTATTTATCATTCCGTTATCTTTGAATCGTCTCAGTTTAGGATGTTTTTAGAGAAGATTCTGGGATCTCAGACAGTTAAATTCAATGTGATCTTGGCTAAGTTCTCAACATCCTTGGGCCATAGTTTTCTGACCGATAAAAAGGCCTAGATTGCCACTGTGCTCTACATGGCTTGCCAGCCCATATGTTTATGGTCCTCAGATTCTGCTTACCATTGCTTCCATCTGTATTGGACTTATACTTAGGGGACAGAAGGTGACTTGCTTAGACACTATGTCATAAGGGAGGGAGCCAGAGGTTGCTCTTAGGGCCACTGTTTCCTTGCTACCTCCTGGCAAATGACCTCTTTGTTCTGACACCTTAAGGACTAAAGCTCTGTGGATTGTCCCATGCAGGTCAGTTTGGCCTGCTGGGATCTTGTCCAGCCCCAGTCCCTGCAGGTTCCCCATCTGAAGCCTGAGCCCACTAAAATAGGGAAAGAGGACTTGGGCAAATGAGTAAACTTCAAACCACGTTGGACCAGATGACCTCAACAGTCCCTTCCAGCTCTGTACTGATGATCTTATGATTTTCTATCCTATTACAATTGGTAGAAGTAATGGTGGCAGCAGGGCAGGGCAAAGCAGAGCAGGCCCTGCAGCCCAATGCCCCAGAGGTACAGGAGGAAGTTCTAAGTAGGTCCTGATTTGAAGTAGTGGCACATGTTGCTAGTGTGGCCTAGACTGGCCAACATCATTTTAGAACAGTAGGAAGAAGTGTGATGAAACTGAGAAGGAATGTTGGAAGGGGAATTGTTCATCAAACTAGTTTCTGAAACAAGTAAACCAAAGCAGATTCAGTGCTCCTTGGGGTCCTGGGATCCCATCCTTATGTATAAGTCATGATGACTTCCTATAGTATCCACTGAATCAAGACAAAAGGGGAGTGTTATTGTTCTTTCTCTCTCTCTCTCTCTCTCTCTCTCTCTCTCTCTCTCTCTCTCTCTCTCTCTCTCTCTCTCTCTCTCCATGTGTGTGTATGGGGGAGTATTCCCTAGAGTGTGGTCATAGAAGTAATTTAATTCCACAAAAATTTATTAAGTGGCCTACTGTAGTCTGAGCACCACTTTTCTTGTTTGTCTGGGACCAAGAAGGCAAGTAGTACCTTTAGCAGTAGCATATCCCATGGGGAATAGATCAGTGATAGAATAGATTTTCTGCTGATTGGCTAAATCTTCCAACTGGTGCCCTTTCCTTCCCTCTAAGAGGGTGCCAGCTCCCCAGGACTTTGACTCTTATAATAACTAGTTCTTGGTCTAGTCAGCCCCTCCCATGTGAGCTTTCCTAAAAGAGAGAGAAGCGCAGGTAAAATTTACATCCTCAACCTTCTCCTAGTAGTCTATAAATTTTCCTTTTTTACTGAGTAGCAAAGCCACCCAGCAGCAGCACAGTGGTGATGTAATGGACAGACTACTGGGTCTGGAGTCGGGAAGACTCATCTTCTTGCATACAAATCCTCAGATACTTATTAACTGCCTGACCCTGGGCAAGTCACTTAACCCTGTTTGCCTCAGTTTCTCCACCTGTAAAATGAGCTGGAGAAGGAAATTGTAAACTCCAGTATTTTTTCCAAGAAAACCCCAAAAGAGGTCACAGAATCTGACACAGTTAAAATGTCCCAGTGACAACAACAACAATAGTTACTTCTGGCCCTCCCCTCTTGGTGATCATGACCCCTCATCTCTGTAGCGTATTGCACAGTACCTGGCATTGTAATCAGTAAGTAAGCTCTTCCTAAATATGTGTTGGCTCGTTGACTGACCTAGCACTTAGCGCAGCAGACTCAGAATTAAACGGGATTGAAGATTTTTCCCTTGACTTCTTTGACCCTTTGCGATGCATTCTTTTGTCCTTTCTTATCTAACCAGATCCCCTGCTCCCTTACACTCACCCTTCATTTCCACTGTTTATGGCTTTACTCTTTACCCTTCAGCTCCATATATAGGACTAGGCTTAGCCAGTTTGGTCTCTTGTTACTTCGTTTGTCCTTCTAATGCCTTGGAAGGGTTTGTTTCTGAGCCCTGGGAACTATTTCCTTGAACAAAAGCCAATTTTCTTGGATTCATCTGCCTCCTTTCTCTCACTTCCTATCAGAGCAGTTCAGCTCAGTGCCTAAAGTACAGTCAAATCTGTGGCATTTCTTCGTTTTGCTTCCATAACTTTCCCTTTCACCTGGGGTCTTGAATCATATCCATTTGTGGTTGCATCTTTCAAAGTTTCTCTCTCTCTGCATGGCACAGAGAATAAGTTGATCTAACTGCAAGCCCACTGACAAACACTTTAGTCTCTAGGTCAGAGGATGGATGGTATGTTGGATGACAGAGTCAGGGCCCCAAGAGATCTCAATGGCCCATCATTTTGGGCTGAATTTGATGAAACGAAATTTAACAGATACAAATATAAGCTTCCACACTGGCAGCATAGCAAGAGACGAGATCATTGAGGGGCATCTGGGACTACGAGAGGTAGAGCTTTATAGAACATGTTAAAATAGACTGAACAGTAAGGCCCTCCTCTCAGGAGATCATGCTAAACTTGGTGTTAGGAAGACCTGAGTTCAAATTTGCCCCAGGCATTACCTAGATAGGTAATTCTAGGTGGTCACTTTAGCTGCTCTGGGCCTCAATGTCTTCATCTCTAAAAAGAGACAGCTGGACCTAGTGATCTTTAAAATCCCTTCCACTTACAATTCTATGGGCATTCTCATGGGTCTGACAGATGTATTTGACCAGCCAAATGAATGCCCAGAAGACTGGAAAAATATTGGGAAAAGAAAGAGAGTTTGGGCCTGAGAAGTTCAGGATGCCACAAAGTAGGTAAGATAGTCTTCAACCTATGAATCCGGAGATCAATTGGTCACTTACAAGTTTCTGAGAACTGATGATATAATGTATACCAGGGTTCATATTTCAGTGGAGTTGGATGGAGTTCCTGATCATCTGACCCAGAAATGAGATAAGAGAAGGGAACCCTTGGGCAGGGAGGGGAGCCATGAGATAGGTCAAAAGGGGTGAGCTAGAGAACTTGGTCTTTGAGGGCATTGAATATTCTGGGCTTCCTGGAATCCATGTTTTCTGTGCAGCAGTCCTAGTTACCTAGCTGATGGGAGGCAACAAGAATCTTCCTCTCCCTCTCCTGGTTCATATCCTCTGGGTACTAGCACATTGCACCTCCTTTAGAACTTGTTTTACTGAGGGGAAGGAAGGAAGGAAGGAAGGAAGGAAGGAAGGAAGGAAGGAAGGAAGGAAGGAAGGAAGGAAGGAAAGAAGGAAGGAAGGAAGGAAAGAAGGGGAGGGGAGGGGAGGAGAGGGGAGGGGAAGGGAAGGGAAAGGAAAAAGAGAGGAAGAAGGGGACCATGATTTACCATGAGTCAAGTGCTGGGCATACAAATACATGCACAAAGAAAGAGTCTCTACCCTTAAGGAGCTTATATTCTAATAGATGAAGATAACACACAAAAGGGAAACATGGAAACATGGCAGGGATGACAGGAGAAGTATAATGGAAAGAGCACGGACTCTGGAGTCAGGGGATTTGGGTTCAGATCCCATGTATTATGCTTGCTTCTCTGTGTGACCTTGGAAAAATCACTTAACCTCCCTCTCAGTTTCCTTTCCTATAAAATGAAGGTTCCAATTTGATGGCCTTCCAGCTTTAAATCTCCAATTTTTTATGCCATCTCTACTTTAAGAACTCTCTATGAGGTATGAGGAGTTCAATTCTAGTTACCTGAGTATGGCACTCCACATGCCAAGGCCTAAGGGAGATTCCAAAGTATAAACTGACCAATATGATCCTAGTGATGAATGAGTCAGTGAAACAGCCTTGAAGAAGGGATCAGGGAATGCCCTACAAATTTTTTAAGCTCAGACCTCTCCCCTGGATGGAGAAACTACAGAAAGAGAAGAAGGTGCCAGAACCAGAATGATGTCTCTTGGCAAGACCCAGAAGATATAAAGAAGGCAAAAGAAATAACTACAGTGGCCCCTAGCCAGGCTCAGCCCTCTGAGATGAGGGCAGGAAGGAAGACTGTTGGAAGGAAACAATGGAACTCAGATTGCTGGGCAATGAGCTATTGAAATGGATCATAAGCATCTTCACTGTACTGAATCACTTGAACAGGCTGAGGGAGTGGGCCAGTAGAGACCCAGAATGGCAAGGAAAGAGAGACCTCTGCTGGCCTTAACCATTCTTCACTCCCCCTTTCTCCACCCCTCAAGTCTCTCGAGTCTTCAACACACAATTGAGTAGTTTTAATTCATAGGAAGGGAATCTCTCCAAAAGGGGGTTGTCTTGGAAGTTTCAGATTACAACTGGCAATAAATATATTCCAACAGGGCCTTGGCACAGAACCCTAACACAGGGCCATGCACAAAGCAACCGAGTAACTGTGTGATTTTAATAGATTTCTTTCCCTCTCTGGGCATAAGTTCCCAAGTCTATAACATGAAGCAGATGGTCTAACATGGTGTCTAAGTTCTTCTCACCATCCCTAGTATTCTATGACCCTTTGCTCCTGGCTACTTAATATTTTCCAAATTAGTCAATAAGACAAAAAAAACCTGGAAAAAGAGAGAAGAAAATTGGGGAGACAGTAAGAGGTAAATGAAGGTAAAAAAGAAAGGAAAAGGAGGGAAAGAATAGAAAAAGAGAAAAGGGGACAGATTCATTAAATATGGCTAACTTTCTCCCTGTGAATCCAGAGATAGGGCAAACTTACAGAAAAGACTATCATTTTTAGGAAGAACAGAACAGGCCATCATTCATTTCAAAAGAGTCAAGAGTTTAGTAGTTCTCCCTCCTGAAAACAGCACCAAGCAGTTTGGAGTTATGGTTCTTACCAAGCTCCAAGACAACCCAAATCATTGTCTACAAGACAGAGCATAATCTCCCACCAAGCCACATCACCACATTGTGAAAAAATTAGAAGGAATGGAGGTCAGGGGCTATGGGGCCCTGGATGAGGATGATCCTAGAAGGTCCATCAGGGTAGGCCAAGAAACACAGACTAGGTTCTCAGCTTCAGGTTCTTGTCCTAACTGTTGCTGGTTTAATATGTGAAAATGTGGGCATCACCACACTTGCAGAAAATGGTTCAACCCTGGCATTCCCCTGTCTTTGAACACAGGGGAACAAAGACTAGGAACAAAGAAAAGGACAAAATTCAATATGAATCAGAGGGTAACATGGTAGCCTCTAAAGTCAGTGTGATATTTGCTGGCATTGAAAGGTACATAACCCCAAAATAACTCATGATATCATAAATATCATCAAAGGCTGAGAGTGACAACCTCCCAAAGATGCTGAATATGCCAGCCATAACCAAAGTGACCAAAAGATGAACCATGAGTTCAAAAAGGCAGTCAACTGATTCCTGTTGAAGGAGCACCCCCAAAATCTTCAATGCCATATAAAAAGTGAAACATGCCTGATAACCTCAACAGAAGCAAGTAGATTTTTTTTCATATATAAGCATGAATAATACAGCATCAAAACATGCTTCTGATATAGATTCATCACTGAAGATTGAAGAGTTCACTGTGTAGGGACATGAAGACCCATGACTTGCCTGGGAGTAACATTGGAGCCAGTCAGGTTTAACACCCTTCTCCACCCTCTTGGGACCAGTCGAGGTGGATTATATTTATTGTCCAATCCTGTTTAGATATCTAAGGGAAACGTTGGGTTCTGCCTTCACCTTTTAGTGGTATGGCGGTAGTATCTACCACAAAACCACCCATTCAGAGAGCATCTGAGGGTATATTTTGGCAACTGATCACCTCTCTGGCTTCTGAAATTATCCCACTGAAGCCAGGGCACCATTCAACTGTATGGGCAACATGGCCTCTTCAGTTTCTCCTTTTCCTCATGGGAACTGATGAAATAATCCCTTCTGAGTGGTCATGTTACGTCCTCTTCAACTCCATTCTAGGCTGATTGGCTTGGTAGCCACTTCCTGTATGTGACATTCCACCTCCTGGACAAGTCACTTTACCTGTTTGCCTCAGTTTCCTCTTCTGTAAAATGAGAACAGTAATAGCACACACTTCTCAGGGCCAGCATGAGTATAAAATGAGACACTGTAAAATGCTTTACCAACTTTAAAGCCCTATACAAATGCTAGCTGTTATCAATATTGCATTATGTTATGTTATATAATACTATATATTATATACTACAATATTATATTATGTTCTGCTATGCCATATCATTTCATATTAATAATAACACCTACTTCCCAGGGTTGTTGTGAGATCAAATGAGATAATATTCATAAAGTTCTTAGCATAGTGCCTTGCACATAGTGGGAGTCATATAAATTCTTGTTCTTCCGTTTACTGTCTTTGTATGCTTAGCATCTAACGGAGCCTGTCACATAACAGGAGGCACTTAATATATGTTTGCTCAGTTGAAATAGCCATGGAGCTCATGGAGAAGGCCCTGTTATGTTCTGGGGACACAATGGAATCAGTACAATGTCTCACTTGATTCTGGCACTCAGGGATGGTTGAACAAAGCTCTCTGGTTACAGGCAGCATTTGGGATTCTCCCACCTGGCTTCTTTGGATGGAGATCAACTTCCCATTCAACAATTCCAGGTTCATCCAATCAGGAGCTCTCTTGGTGACATAAGGACTTGTGACATTCCATCCATAGTAATGCAGGGTCCCTGAATTAACTAGACATGTTACTATAACATTTCCTATCAAGAAAAAACAAGGGGATACCAATAGATCAATAGGACATCAACTTATAAGTCAGTCCAGTGGCACCTATTAAGTATCTATTATGTGCCAAGCACAAAGAAACCACAGATTCATTTTCAGAATAATTCACCAACACACATCATGTCTTAAGATTACCTAACTGGGAGAGGGGGAAGAGAGTTATGATGGAAAGTCCACATATACCCAATCTGTTATGTGAAGGACACTTGCCCATCTAACCCTTCCCCAACCCCGCACATTCCATTTACACCCAGATCCTTCTACCCTTTTCTAGACAATGAGGACACAACTATTCATTCTCAATGCCGGGAATTTTTTAAATTAACCTTAATAAACTAAGAATGTAAGCTGACACTTTATGCTTTATACTTTACACACTTTACATACATTCATTTGATCCTCAAAATCACCCTATGAGGTCGATACTCCTTTCATACCCACTTTATGGACGAAAATCCTGTCAAATTATCTCAAACTGTCCCAAAGTCAATCCATAAGAAAAGTTTTAATCACTTGTCCACAAGCAATAAGAAAAAGCTAGATTTGGAATCAGAGGACCTTGGTTTGGATTCTGGCTCTGCCATTTACTATGTATGTGACCTTGGTCAAGTCATGTAACTTCTGTAAGCCCTAATTTCCTCATCTGTAAAAAATAATCACATTGGACTGAGACCTACAGGGCTTCCAGCTCTGAGTCTAAGCTGTTCTGATGTCAGAGTGAGAAGATCTGGTTCTGATAACTGTCACTAGTGTGACTGTGGGCTAGTAAATTAACTTCTCAGTCTCGGTTCCTTCTTCCTTAAAATGGGGATGGTAACACTTGTCTTACATACTTTCCAGGATTGTTGCCAAATGTGCTTTGCAAATCTTAAAACGCAAGGTCCATGTGGATTACTGCTATTGTTATACTCAGAGGAACAAACAGTAAGTACATAAATAACTACTAAAAGTTACCATGGGATCAGAGAGATCTAAACCAGGTGCTTCTGAATTTTAGAGGAGAGAGAAACAGCATCTCACTGAGAAGATCAAGAAAGTCTTCATGGAAGAGATGATATCAGAGCTGGGCTTTGGAGGGTAGATGGGAAATGGACAGCCAAGAAGGATCATTCTAGGTAGAGGCAACAGGAAAGGTGAGAGAATGCAAGACCTATTTCGGGAACAGGGAGGAATTCAGTATCGATATAGCAAAGTGAGGAAATATAAGTCTGCAAAGGTAGCTTTATAGACTGACCATGGAGGTCTTTGAGTGCCAGGCTAAGAGGTTTGGGATCCACTCTTCAGGTACTAACAGCTACGTCTTCTAATACTACCCCTGTTGCTAACATCAATAGCGCCTCCTCCCCCACTAGACCTGGCTCTTGTATTTGGGGCAAATTCTCCCCTCTCTACTTCACTGCAACCTCACGTGCCTCATAAAAATCCAATTCCCTGCAGCTCTGTTCTCCCAGGGCCCCAACAATAAGTCAACCTGAGCTGAAGTGTTAATACCCAATCTCCCCATCTCCCTCCCAAATGACATGTGAACATTTGAACATGGAACAAAGGCCATGGAATGACAATAACAACACTGATGAAGAATCATGTTTATAGATCACTTTAGTATTTGCAAAGTTGTGCTGCTTGCAAAGATCCTGGGAGGCAGAGTGGTCAACCAAAGAAATGACTAACTAATGGCATCATTTCTAGTACCAGGTCAGGCTGTCTAGGGAGACATTTGGGAGTAAAGGGATCTCCACTTACAGGAAAACTTAAATGCATTCTTGCCAGCAGTACACTTCCTTCTCTAATTGGTATTTGCAAATGTAAACCACACAGCTGAGCTGCCTGCTCAGCAGCCTGCCCCCTTCCCCAAGTGAGTTCACCACACTGAGTAGTATTCCCGGCATGTGCCAAATGGATTTCATTGGCTTTCCAACTAAGAGGCCATCTGAGGTAGCGTGGTGAAGAATTCTGACCTGGGAGTCAGGTGGCCTGGGCTCCAGATCTCCTAGTAACTTGCTCCATGACCTTGAGAAAAGTCACTTCCTTTCTCTCAGACGAGGAGTCTCTTCTGAAAAATAAGGTTGGATGCAGTGGCCTCTAAGGTCCCTTCCAGTATTATGACATAAACCTAAGACCCTTCTTCTACCCTCATCCTACAGTTTGGCCTTCCTGGGCCCCAGCTTCATTATCTATGGAATGGAGATGAGCTTAGTGAAGGTGGACATTTGCAGAGATGGATATGATTCAACAAAAGTCTGACATTGCCAAGAAATTACAGTGTTTCCCTATCTCTTCAGGTTCCTTCTCAGACATTCTATGGAAGACAAATGGAAGAGAAATCCAGAGATAGAAATGGTGAAATCCAGGTGGCGCAGCTTCCCCCATCCCCCTGCACCCCACATATATAGACCCCCTGGATGTCAGGAAAAGCCTGTATAGGCCAGCCAGGGAGCCAGGGCAGCCTCAGACAGCAACAACCACCCATTTTGCAACAAAACAGGAAACCAGTTTACCAGCCCCTGAAATAGAACAGACAAAAGCCTAGACTATGAGGCTGGGAGAGTGGGGCAGCTCCCACTTTTCACATCATTTCCTGAAGACTAGGACAGCTAGGATTATTCCTCTAATGCCCCCCAACCCCCACTCCAAGAACAAAAAGCACTTTGCTTTTTGCTTCCTCTATGTTGTCATTCCATCCATATTTTCTCTTTCCAGTCAGAACATCCTTCCCTTAGCCACGTGCCCAGCAGTTCAGTGCATTTACAACAGAGAGCAGCAGGAGAGCTAAGAATCACAGAAGCACAGTACTAGAGGGAGGGCATCGAGTCAAACCTGGTCCAGAATCCCCCTACAGTATCCTGTCAAAGTAGGGAGCCAGTTTGGGCTGGGGGACTGGAAGATCTCCAGAGATCAGGAGTACAGTATGCCTGCTTCAGCCTTAGCCAGTTCTGTTTGTGAGAAAGTCCTTTCTAGAGATCCCAGAGGGCCAGATTGCTCCTGCTCATGGCTCCCAGGTTGACCCTCTGCATTCAGGCAGAGCATGTGGAATCCCTCTTGCACATAACAGCCCTTAACATATCTAAAGACAAGTCTTTTTATCTCCAGACTATACATTTCTTCTAAGGAATTCATTTGGTAAGGCCTTCAGCCCCCCTCTCTAGCTTGGTCACTCACTTCTGGATCTGATCCAAATTATCAAAGCCCTCCCTAAAACGTGGTATCCAGAGCTAAACACAACCCTTCAGATGTGGTCTGATCAGGGCAGAGGGCAATTGTGACTCATACCTCCCTCACTCTGGATGCTATACTTCTATTAATGCAGCCTAATACAGCCTTTTTATTTTCTTAGCTGTGATGTGACTTTGTTGATGTCACACTGTCATTCTGCTGTTAGTTTATAGTTCACTAAGACCCTCAGTTTTTTTCCCCCACATAGACTGGCTTTTCTCCTCAAAGCATACACAGAAAAGTTGAAGTAGACAAATCTTGTCTTCAGTGTCCCTTGGTTGTATCCATCTTCCTACCCCGTCCCCTCACTGGTGAGTAAGACCCTCCTGTAGCTTCCTTTGGCTCAGATATGCTACATCTCCACAATGATGCTCTGCATCTTTTCCCCTATTCTACCAGCAGAACATCTCAAGTCTGGGTCCTGTTCCCTTGGTTCTGATTGATGAGATAAGCATATTTTGACCTAAGGTATTAGCATGTCTTCTAGGCAACATTTAAAATACTAGGATCTGTTCTTTTGAGGGTGAGGAAAATTCATTCATTGCCTTCCAGGGGTGGGGAACCTGTCACTAGGCCATAGATTCCTACCCCTTTTTAAGTGTGAGGACCCTCACCTAATAGTAGCTATGGGATTAGCATATATGAATACAAATATATATTTTGAATATATTGAAATATACATTGAAAATAAAAATAAATAATATATTATTTTAATATAGTATTTAATATAAATAATATATGATATATAAATAATATACAAAATAAATAAAAATATATTGAAAATATATGAATAAATATATGAATACAAAAAACTTTACAATGAATCTGTATTCATAATAAGAGCAACTATATATATTATTTATATAATACATATGTATATGTTTCATATATGCATGTGTATGCATTCATTTGGAAAATCCATTATTCATCTTGTACTTTCAATTGAAGCTAAAGAGAGGCCCCAGTAGCAATGCCTCTGAGATCTTTGACAATAACTCCAAGGCCCCTGTAAGTCTTCATTAGTGTTTCCGTTTTAATTCCAAATGACAGTGGGGAATTTCTAGACATCAAGAGGAATAGAGGGAAGTTGGGGAGAAGGGGTGGGTCCTAAAATCACACCCCAAATTCAATGAAACAAAAATAATTTGTTAAGCACCTACTATGTACAGGGCCCTGTGTTCAGGCCTTCTTGAGAGAAAAAGACTGACGCAGTTCAGAAACCAGGAAAGAGCAGTGTTACAAAGACCAGAGGCGAGGTGGAGGTGGAGGAGAGAGCAGGTGGTCAGATGCATCTGCTATTGCAGAAAGGTCAAGAAGGATGAGGGCTGAGGAAAGTTCAGCAGATGTGGCGATAGAGAAATCTGTGGTAACCTTTCAGATGAGAGATGAGGCTGGAAGCCAGGCTGGTAAGAGAGGAGAGGTCATGGGAACAGACAGGTTATTAAAAAGTCTTTATTAAGCATTTCCACACACAGACCAACCTGTGTAGGAGAGGGGATGGCCTTGTTTTGCCTGGCCCCAGAGGGAAGGACTAGGTATGATGAGTAGAATTTGTATCAAGGCAGATCTGAGCTTGATGTAAGGAAAACCTTCCTAAAAATTATCAAGCCATCTCCCACTGGAATGGGTGGCATGGGAGGTTCCCTATTAGGGGAAGTTTTCAGGTAGAGGGTGGGTAACCACTTCTAGGGAATTAAAAAGAGATTCCAGTAATAATCTACCCCAAAGAGTTTTCATATATTAGTACAGTTGATCTTCCCAATCCTGGGGGGTCAGTACTTATCACAATCACCATTTCAAGGTAGGCAAACTGAGGTTCAAAGAGGTTAGAGATGCCCCTCAAATCACACACCAAGGAAGTACTTGAGACCAAATCTGAACCAAGGTCTTCCAGGCCAATGTTGTATGGACAATGCCGCACAGGCTCTCATATACATGTGCTTTGGACAAGATGCTTCTAGACTTCCTTTGAACTATGAGACTCAACAACGCTATTGGATTCCATCAACAAGGAAAAGAAGGGACTGTTGTCCCCATTTTAGAGACAGGGCAATTTAGGGCCCCTAGAGGAGAATGACTTGTTTACAGCCTCATAAACAGTGAATATCAGGGCTGAGATCGGAGCCCAGGGCCCCTGATACTACTCAGCCCTTTCCTGTATCATGTTGCTTAGAAGATGTCAGAGCACAAAATGGAACTAGAAGCAGGTTCTGGAAAAAGTCAGCTGAAGATAGAGAAACAAACTTTGCAGGGCCAGATGGCTGGGTGTGCTATGAAAACATTTTCCCAAGGAGTTCTTCAAACAACAAACTAAAATAAACCAGATGTCACCACTATACCAAGTAGCCCAACAACCCTGGACAGGGAGACCAGCAGCCTTGGATTTGATTCCAGGCTCCTCCTTCCACTAGCTTTCTGTGTGACTGAGGGTACATTTGCTGTTCTGGCCCAAGCATGTTATACTTCATGTTACAGGGAACAGGGAGGGGTCTTGTCCTTCTATGGTCTAGATGAAAGGGGCAGGAGGAAGGCCCATAGATGGTGGAGTAGGTTTGGAGGATTTGGGTTTCAAATTCTAACTCTGAGACTTAATTCATTTCTATATTCTCTGAGCTGGTAAGGGATCACACATATCATCTAATCCAGCCCCATACATAAGCAGGAATTCCAATACCCACCAGTGACAGGGAACTCACTGCTTCTAGAAGCAGCTCATTCTATCATTGAAGAACTCTAAGGATTAAGAAGCTCTGTGTTCTATTGAAAAGAAATCTGCCTCCTGTCCCTTCTTCCAAATTGGTCCTGGTTTCCTGGACCCCTGTGGGGTCCAGCAAAACCAGCCAAAATTTCAAAAATCTAAAAGAGTAATGATAGCTAGAGGTCATCTGGAGGATGCTGAGACCTCACATAACATTTTAATTGTACCTTTTTCCCAAACTTCCGTAACATCGTGTACTAGAATCATCTGTGTCTGGCTCACTCTCCTTGGCAGTGTCTAAGAGTGGAGATAGTCTTATCTAAACTTTGTCTCCTCTAACATCAGCAGTTAGTTGAATTTAATTGAGACAGTGTTAACATAGTAGAAAAGGTCAATGAACCAGGAGTTCCCATTTATTTTGTATATATCCCTTATTTATTCATCTGTGAGACTTTTGTCTAGATTATAAACTCCTTGAGGGTGGGGACTGGTTTATTTTTGTACTTGGATCCCAAGAATCTAGCAGAGTGGCTAAAATATAGCAAGTGCTTAAAACATGCTTGTTGATTGGAATTAAGAGTTTCAGTTCCATCCTTTTGGGCATGTGATTGTTTGTTGTTCAGATCATTTTTTTCTGTGGTGCTTGACCCCATTTGGGATTTTCTTGACAGAGATACTGGAGTGGTTTGCTATTTCCTTCTTCAGTTCATTTTATAGATAAGGAAACTGAGGCAAACAGGGTTAAGTGACTTGCTCAGGGTCACATAGCTTATAAGTATCTGAAGCCAGATTTGAAGTCAGAAAGATGAGTCTTTTCTCACTTCAGGCCCGGTGCTCTATCCATTACCCCAGACATATCATCGGTCTTCTTTAGGTCTTCCTGACCTAAGCTTGGAAGACCCCCAACGAGCTCCAATGGCACACTATGATCCCTTAAGTGCCCCCCACCCTGCAACCTTCATTCTGTTAGGCATTACCTAATTTTCCACTCTATAAAAATGAGCATCTCTCTTCCATTTTCCCCCAGGAGGCACAGGATAGCCCACAAGCTCTTAGTGAGAGTTAATTATCAGAACTCTCCTCTCAACTGAAGGGTCCTTTAGTAGGATGAGAACACTGGACATCTGGACTAGTCTCCATATCCACTATATCTGCACAGAGAAGGTCGTTGAGAAATGTGTTTTCAGCGAATGGTTCAGGAGGATGTTAAAGGGAAGAAGGAGACCCTAAAGATTAGCCTGGACAACTACATAAGAGGTTAGACCACATGTTACTGCCACCAGCTCTAGAAACACATTTAACAAGTTCAATTTCCACAGGCAGTGCTCCGGGTTCAAATCCCAGCTCTAACACTTACTAGTTGGATGGCCAAAGACAAGTCATCTAATCTCTCTGAGCCTAAACTTCCACAGAGTAAAATGGGGGTCACAGCATTCAAAGCATTTTGTAAACATTCAAGTACTATGGAAATACTCCTGAGGATGATGGTGATAATCGATTACTTCCCCATACTTCCTGCTGCTCTGTTTTTCTTCAGCCTCAGGCTCTCCAACTCCCTCTTTGAGTCCCAAAGCTCTTCACTGGTATAAGCACCCCAGTTATCATCCCATCATGCTGCCATGTGGTTGCCATGGGTACCACACCTCCTTCCCTCTGCTCCTCTCCATTTCTCATTTTGCGAGTCACTGTCAAGTCAACAAGACCAGTCCTGGAAAGGCCAAGTCTATTGGTCACTCTGTGTCTCTGCTTCACATTCCTGTGACCTTCCAGTCCACACAAATCTCCTCCTTGGCTACCACTCCCTTAGATGTATTGTCTCCCTCCATTAGGATATAAACTCCTTGAGGGCAGGGTCTCTGTTGCTTTTTGTATGTGTATCCCCAATGCCTGGCACATGGTATATGCTTAATAAATGTTTTTGGGTCATGCTTTCATGTCACATCATAATGGCATATGCTCTTTGGGGGTCCTGGAGCAGCCCAGTCATAAATCAGGACTTCCACAGACACCAAAGGAACCCTTTAATGGGACATGATGACATCACAATGGGAACTCCACACCTCATACCTCTGTCCATCTCTTTTCCCACAAGCCATCCTCTAAATCTGCTGAGAGTCTCTACTGACTCTCTTGCCATTCAGGCTGATCTCTGTATCCACCAAACCATGCCAATACCACCTAATCTAATCTAAACTCCACCCCACCCCACCCACAATGGTAGTAAGTATTACTGTGAAGTAGTAGACAGAGTCAATAACACCTGGGGTCAGGTCCAACCACTGACCTATAAAAGCCGTTTGACCCAAGGCAAATCAGTCAGGGTCCCAGGCAACTTTCAGAGCTAGAAGGTACCAAACGAAAATGAATCTGAATGGGTGGAGGGAGTTTTCTGCAAAGATGAAATCAAAGAATCAGTCCAAAAATTTAAAAAGAAAATAATTGACATTTATAGAGCAATTTAAATTTGCAAAGTTCTTTATATATATTTATCTCATTTGAGTCTCAAACACTTTGTGGAATAAATATTAATGATATTACTGTTTCCATTTAAGGAAACTGAGGCATGGAAAGGTAAAAACAATGTGCCCACAGTTAAACAGCTATTAAATGTCAAAAAGGGAATTTGATTTATAGCCTCCACTAAATCAAATGCCCTATCTATGGTACCATGCTGCCTCTCAGTAACAGTCATGATAATTAATTGTGGCCAATCATTGGTTTCCCAAGTCAGTAGTTTCCTCAACTCACTTTCCCTCACTCTTTACCACCCAGGCCCTCAGGATCTGAATCCCAGAAGTAACTTGTTCCTCTTGGCCAACCCTGGTTAGGGACTTTTCAAGAGCCATGAATAATTAAAAACAAAACAAAAGCCAAGGGATTATTCATTCCCAAAGAGAATCCTAGAGAGAAAAGTCAAAACAACAGACAGTCTGATTGAGGAGTATCCCATATACTCCATAAATACTACCTGAGGGCATGAACCCCTTACCCCAAATGGTGTGGGTCAAGTTTTACATCACACTTCATTTGGCTTTGTCTTTCAAGGCTGGGGGCCAAGTATAAATAGTTTGGTGCCAGACTTTCTCCCTGGGCCTCCCAACAACTCTCTCAGGCTCCCAAGAGCAAATAAATGACTTTACAGAGAAATGCATGCACATCTAAACCAGGGCTAACTGCAGGACAGGGATAGGGAAGGTGGAGGAACCCACAGGATGGGGTGAGTCAACCAGTCAACCACTCTTCTGTGAAATGGTGATAACACTTGTAGTGCCTACCTTACGGGATTACTATGATCTTCAAAAGAGATAATGGCTGTAAAGAGAAGTGGGCTGGACCTTAGATTTTCACCAGCACATGGAACACCTTGAATGAGGAAACGCCCTCCACCAGCACAGAAAAATTTCTTACCTGCAACTTTCAGGCTCAGAGAGTTGCCTAGAACATTGACGGTTTAAGGGACCTGCCCAAGATGGCACAGTCATTATGCATTAACCACAGCACTTCAACACAGGTCTTTCTTGCATAGAGGGCAACTCTCTACCCACCCTGCCTCTCAATGAACACAAAGAACTATTTTTATTTTAGGATTTCATTTATTCATTTATTGTATATTGCTAACACTTCCTGTATTGAGAGAGGTATGGCAGAGTTGATAAAGGGTTAGGCTGGTAATCAGTTAACTCCAGTCTTAAAAGGTGCCTGAAACTCAAAAAAGCTAAGTGATTTGTCCAAGTCACAGAGCAAGTAAACTAGAGGCAGAATGCCAACTCAGTTTTGTTTTTTATTTCATTCCCATATTAATTACACTCCAAAACCTTAAAACCCTATGGAAAAGTCAGCCATATTTCATCTCATCATAGAGTGTAAGTTTCTGAAAAGTAGAGACAATTGATTTTTACCTTTGTTTCTCAATAATAAATCTGGGTTAAATTGCACCTCTCCTACCTCATCTGACAACACTTCAAATAGGTATCAAAGTCTTGCTTAGTTACTCCACTAAGGTAAATCCCAATCCTTGGATAATGACAGAAATTGTTTTCAAAAAGAGCTCGGAATGAAAACTATATCACCCTGAAGTTAACGTGTTGCGGCTAGCCCTCTCCACTCTTGGTGAGGCTGGTTCTTCAGATCACAGATATTCGGTTCACCGCAGGTTGGTAAACAAAGCTTTCCCATCTTGGTAGGTGCTGCCCTAGTTTGTATTCCATTGGCAGATCCTTCAAGTACCTCCCACCATAATGAAGCAGGGCTTCATACTACCTCCATGAGGAGGGAGTACAACTGTCATTATTCCTGTTTTATGGATGAGGAAACTGACGCTCACAGAAACAAAGTGAGCTTGTGGTCCCATACTTCTACAACTTCTTTTTGCAAGGGTCTCCTTCTCTCTACTCATATAGCTACCAGACAAGTTCAGACCCTCATCCCCTTTTGTCTGGATTATCACAATAGCCTTCGGATCGGTCTTTTTGTCTCAAATCTCTCTGCAGTCTGACCATCATATGCATAGCTTTCAAAGATATCTTCCTAAAATCTAGGCCTAAGAATATTACACCCTTCCTCAATAAACTCCAATGGCTCTCTATTACTTCCAAGAACACACATAAATTTCTCTGTTTGACATTTAAAATCCTTCATAACCTGGCACCAACCTCTTTTTTGACTGATTACGCATTACTCCCCTTTAAGCACACTATGGTTCAGTTAAACTCTCTTACTTGCCCTGCCTCACAAAGGACACTCCATATTTTCTTTCTGTATCTTTCTACTAGCGGTCTTCCATGGCTGAATTGTGTTCTCTCTTCACCTCCCCCTCTTATAATCCCTAGCTTCCTCCAAGGTAAGCACCACGCTCTGCATTAAGGCGTTCCTGATCCTTTCCCAGCTGCTACTACTGTTCTTGCCCTCATTATCACATATATTTGTATATGTGATATAAAGAATATGCCTTGTATATACCCATATATGTATATGCTGCCGTCCCTAGATTGATTGTATCCATAATTGGGGCAGCTAGATGGTGAAGTGGATAGAGCACTGGGCTTAGAATCAGGAAGACTCAGCTTCCTGAGTTCCAATCTGGCCTCAGACACTTATCAGATAAATCACCCTGGGCAAGTCACTTAACCCTGTTTGCCTCAATTTCGTCATCCATAAAGTGACTGGAGAAGAAAATGGCAAATCACTCAAGTATCTCTGCCAAGAAAACCTCAGATGGGGTCACAGAGTCAGATACAACTGAGATGACTGAACAACCACAATAATTGCTTGTTGAATAATTGATTGATGGCTAGTAAGTGCAGGAACTAGTATACAAACCCAGGTCCCTTGGTTTCAAATCCAGTGCCCCTCAGTACTTCCTTTCCACTATGCCATACTGTGTCTTATGACTAACCCACTGTCCATGCTAGATTATGAATTATATTATTAGCTAATACAGGACAGAAGTCAATTTGAACCAGGAAAAAAAACCTCTAATATCTCAATTCTCCAACAACCTCTAAACCTAAGCAACTCAACAAAACACACTTATCATGGCCTGTGCCTAGAGAATTCCAGAATAACAAGGTAACCATCACCATAGCTCTACACCTTGGGGAAAGAGACCTTTAACAGGGACATAGACAGCCTAAGTCTCTCTGCAACTTAAGGCCAGATCACTGCCACTCCTAATATTGAGGGAGGTTGTATCATGCTCCTGAACTGCCAGGTGCACCTCCTGAAGATAGGCCACATAGGAGATTTCCTTTAAATTTCCCAGGACTTGACAGCAGGATGGGGAAGGGCTAAGCTTAGGACCAGCAACATTAGAAGAACTCAGCTTCCTTGCTAAAAACCAAACCTGCATCCTCCTGGCTCAGCTCCAGTGGGAGCTCTCCATGGTACTGACCTTGACTCTTGGCTTACACTCTATCTCAAATCTCCGATAACCAGTACTTCACAGTATCACAAGATTCTGTGAGGAAAACATTTCCTAACTGGAAAGGACCTTAGAGAGCATTAAGTTCATCCATCCTTATTCTACAAAGTAAAGAAATTTTGGGCCACAGAGAATTCACTTGACTAAAGTCAAGCACCTACTAAGTGATTAAGCTAAGAGATAGAAATTAAAGTTCTTTGACTACAAATGTTACATCATGTTCTCTCTCTCATTTTTCTAGTCTCTTCTGGTTGACTCCTCAAGTCACCTTCTCTATAGGATCCCAGAAGCCCTAGTTCACCTAGATGGCACCAACAGTTCCAGGATGCAATCTTTTCCGATGAAGGAAAAGGGATGGGAGATATACATGACACCTCCAATCTTTCCTTACTAGTTTCATCCATCTATCCTTTAGACAAGAATTTTAAGTGCCTGCCTTGATCAACACACTGTCCTAGAAGCTAAGAATATAAAAAAAAGACATGACAACATAAGGAAAAACTTCCCAACAATCAGAGCTAATCGAAAGTAAGATGCTACCAAGGGAAGTACTGAATTTTTCCTAAGTCTACAAGCAGATGTCCACTTGTAAGGGGTGTTACAGAGGGGATCTTATGGTCAGGGAGGAATGGAATGAGATGATTTGCTGTGGCTGTTCCATTATAAATTCGCAGAATCATCATCTCTCTCAATTGTGAGGTACTTCATAGGTCAACCCATCAAACTCAAACCTAAATAAGAATTCTAATACATTGAGCATAAAATAAGGATGAAAATTTAATTGTGAAACTGCCACCCATTTGACGGTAAAGGGCACCATTGAACAATTCAGAAATTTGTGCCCCCTACAGGCTTCCATGTGATCACAAGGGTTCTATCCCCTTTCACATCATTGCTGTTGCTTCTAACAGTTAACAGGCCTAGGCTGGTGAGCAGCCATCAGTGGAAGGATACTTTTACCCTCACTTTTTAATAGCACACTCTTCTACTCCAACCCCTGACTTTGATATTTGATAGTTGTGTGACCTTGAGTAAATAGTCTTTACCTCTTAGATTCTTTAAATAAAAATAATGTTAATAACAACTGATATTTATATAATGCTATATGGGTTTACTAAATGCCTATATCACAACCACCTTGTAAGGCAGAGAATTATATTAAGAATTATTATAATTAAATATTATAAGTATTAATTATTATTCCCCTTTCACAACTGAAGATTAGAGATCTGGTTCATGAAGAGACTGGTTCATGTTTACATGCCTAGAAAGTATCAGAGGTAAGATCTGAACCCAGGTCTTCATAAATCTAGTCCAGTATTCTATCCATTTTTTCAGGTTGCCTTTTATTAATTAAAATGAAAGTGCCTGGGGGCCAGGGACTGAGTTTGCTTTTGTTTTTGTATCACTAGTACTTAGCATACAATATTAACTTAATAAATATTTAATAACTGGATAAGATATGTGAAAAGGGGAAAACACAATTCAACCCTTGGGAGACACAAATACAATAATGAAAGAATATTTATCAATCACCTGCTCTTTGTAGAGAAATGGGCTAGTGACTGAGGTTAATAACACTTATACTACCTATCTAATTGTTAGGAGAGAAGTGTTTTATAAATATTGTTATAGAAATTTGAGTTAAGTCCTCTCACAATGCCTCAACAATCAATCAATGAGCATTTATTAAACATTTACTATGTGTTGAGTACTAGGCTTAAGCACTGGGAATATGAATTAAAAAGGAAAAGAAACTATACTAGCCCTCAAGAAACTTATATTCTAATGGGGAAGACAATATGTATATGGGTCTATATAAAGGTCCTTACAAGACCCATATAAATTAGATACAAGGCATCTAGGTAAACTGGAAAAGTCTTTTTGCAGAAAGTAACCCTTGAATAGAGCCCTGAAGGAAGATAGGGGTGAGGAGTGAGCCCATTCAAGGAATGGGGGAGAGGACTCTCACCTCTCAAAGGCTATGCTAGGGCAATAGAAGCTCTGGTAGGTCCTGCTGAGCTGGAAAGGCTTCAAAGGTAAGACCAAAGGATGAACCTAATGTCTGTCCTCCAAAGACCTGCCTACCTAAGTCTGGTGAAGTTCATCCCCAGAGGCCAGGTCACAGCAACTCATGAAGACTCTCTGTTAAAGCATAAAGAGATTGTATCATCTGATAGCCTAATAAAATGCATTCCCCAAATATTAAGCACCAACTCCGTACCAAGGACACAGGAAATTATGACTCTTGAATGAATTCCTAGGCGTGTGACAAATGATGAACCATTTATTAGTAGTAGCCATAGCATCATCATCATTGTTTGTTACCACCATCATCATCCAAACAAAAACCTGAATACACTAGACATTTATGGATACCAGTTATTACTGATATCAATAATGACAACAGCCAACATTGATATGGTGGCTTAATATTTGCCAACTCTACTATATACATTATCTCATCTGGTCGTCATAGCAACCCTGTGAGGTAGATGCTATCAGTATCTTCATTTTATATATGAGGAAGCTGAGCTAGCGGCCAAGGGACTTGACTGAAATCGCACAGTTCCTGAGTGTATGAGCTCACATTTGAACTCAGGTCATCCTGACTCCAGACCTAGAGCTCTGTCCAGGGTGCCACCTAGCTGCCTCATTCTGGTTTCTCTAGTTCTTCAAAACCACATGCTAGAATCTTCAAAAAGGCACAAAAGGAAATCTTTCCATTTGAACATTTGAATTAGATCTTTTTTTAGAAAGAGATAGATAGAAATGGCAAGAGGGAGAGAGGAAGAGAATGTGTTATAGAGTGACAGGGAGAGAGACACAGAGAGAGAGACAAAGACTGAGAGAGAGAGAGAGAGAGACAGAGAGGGAGAGAGAGAGAGAGACAGAGAGAGACAGACAAAGAGACAGAGAGAGGGAGAGAGAGGGGGAGAGAGAGACAGAGAGAGAGGGAGAGAAAGACAGAGAGAGAGAGACAAAGACAGAGAGAGGGAGAGAGAGAGGGAGAGAGAGACAGAGAGAGAGGGAGAGAAAGACAGAGAGAGAGAGACAAAGACAGAGAGAGGGAGAGAGAGAGGGAGAGAGAGACAGAGAGAGAGAGAGAGGGAGAGAGAAAGACAGAGAGACACACAGAGAGAGACAGAGAGGGCGAGAGAGAGAGACAGAGAGAGACAGACAGAGAGACAAAGACAGAGAGAGACAGAGAGAGAGAGGGAGAGAGAGACAGAGAGAGAGACAAAGACTGAGAGAGAGAGAGAGAGAGGGAGAGAGAGAGAGAGAGAGAGAGACAGACAGACAAAGAGACAGAGAGAGAGACAAAGACAGAGAGAGACAGAGAGAGAGAGGGAGAGAGAGACAGAGAGAGAGGGAGAGAGAGAGAAAGACAGAGAGAGACAGAGAGAGAGAGACAAAGACAGAGAGAGACAAAGACAGAGAGAGAGACAGAGAGACAGAGAGGGCGAGAGAGAGACAGAGAGAGACAGACAAAGAGACAGACAGAGAGACAAAGACAGAGAGAGGGAGAGAGAGAGGGAGAGAGAGACAGAGAGAGAGGGAGAGAAAGACAGAGAGAGAGAGACAAAGACAGAGAGAGAGACAGAGAGAGAGAGAGACAAAGACAGAGAGAGAGAGAGAGGGAGGGAGAGAGGGAGAAAGAGAGAGAGACAGACAGAGAGAGACAGAGAAGGAGAGAGAGAAAGACAGAGAGAGGGAGAGGGAGAGAGAGAGAGACAGAGAGACAGAGAGAGACAAACAGAGAGACAAAGACAGAGAGAGACAGAGAGAGAGGGAGAGAGACAGACAGAGAGACAGAGAGAGAGAGACAAAGACAGAGAAAGAGACAGAGAGAGAGAGAGGGAGAGATGGAGAAAGAGAGAGACAGACAGAGAGAGACAGAGAGGGAGAGAGACAGAGAGGGAGAGAGAGAAAGACAGAGAGAGAGAGAGAAAGACAGAGAGAGAGAGAGAGAAATTTTGGAGTGGGGGAAGAGAAAAACCTATTTCTGACCTTGAAATGAGTAGATATGCTCATACACATGAATAATAGGGGAACCTAGTATAGAAATGAAAAATCTAAATAAAGGTGATTATTTTTTAATGGGTATTCTGTTTTCTAGATTTAATATAATGGTGTGATGAGTCCATAGATATATGGCAAGAAATTTCAACTCTCTGAACCTCAGTAGTTTTTCTTTATGATGGAAATAAAAATATACTCAGTCCATTATAGAGTGGTTGCAAGGACCAGATGAGAAAACACATGTAAAGCATATTGCAAACTAGAAAATCTTACAGAAAGGTCAGCCATTATTGTTAAAACGAGGACAAGCCCATCTCTTCCCATTGTTTCTCCTTGTTAAATAGTATTGATGCAGTTACATCAATGTTTGAATCACAGATTTAGGAGGAGATCCACAGAGACCGTCTAGTTCAACCATCACTTTTTATGACGAGGAAATTAAGGCCTAGAGGGGTCAAGCAATTTGTCCAAGGAAGGAAGCAGTAGAATTGGAATTTGAACTCCTGTCCCATGACTCCAAGTTCAGTATTTTTCTATTCCAAGATGCTTTCTCACATCAAATCCAAGAGGGATACAGGCACAGAGAATGAAACAGATTTAGTCCTCAAGAAGCTTAGTATTTCCCAACTCATGGTCTTATTACATCTCTGAAAAAGCACATGAGCTTTGTTTCTGAGAAAAGTTTGGAGTTATTAAAAGACAGCTTCCCATAGGCAATCCAGCCCACCCACCCACACTCACCCTCCTCCTGTTTATTCTGAGCCTACCTCATTGCCTATTTGTAGTCTCTGTCCCAACTATATACACTAGTGGATGAAAAGCAAAAGTATGCCTGCCCTCAAGAAGCTTATGGTCGGCCAGTCTGCAGAACAGTCAGGGATGTGGAAGGGTATTCAACCACCATGAAGCCTGCATTGAATGACCCCTTCACACAGAGAACCTGGTACTGCCAAAGCCACACAAGCTTTGAAATAACATCATTGGGGCTGCCATGCTTTTGGTCTTATTGAATAAGGTTAAACTTTTATTCAATAAAGACAACAAAATGCGGAAGAATATACTTCAGCTCCACATTAGAGTCAGTTAATTCAATTTCAGCTTTCCTGCAGGGCCCCACAATGTGCACAGCATCCCTTGGATGGCATCCACCCTGCCTCATATCTCAAAAACAGCTGCCGGGGCCGCAGCCCCAAATGCAGTAGGGATTTGTTTCATTAGGCTCCTGGCCTTGGAGGTTCTTGGTACAATCATCCGAGGGGAATACCAAAAGCAAAGCAAGAGAGAAATGGACAGGGGATTTTCTTTGTGTTTCTAGCCCAGTGCCAGGCATATAATAGTGCTTAATAAGGGTATATTGGTTGATTGACTACTGCTAGACATAATTATGGTAGCGCCTCTTTCTATCATTCTTTGCAGTTTATAAGAGTTCTTTAAGGTTTGCAAAGGTTTCCTCACTCTGCCAAATGCAAGTATTCTTATCCCTGTTTCACAGATGAGGAAACTGAGGCTTAGAGATGGGAAATGGCTTGCCTGAGAGAATTCTCACTCTAAGACCAGTATTTCTTCCTCTCCCACCAACTTTGTGAAGGAGGCAACCTAAACATGTCTATTCCCACATGAGAAGAAAGACTAAAGAGGTGAGAAAAATGACTCATCTGAGGTCACCCAAGTCATGTCGGAGCCAGCAGTTCTATCCAGGGCTCTAAGATGATATTACATTGCCTCTTTGATCAGTCATTAAAGTACAAAGACTCTGAACCTCAAGGAAACTGGTTAGAACAGTAATCCCACTCCACTGGTCAGTAAACCTGATATGGTTTATGTAATCTGTATGACCAACTTTCAGAGTCCATTTCTCAGAATTAAGAGTTTCCCTGAAATGTGAATAATAAAGTTGAACAGGTTCAAAGAAATAAAACAGCCTGCAGTACACAGCCACAGACTTGAACGTGGGCCCCTCTGATTTTAAATCTATTACACTGAGCTGCCTCTTAAATGGATAGTTTTGGCCAATTCTCCTTCTTCCCCTCTCCCTGTCTGCCTCCCTCCCAACCCAAATGCTTTGTACTCCTCACACTCAAGTCATTGGTGATCGAGGGATGACCTCGGGGGACGAAAAAAGAATTCTGCCTCCACTGCACATTCCTTCCTCAGCCTTTGGGAAAGTCCACAAAGGCAGCCAATTCCCCTCATTCTGTGGGTGGGGGTTGAGGCAGGAACATTAGTTTAGACAGAAGGGCTCCCCCTCTGAAGGTTCTGGGAGTACCCAAGCCTGAACTTCTAAAGCCAAAGCTCTGTCCAAAGCTTTAAGATGGGCATGGGACTCCAATCTCTTATTCCAATGACAAAAGTACAAATCCTTGAACCACACCTAAACTCTTAAGTCAGGATTCCCCCACTATCATTGATGACTCGATTTTTCAGAGTATAACAGCCCACTGAAAGACAGTCTGATTCAGTGGAAATAGGGCCAACGTTGGAGTCAGGACAAGGGGGGATACATAATAGCTGTGGGAACATGGGTAAGTCATTAATTTCTCAGTGTTCCAGGCTATCAAGACTTTGATGAGTGGCCAATATACAATAGGGAAGGGAAGTCTGACATCATGAATTCCTCACAATAAGAAAATTGTGTCTCAAACGCCACAAAAAAATCCAATCAAACAAATTACTTGGTAGATCCTAGATACAGACTTAGAAAGTTCTGATTATTGTTCAATAAACTAGAGAGGAAGTTCAGTTACTGTAACTGACGTTAAAGTACCTTGCTGATACTTTTTCCCAAACCCAATATTATCTGCCTCAAATGTCCACTACTCTCGACTACCTTGTTTCCTTAATGTTTTTTTGTACTTTTTAAAAATATCTTAATAAAAGTATGATATTATGGTACCACAGAAGTAGGCAATAATTATTGTTGTGCCTGACCCTTGGTGATCCCATTTGGGGTTTTCTTGGCAAAGATAGTGGAATGATTTGCCATTTCCTACCTCAACCCATTTTACAGATGAGAAAACTGAGGCAAACAGGGTTAAATGACTTGCTCAGGGTCACCCAGCTTGTGTCTGAGACCAGATTTGAACTCAGGAAGATGAGTCTTCCTGACTCCAGACCCAGTGCTCTGTGTACTGTGGAGCTACCTTGCTGCCCAATTATAATAGTGACTAGCATTGATATAGCATTTTAAGGTTAGTAAAGTACTTTATAACTATTATCTCATTTTATACTCACAACAGCCTGAGGAGGAAAGCTCTGTAATTCTCATTTTACAGATGAGGAAACTGAGGCACAGAAAGGTTAAGTGACTTTGCCTCACAAACCAAATTAAGTTTCGGAGGCCCCAGTCTAACATTCTATCTTCTGTGCCACTTATCTGCAAGTAGATAGCCTTTTTTCAAATGAGAAAATTCAACCATGAAAATAAATCTCTGGACAGGAAGACAGATGACCTGAGTTCAGATCTTGCCTTGTCTACTTCCTTATTGTTTGGGGGGGTTAGTCATTTCCTTGGGTAAGTCATTTCCTTTCTTGAGGTCTTAGTTTCTTCCTTGGACAAAGAAAAGGATTGACCAGGTGATCTCTAAGCCCTGGTCCACCTCTAAATTCTACTTACTGAGGGTCACAGAGCTGACAGGAGAGTTGAAGTTGTTATCAGCAGTTTGACAGAGAAATTCAGTAGGGGTCACATCCTGGGAATGACTTTTGTGCTCCACTTATGCATGGGTCTCCCAAGGAAGAAGAAGGATTTCAGCTAAACTGGAGCTGCATGGGGCCTGGGGTCCAACTGACAGACTGGTATATTTTGTGGGAGAACATATGAGTGATCATCAACCCAGGGAAGTAGCAAGTAAATTTGCACCTCCCCAGCTTGGCTGGGGGAAAGGGTAGGGATCCAGAATATGCCTCCTATTTCCTTCAGTGTTTCTTTTGAGTAATCTTAGCTTCTGGTTCTCTGAGGAAGGCAGTCAAGAGCCTTTGGGGCAGCTCTATGTTCTCCCATTATGTCTGGGGGTAGATCCTGGGTCAGAGTCTGGGCTGCTCCAGCATTAAAATACTAAGAATTTGCTGGAAGATGCCATAGATTCAGCCTAACAGTCAAATGTCTGATCTTCCAAGATTCCATCTTTGATGGGTACGTGGAGGGTGTGGGATGGTATATGGTATATGAGAAGTACACTGATTTGGAGGCAAAGTGTCTGAGTTTGAATCCTGGCCCAGTTAACAACCACAAGGACAATTAGCATTAATATAGTACTTCAAGGTTGGCAAATATTTTTGCGTGTTATCTCATTTGATCCTCATAACAACTGTGGGAGGTAGAGACTATTATCCTCTCCATTTTAGTGATGAGGGAACCGAGGTGGAGAGAGGTTCCATGATGTATCCAGCATCATCACACAGCTGATAAGTTTATAAGATAGGATTTGAACTCAGATCTCCCTGACTCTAAGACCACCATGCCACTCAGCTTCCTTTCTTACTTCTCCAAGTGTGAGCTTCCCAATCCAGCAAAAATTTATTCGGTGGCTACTATGTGCAAGGTACTATGCTAGGCACCAGGGGCACAAGGATAGAACAAAAGTGCATCTTTCTCCTCAAGGAACTTATGCTCTCCTGTTGCGGGGGCGGGAAGAGAGGGTATAATATATAAACAGATAAGTATGTACATGATCATTGGAGGAAGAAAATTTTCATAATTACAGTGATGAGGAAAGTTTTCATAGAAGGAGATATGAGTTCATTCTTAAAGGAAGCTAGCTCCATCTTCACAAGAGATGAGGATGGAGACCATTCGTAGGAGGAGAGAAAGTATTTCATTTCTCCAGGTCTTCAGTTTTATCTTTTGTGAAATGAAGGAGATGAACCATGTGATCTCCAAGGTCTCTTTTAGCTCCAAGATCTATGGTCACATGAACCTGGCCACTGGAAAATGCACTTATTGACTTGCATGATGAGGATCTAGAACCAGTGTCTCCTGGCTCTTAACCCAGACTTCATTCCATCCACCAGGTCCCACTGCCATGAGGCAATCATTTACCTAAACATCTTCACTCCATCATTACCATTAGAAAAATGCATCTATTTTGTGTTACGTATTATTGTGTGTGTGTGTGTGTGTGTTTTTATGGGGTGATACCATTCACCTACTTGGAGCAGGAAAATAATTTTTTTTTCAAATATGAAGGCCAATAGGGCACAAAGATGAGAAAGACCATTCTCATTAGCCCAGATCCAAGGTCTAAAAACAATCTGACTGGGTCAGTGAGCCAACTGGTGTCAAAATGGAAGTGGTATTAACACAATCCAAAAATTCAGCCTATAGCTCTTGGAGATCCCTAACACTCCCTGCTATTAGATGTAATAAAAGATATCCTATCTTCTGGAGATAAAGATGATGCCATTGTACCATTAAGGGTCCCAAGTGTTTTGAGTTTTAATTTAACAAAGGATGTCATTAAAGATATATCCAAGTGAAGAAGACAAGCCAGGTAGGAGGTGAGAGGAAGGGAAACAAAATGAAGATCATGGCATCCTCTCGATGTCAACGGAAACCAAGGAACAACCCTTTCCCAACTTTGCAGCACGTTGTATAGTCCCTTGTGATGGACTTATATGGGATAACATGGGCCAGAATCTAAAAGCAGGTGGGGATGGCTTGCAGTCATCATAATTGGAAGACTCACCTCAATGTAATCACAAATCTAGTGGAATGTTGGAACTAAAGAGCCAATGATTCAGTCACACTTTCTTATTCTTTTGGCTCCTTTGGAAAAGACCAAACATATCTATCTGGCTGGGATTAGGAATGCTTTCAATGACCATAGCTCAAAAGAAGGCTAGCTCCACCCACTCTCAAAACAGAATGCATGACCCTGACCACTAGGTCATCCCATTCTATCAAATGCTCCTGCTAAGCCCCCAGTCACTCCAGCAAGGCTAGGGAGTGGTGTAGGTTGCTAGGAATCTGCAAAGGAAGTCAGCCTATTGAAGTTATTAGAAAACCTTTCAGCTTTCCCAGAGCTATTATTTGGAGTCAAAGGAATGGACAGCAACTGCAGTGCCACAGGATGAGAAACACGAATTCAGAAACATGTTCCTGCTGCTAGAGCAATGACGGTAGATAAAGACCTAGCATAATTGAATTCATTTAAGAGATCCTGGCAGTTTGAAAAATATATGACTCGCTTGATACAGTTTCTATACCAAAGCCTAAGGGAAAGATGAGGTACTGATTACTAATACCTGTTTTAGTGTTATTCTTTCAATGAGACTGGTATCACTTCAGTGTGGGCAACTTCCTACCTTAGAACAGTTTGTAATTCACCTGGGATTCGTGTTCCTGCTCTGCCTTGGAAATTCTGTCCAGCTTTCTCAAGACCTTCTTTGGAGATTTTTAATGTTTGAGATCTATCCACTGCACCACCCAGCTGCCCCCTAGAATCTAGAATCTTGGAAACTTTCCTTCAAAGCACAGCCCAAATACTGCCAAATATGTCAGGGTTCTCCACTCATTAGCCTCTCCCTCTTGAAGTTACTCTGCATTACTTTGTAAATACCTGGCATTGTTCTTAACTGTGAACATGATGTATGATCCCTCCCCTGTGAAAGCTTCTTGAGGACACAGACCTTTTCATTTCTATATTTGTCTCTCTCGTACCTGACATATAGTAGGAATTTAATAAAAATTTGCTGAATTGAATTCAACAATGTGCCTAGCAAAAGGCCCTATTTATTCAGGGCTGATATTCTCCTGGCTTCAATTTGACTCTCACACTTCCAGTAGGAAGACAGGGAAGAGGAACAGGAGGAGGAAAAGAAGGAGGAGAAGTCACAGTGGCAAACAAAGCCTCTGTGTGGTGGCCATATTGGATATGATGAAAACACTGCCAATACTGTTATTGGGGCCATCTGGGTTACAAGCGAGGTCTTCCAGCTTGACAGCTTTTGGGAGCACATCGTCATCAGAGCTAGTATTTATGGAGTGCTTTAAGGTGGCAAAGCACCTTGCAAATATTTTCTTATTTTATTCTGACAACAATCTCAGAATGTAGGTGCTGTCATTATCCTCATTTTACAGTTGAGGAAACTGAGACAGAAAATGGTTAAATAACTGGCCCAGGGTCACACATCTAGTAAATGACTAAGACAGGATTCAAACTCAGATCTTCTTGGCTCCAAGTGTAGCTCTCTATCCACTAAACAACCCAGCTGTAGTTATGTGTATTTACAGTGTATGTACAAGTATATATGTATGTTCATGTTGCAGGGGAAAGAGAGAGGAGAGGAAAAGAGGAGGGAGAGAGGGAGAGAGAGAGAGAAAGAGAGCTAGAGAGAGGAGGGAGAGAGATGTTTATATGACGGGAGAAGGAAAGAGACAGAGGAGAAAGGAGGGGTTGATTTGGGGAAACAGCATTGTATAGTGGATAAAGCACTACACTGGAGTCACAAAGTTCTACTTCTGACACACTAGGCAATTAGGTGATAGAGGAGATAGAGAACCAAACCTGGAGTCAGGAAGACCCAAGTTCAAATCCAGCCTCAGACACTTAAGCAAGTGTGTGCCCTTGGACTTAACCTCTCTCTGCCTCAATTTCCTTCTCTGTAAAATGAAGATTATATTAGCATCCCCCTCTCAGAGTTGCACTCCCAATAAAATGAGATATTTGTAAAAATGCTTTGTAAACTTTCCAGTCCTAGAGAAATGCTAGTTGCTATTCTCTTTATCAATATTAGCTACATGACTTTAGGCAAGTCATCTGATATCTCTGGACCTCAGTTTCCACACCTATCAAACAGAGCTAATACCTGCATTTGTAGAGAGTTGTCCTGGAGCGCTGAATGGTGAAGTGACTTCTCCAGCATCAATAAGAAGGATATATGTCAGAGGCAAGACTTAAACCCAGGTTATACACTGTCTGATCCACACTGTCTCTCTCTAAGCAAATGAAACTCTGAGCCTGAGAGGAGTCAAAACTCATTGGCACAAGGAGTTTCCTCACTAAGGATCTTTCTATATTTCTATATATTATTATATATTTATATTTATTAAATCACAGTTTGGATTTAAAATAATGATGACAAAAAGAATAAACATACCAGACTCCTCATGTTCCTGTGAGATTGTTATTATTTATTTATTTATTGTTTATTATTTATTGTTATTTATTACACATAATTACTTCTCCAATGAGCCTTCCCAGGCCATTCTCTTAAAAACAAAGTAAAAAACATTCATATTTGCTCCGTGTGGTGGTCTTGATACTGTCCACTGGAGCCCAACCCCACCTACCATGATCTTTCTGAAAGGGCTTTAGCCATGGACAGCTTCCAGCTGACCCTACTTGTTTCCTGCAGGGGAAACAGCTGTGTTTGTGCCGGGTAGTGATGGACATTTCCCAAACCCAAGGGACTGGATCCTGGCAAAAGACTCTGGGTTAGTCTTGGAAACAGCCCAACTGAGCTGCCTCCTTGGTTCTTTGTACCTATGTTTCCTTCCCTTTTCCCCTTACTAGAAAATGTAAGACTGATCCATTGCTTGGCATCTAGAGAGACTGCTCCACCCCAATCTCCACAGGAGTTATGACAGGTAGAAAGGGAGCAGAGGTGATAGACTGTAAAAATACAGAGGGGGCATTAAGCATCCAAATGTCACCATGAAGACAAAGAGTAGGTTTAAGAGTAGTCTAAGGATGGTAGTGATAGGACAATAGATTGTATATGGTCAGGGGAAAAATTCAGAGTCTTCCAATGGTAGTAAAGTTCAATATAAAAGGGGCATTAAATAATTTGAAAGGTTACCTAATAAAAACTCACACAATATTAATAAATTATTAATCCATCACTGAATTCATCACTTGCTCTAAGGGAATAATTAACAGATACTCTCAAAATATGTGACAAACACGTTAAAAACTTAAAGAAATGCTTTTGGAACAAGCAGGCACCATTTCACTAAGCAACAGTAAAGTATGACACTTTCACTTCACTGGATTTGTCAAATGTGACTAAAAGTGGTTTATTTCTGGAAGGAGTCTATGTAACAGCTAAAATCCAAGAATGGAATCCATGAGTAAGATCCACATAAACTCAAACAAGAATAGGTCAACATAATGGCAAACAAATGACTGAGTTATGTGAATTTGTGTACAGAAATGGAAGGGCTCGTGATAGCAGTTCAGTACCAGATCAGTCATTGTCACCAGAAATTATAGAAAGTTTACCCTTATGGAGCCTAGAGTTCTTGATCAATGCTGATTGTGCAAAGAAATGGTTGCAACTGTGTAACATATCACTGCAAAAATTTAGCAACTTCTAAATACCTAGAAACACATGATCAGGTGACCAGAATTGTGTATCAGAAGCCCACTGCCCTTGAGAAGTAAGCATGACAGATCATTGTGGTATTATAAATATGGATCCCACACACCCCAAACTATCCTTGAGAATTCAACAAACTGTACTGGAATTAGAACATTGTCATAGATGTTGCCCCAAATCACTCAGACATAACACTGATCCATAAAAATTCAAGAGAGCATTTTTAATAATGGTCCTGATACCAAATGTTCATAATATTTAGATCGTATAATAAGAGCTTTCAAAATACAGAGATCTAGCAGAGTGATGTAACTAAGCACCAGATTTGAAGGGAGGAAGATCTGGGTTTAAATTCATCCTCTGCCAGAGCTCTAGTAATATTACCCTGGACATCACTTGATTGGGCAAGTCTCTAAATGTCCTCATCTGTAACTTTAAATTCCACCAAACTTCCATACTAAACTACATTCTATCTCCTTTCTCTCTACCAAAGCTGTCTCCCATGCCTGGAATGCTCTCCCTCCTCACCTCTGTCTCATAGAATCAGCTTCCTTCAAGCCTCAGTACAAGTATCACTTCCTAAATATGGGGCCTTTTTGTGATTACCACGGTCTTTCACACCTTCCCCCATGATTATTTTGTACTTAGCACAGAGTCTGGTACATTGTAGTTGTTTAATTAAGGCTTGTTGAATTTAAGAAATTAGGTGGCTAGGCAACACAATCGATAGAAGATTTGAGTTCAAATCCAGCCTCAGACATTTACTAGCTCTATGACCCTGGGAGAGTCACTTAACTTCCATCCTCTTCAGTTTCTTCAGCTAAAAAGTTGGGATAAAAATAGCACCTACCTTTAGTATCAGAGGTTGCCTTGACTGTATTTTAAGTCCAGTGCCTATCTAATAAGAGCAGTCGAAAAAATATGGGCTCCTTCATAACGTAATAAAACGAAAGATGCAGAAGGAGGCAAATGGACACATCCTGTCCTCCAACAACCTTTTAGGGTTGTTGTGAGATCATATCTGTAAAGTGTTTTGCAAACTAAAGCACTAGGAAAAATACTATCTATGATGATGCTGACGACAAAAGGTCAAAAGAGCTAAGGATATGTAGCCTGGAGAAGAAAACACAAGGAAGGAAGGACATGATAGCTATCTTCAATTATTTGAAATGCTGTCCCATGGAAACAACAATAGATTTATGCTGTATGGGACAAAACCTAGAGCACTGGATAGAAACTGTAAATAGTCAGATTAAGACAACATCAGGAAAAAATTTCTTACAACGGGAGCTGTCCAAAAGAGGGAGGGGTTGCCTCAGGAGAGAGTTCTACCTCATTGGAATTCTTCAAACAAATGCTGAATGACCACTTTATTGGTGTGACCAAGTTGTAAATAAGCTGTTAGGAATGTTGTAGATTGGATTCTGTTTCAGCTATTGGCTGGCCACTGGGGACCCCTCCAACTCTGAAATTCTGGGATAGACACTGAGAGGAATAAGAAGGCAAATCCAGACAGAGAGAAATACCAGCAGGCTATATTTTGAGAAAAGGGTTTACTTGAGGTATCCCCCTTCTTCAGAGTATAGGTCTCTTTATTCATGGGAAGATTAAACCTATATGTTCACAGTATCCCCAAATGTTCTATGTCAATATGACAAACATTTTTATCAAGTAATGACTCGATTTGAAGCCCTGTTCTAGGTACTCAGTCTACAGAAGAAAAGCTAAAAGTTTGTTTTCAAAGACAGGCTGTCAATGGGAAAGTGAGAGCATCCTTCATGTTCTATCACAGATTAAGAGTAGGATTGGAACTCAGAGGTAATCTACTCCAGCCCATTCATTTTAGAGGGTGAGCTAATGACATCCAGTGGGATTTGAAACCAGCTCCTCTGACTCTAGAGTCAGTTCTCTTTCCATGCACCATTTTATGATGGAGGATAACTCCTTCCTCTAACAATGGTACTTTACAGTAAAGTAGTGTCCCTTGTGGCAGCTGTTAGTGGTAAGGAGGGATGAACTTACTAAATTCATTCAAATGATAAGGAACCTGAGACTCAGGGAGGGGCAGTGGTCATACCTGGAGTATTGTGTCCACTTCTGGGTACCACATTTTAGCAAGGACATTGACAAACTAGGGAGCATCCAGAGGAGGATGACTAGGAAAGTGAAAGGTCTAGAGATATTGCCATATGAAGATCGGTCAAAGAAACTGGGGATGTGTAGTTCAGAAGTCTTGATGGGTGGGACATGATCCCTATTCTCAAATATTAGAAGAACTGTCCTATGCTAAAAAGATCCGGCTTGTTTTACTTGATATGAGAAGAAAGAACTAGGAGTAATGATGGAAGTTGCACAGAGGCAAAGTTAGTCTCAATATAGGCATCATAAGATAATCTATTTAGAGCTGGAAAAGACCATAGAGATCACTGAGTCCAACTCTCTAGTTTTACAGATGAAGAAACTGAGGCATGAAGAAGCAAAGTGGCCACATTTTCACAACTAATAAACATCTGAGGTGAGATTTGAACTCAGATATCCCTGAATGGACTTTAAGTCCAATACCAATCTAATTAGAGCTGTCCAAAAGTGTCTTGGGCTCCTTCACAAGGTAATAAGATGGAAAATGCAGAAAGAGGCAAATGATCACATTTTCTATTCTAACCCAGGTACTTGCATACATATCTCATTACCCATATTACATTATAAATTTCTTGGGCAGAAGGAATTTTTTTTCATTTTTATAGTGCAAGCTAAGAACCTTGCCCAATGTGATGCCCCATGACCCCCTGGGCTCCTGAATCCATTTTAGCAGCAACTGGCCTGTGGTACAAGCAGTATTGCATCTTATGCCTACAGTTTCAGCCACCTGGGCAAACCTGCCTTTCAAAACAAACCAGTATCTGTTCTTGAGTTTTGTCTAACTCTCTACAGCAAGGTGACTACTCTGCTATACCCTATGATAAAGTACTATCTTCAGTTCTGGCCACCACATTTTTGGCAGGACATGATAAAGTGGAGAACACTAGGAAGATGTCAACCAGGAGGGTGAAGGGCATCAAGACAAAGGCATATGTGGATCAGCTGAAGGAACTAAAGATGCTGACCCTGGAGAAGATTTGCAGGGATATATTGGTGATCTTCAGATAAAGTAGAGAAGTATGGAAAAGAGCCTTGACTTTGAAGTCAAAGTATGACAGTTCAACTCCAAGTTTTCTTGGAATCTTAGGCCTGGCCATTTGATATCTAGGCAAGCCAATCACCCTCCTGGGGTCCCAGTTTCCTCATTTATGAAGCAAAGGGGGTGGACAAGAAGACTCTAAGGTCCTGCCAACCTAAATCTATGATCCTATGATCTTAGAAGTTAATTGAAGCATGGTGGAGTAGAAGATGGATTACACTTGTTCTGTTTCATTCCTGAAGGCAAAACGTTGATTGAGGGAAAATGGGTAGAGGAGTAGCATTTGGATCAATGAATAAACAAATGCATGAATGAATAAATGAATGTAAACACACTTATTATGCATTCATTATAATCCGGGCAGAGTACTAAGCACTGGGAATACATAAATAAATAAGAAGGGCAGTCCTTGCTCTCAAGGAGTATACATTTCAATATGAGGAGAGAACACATAAAGGGGAACAAGAGTTACAAAGTGTCAGGGTGGGGTACAGTGGGGAAGATGGGAAGGGAGGAGCAATGGCTATAAAGTGATATGGTGGGTCTGGGACCAGGAAACACCCATGAGTGACAGGTAGAGTAGAGGCCTTTCTAATAATCAAAGCCAGATAAAAATCAAAGGGGATGGTTCAAGATGCAGTGCGGTCTCCATTTCTATGGCTCTCCCATTGGAGACTGGATGGTTCCTTATCTGAGAACATTCTAGAGAAGATGCCTGAGCAAGTATGAGTTGGATCAGGTTCCCCTAATGGTCCCCTCCTGCTCCGAGATGCTGAAAACTGCAGTTGTCCACAACTCAGTGGGTTCTTCCTTACACCAGACTTCAGTATTCCCTTTGGCATGGTCTGCAGATGACACTGCCCATGTTACAAATGCCCTTTCCATGTTCAAGACCCCACAATTGACTGAGCCATCTAGTGAGAACCAAGGGACCAGGGCATTCAGGGACATATCCCTTAGGCTTAAACATTAATGGAAGGAAACATGGCACAATGGAAAGAACACTGGCTCTGGAGTCAGATGACCTGAGTTCAAACCCCACTTCTGATCCTCTTCATGTGACCTTGGCTAAGTCACTTGACTTTTCTGAGTCTCAGTTCCTTCACTGTAGAATGAGGAAGTTAAGACTCTGAGGCCTCTTCTGGTTCTAGATCTCCAACCTCATTATCCTGTGATTTAGAGAAGGAAGGGACATGAGAAGTCATCATAGTCCAGAAGCTTCCCTTGATTATGTAGAATGAAGAACCCTCTTTCTTATCCAAATACATTTCACAGCCTGCCCAACAATGGCAGTGGACTACCGGTATCTACTGACTGATAAACCACATAATGCCATGAAGCTGCTATGAATTCAGTGACATCTTTTAAAGTAAATTGGTATTCACTCAGCTCAACTGCACCTTCATCAACTATAAAACTACATGTGTGAGGCAGTCATTTATTCAGCCTCCACAGCATGTGTTTAGGTATAGCTTCATTTGGCTAGATAGTCATCAGTGACCAGAAAGCAGCAAGATGTGATGGAAGTCTTTTCCTTCTTCTGAGGGCTCAGTTTCATCCTCCACAAAATGGCAAAATAATGTCAGGAAGACTAATTATCTCATGTGCAGTTGTGAGGTCCAAAGAAGATAAATAGGGAGGTAGGGGAAGAAAGGACAAAGTAAAAAGTGCACAGCAGAGAACAAAAGAAAACTTACAAGGAAGCAAAAAAAAAGATGCACAGCTCTGAACACAATGCCTAGGTATTTGTTATGTAGGCTTTCTTGAAATGGAAATTTATTGCTGTAAATTTTGAATCCTCTCTTACGTTCTACTGTGCACATGGCAATGCTTTTTTAAATTTTCTTATTTTGTATTTAAGTTTCAGTATCTAAGTTTAAAATGTTTCTTTTTCTTACTGTGTACTTAAGTTTTGTATTTAAGAATTTTTTAAAAAGAAGATAATTGATGTAAAGTGCTTTGAAAATCTTGACATTCTATCTACAGTCAGCTATGTTGTTTTTGCATTGTCACTTATTATCATAAGGTTTACATATAGTTGAAAAAGAGTAATATATACAGTTTTGGTCCTGTTCTGTTCTTTCATCAGTAGAGGGCCTGCCCAGGTGAAGAAATGACCTTTACCAGTGCAAGGCAGCATTCTCCTGGCATTTTATGATCTTAAAGGTTGACGAGGGCATCAGGTTAAGTTATTGTTTTGGTCATAGAGTCAGTATGTGTCAGAGGCAGTATTTAAACCCAGGTGTTCCTGGCTCCAAGTCAGGGTCTTTATCCATTACACCATACTGTCTTTCTAGATATCTGATATGTGAGACCTATTATTTATCATTTCTAAGTTTTGTTTGCATATAGCTTCTTGGACCCCTTGCACTATGACAAATTATTGATCCTGTCTAGCCCTTTTATTTGTCAGATCATAAGGTCAAAGATGGAAGGGATATAAGAAGTCATTTAGTCCAATGTCTTCATTTTTCCAGATAGAAAATCGAAGCCCAAAGGATTTGTCTAAGTTCATATGACTAACAAATAGCAGAATTGCAATTCAAATTCAAGTCTCCTGACTAGAGTCTAGGGTCCTGAGTTTAGAGGCCAGGATTCTCAATACAATCCATTTGTGAGGTTCCCAAGTGCCAAGGATAAACATAAAAGGAACATAGGAATGCTTCAGAAATTTTCAAAGGTACATGCAATTGTACATGTATGTTGGCAAGCTAAGTAAGGGGAAACGCCCCCAAACCTATCCTGATGTCCCAGTCTAAGAACATCTGTGTCTCATGAGTAATGGCTACTTGGGCTCTGACAGAAGAGACATACTTCTCTACCCACACTCCTTTACTGGTGGCCAGATTAATCCATATTGGCTCTGCAAGGAAGAGTTCACAAAGGCTTAGGATCACAGCTTTAGAGTTGGAAAAGACCCTTTGTTCACTGATTGACAGGAGGCTAGGGAGTTGAGGCAATGTCTTCACTCAAGGTCTCACTGTCAGACCTCAAACAAATTCCTAGAAATGAACAAGAGTTGCCCAGGCTGTGACCATCAATGGAAAAATTTCTACCATGAGTCTTGGCAAACAAAGCCATCCAGAGAGATGCCAGAAACCAAATCAAGGAAGTTTTCAGCCTCTGCCTGGCTCAGGCAAGCCAGAAAACCAAGGGGGCTTTCAAAGGCATTTCACAAAGTGCTCTCTCGGAAACAGTGAGCCATGTCCTGGCTACAGCCACTACTCACAATGCTAGCTTCCCTGGCTTTGCAATTCAATTCAATAAGAACTTATTAAGTGTTTTTTTCTTTGCTCAACCTTGCACCAAGGAACTCAAAAGACCCACTGACATCCCTGCTGAATCCCTGGCCTCTGGGGAAGAATGGGGCTAACTGATGAATAGGGATAATTAATAAGGCCCAAAGGAAAGAAACCTACTGGGGAAATAGGATGTGGTCCAAATTCATACCAGAGGATAAAGAAGATAGTAGGCTGAGTCAAATCCAGAGTTCACAAGGGAATTGAATGCCAACAGCTCAACCACAGGTAGAAAAGTGGTTCTCAGCAGTGGTTCAAAGCTGAAGAAGCGTACAGTACCGACTTTAACATCATCATAGCAGACTTTAGGGAGATGATGCCTCATCTTGTCCAGATTCTCGACTTGAGCCAGAATTTTTTTAAGGCAGTGATGCACCAGCCAAGCCCCCTTCTCATTCTTCCGCATGGCTGTTGCCAAAGGCCATCAATAGAGCTCACAATTACCACAAACTCAGGAAACAAACAGACAGAAGACCCTGGGAACAGGGATCTCAACTCCACAGAAAGGGGAGCAGGGACAGACTGGGCTGTTTGTAACCCCTTCTCTCCAAGTATATTGCACAGCCCAAAGGTGAGGCAGCCTAGGATAATGGGAAAACACTAGCCCTAGACTCTGGGGATCTGGGTTCAAAGCCCACCTCTGCTGAACCTTAAGCAAAATTACTTACCTTCTCATGATGCAAATTCCTCATTTGTGAAATAAGGGGATTGCACTGGATGGTCTCTAAGGTCTCTGTCAGCTCTAATGCAATTTAACCAGCATTTACCCAGAACCTTCTATGAGCCAGACACTGTGTTTGAGGCTGGGGATACAAAAGCAAAAACAAAACTGTCCCTGATCTCAAGGAATTTAGAGTCCACTGGGGTGGGGGGAGGAGGTATGACATAGACACAAATAAGCAAATAGAAAATATATAAAAACAAAGTGATTTCAGGAGGGGAGAGCAAGTACTAAGAACCAGGAGAGGGGGACATCAGGAAAAGTCTTTTGAAGGGGAGGGTCTCCTGAGTCAAAAGGAAAAACAATTTGGAAATTAGATGAGGACCAAAGAATACAACTTGAGCCTGGGGACCATGTCTCAGGGGACAGAATAAGGGAAGACAGCAGGTCTTAAAGTGAGGAGAGTTCAGTGCCAGAATGAACCACACCAACAGGGAGGGCACTGAGTTAGAGAGAGGAGGGATTAACGTGCTGGAATGATGAGGCACCAGGACTATGGATTAAACTCATCCCTGCTTAGACACCAGGGCACAGGCTAATTGCAGTAGTGGGTACAGTACGGGGTCAAAGACAAAAGGGGGAGTCCAGTGAGCAACGTGGGAGGAAGCAGATCAGTAAGGTCAGAGTACATGAAGCTCCAAACAAAGCAGGCCAAGAAATAAAGCTGTAACAAGCAGATATCAGGGTTTTGTGGAATCTGAAATCTTTGTCCCCTTGGGCATGCCAGCTAAGCCCTTCATGCCCATGGTGCCTCTGTCCCCAGAAGGTCTTGAGGAGCAGGAGATGGGGACGGAGGTTGAGAGATGAGTAAGATACTAACAAGAGGGAGCAGTGAAGTACAGAAAAAAGAGTTCTGGATTTGGAATCAGGAAACCTAGATCTGAGTTCCAGACTACTTACTAGCCACGGGATCTTAGGTGAGTCATTTTTATTCATCAGGCCTTAGTTTTCTCCTCTATAAATAATAATAATGGCCAACATTTATATAGGACTTTAAAGTTTCCGAACCCCTTACAAATATAATTTCCTTTGGTCTTCATACCAATCCTGAGAGAAGGGCTGTTACTATCCATTTTTTTTTTATAGAAGAGGAGGAAGACAAGGAGGAGAAGGAGCATAGCAGACATGGGAAATACCTCAGAAAAGTCATGAGATACAGAAAGTTACATGTGAAGACCAGCAAGTCGCCCAGTTTGTTTGAAGAACTGGGTGCATGAGGAGGAGGAATGTGGGAAAAGATAGCTGGGAGCTAGACTGAAAAGGCACAAAAAGGCCAAAGAGAAGAGTCTGGTTTTTCTCCTAGTGCCCATCGGGAGCCACCGAAGCTTTTTTGTACTGTGGAGTAACAAGGTTAGACCCGTCTCACTGGATGTTTTGGCAGCTGTCTCATTGCAAATTCACATAAAATAGGGCCTCTCCTGCTTGAGTGCTCCTTAGCATTTCAAGCAGTTTGTTTCATTCCCAACCCCAAAGAAAAAAAAAATCTCCAAAGAAGGTGATTTGTTTTCTGTACGGTATCATTTAATTGACAAACATTTATTAAATACCTTCAATGGGCAGATTATTCTCGTAGGTACTGGTGTATATAAAAAGCAGAAGGAGCTATAGAGAAGGCCTGTAACTGATGGATTGCTCAGATGTGAAGAAATTACAGAAATTATAGGCTGTGACTCTTTGTCTGGAGGCCTCTCAATGCGTCACCCCATACAATCATGGCATACTCACCGGCCCCTGGCTGACAGGGCATATGGAACTTTAGAAGATTGACTGAGATTTAAGGGGATAGATTCTGATTGGAGAAACTGTCCCTCCCCAGGTTAAATAAAAGTGAGTTGTGAGACATCTAGGGTTTTTTTCCTCCTTCATGCTCTTAGTCTTTGAGAAGACAGACCAGCATTCCATAGAATGGACCCAAGCCCATTTGCAGTTGCTTCTACCTAAGGTAACTCTTGGCAATGGCATGAGAATGCTTCCATTTGGCCTGGAAAATCAAAGGAAACAAAAAAAAACCTGTGTCCACACACAGTTTGTACCCAGAAAGAGCTGATCATGGCAACTCTTGGCAGAATAAACACATGGCATGTGCTTGCCCAGGTGGTCAGAGAGGGGAGTTCCTGGACCTCAAGTCCTTGACTGCCTTCTGTCTTTTTGTTTTGATTTCTGAGCACAAGCCAAAAGATAGAAGACCTGAGAGTGGACTTTCCCAGCTCAAGGGTTGGTGGCAGCCAGTGATTTCCTGTAGAAGCACATGGCAGAAACAGACATGTGTAAGTTCACTTGGCCAACAGGGGAATTCCAACTTGGGGAGATGCTTTGTGGGTAACCTCAAGTTTTTAAATTTCAGAGTTTAAGTGCTATAGATCTATTAAAGAGAAAAGGGGATTTCCTGGTGTGGCATGCTCCTTGGAAAAAGAAGAAGACTGTCTTCTTGGAGAGAAAAGCCAATGAATGTTACCCAGATGAGTCTTAGACGTAGGGTAGAGAGTACTACTACATATGAATCTACAGGAAAGAAGGATTTACCAGAATGGCAGAGAGTTTCCCCAATGACAGACAACTCCAACTTTAGCTCCCTTCCATGGGAATATGATGGGCTACTTCAATTTTTTTATATGTTTTTTATGTGGTTCTGGGTTCCTCTGAGTCCTTTGCATTATGAATTTTATACTCTGGTAAGGTGAGATGAGAATAAAAATAATAATAGCTAGCATTTCTTCAGCACTTTCAGGTTTACAAGGCAGTTGACATATATCTCATTTTATCCTTACAACAACTCTATAAGGGAAGGGATATTTTTAGCCTCTTTTTACAGATGAGGAAATTGAGACTGAGGTGAAGTTACTTGCCCAGGATCACAGAGTTAATTAAGTGTCTGAAGCAGGGTTCGAACTCAAGTTTCCAGATTACAAATGAATTTATCCACTATACCACCCAGCTGTCAGGCTGGCCTGTATCCTATAAGAAGATGAGGCTCAGAGGGTTCAGTGAGCTGCCTAGGGTCATACCGCTAGTAAGTGTCAGAGGGAAGATTTGAACCTGGGTCAGATTGAAGTGTTCAAAGTCCAAGTCTTCCTGACTCCAAGGTCAGTGCTCTATTGTACTATATCACCATTTGTCCATTTTAGGAAGAATGCCACTTTTGGGGGAGTGATTTATGAGATGGAGTGTCTATCAAGATGAGCAAATAGGAGCCACACTATGATCAGGAGTGGTCAGAAAATGTGTGCCTGTGTCAGGGGGTAGGAGAAAAATAGTATAGGGTTCAAATCCTTGGGGGCTATCACTGGAAAAATACTTATATTTGCTTTGCTTGGTCCCAAATGGCAGAATTAGGAGCAGGGCTAGAACACAGAAGATTTTGATTTGATAGAAAAAAAATCTTCCTAACAATTAAAACAACATCTATCACTGTTGTTTTTGAGTACAAGCTACATGACCACTTACTTTGTTGTGGTTTAGAATTTTTCAGTCATGTCTAACTCTTTGTAGCTCCTTTTGAGGTGTTTTTTTTTTTGCAGACACAGTAGAGAGGTTTGCCATTTCCTTCTCCTGCTCATTTTACATATGAGGAAACTAAGGCAAACAGGGTTAAGTGACTTACCCAGGGTCGTACAGCTAGTAGGTGTCTGAAGATGGATTTAAACTCAGGAAGAGGCATCTCCCTAATTCCAACCAGCACTCCATCCAACCACTTGCTAGGAATGTTGGAAAGGGGGTTCTGGCTTTACCATGTGCATAACTGTAGTCATTTATGGTAAAGGGGAAGGGCAGTATGGTTTACTGGAAAGATCCCAGGACCTGGCCCTGACTCTCACAAGAGGCCATTGACATAATAGAGAGGACACTGATCTTGGAACCAGAGGAATTGAGTTGGAAACCTGGCTTTGCCATTTCCTTCCTGTGTGACACTAGACAAGTTACTCCATCATCCTGGGCCTCATCTCTTAAAAGGAAGGGGCTGAAGGTTCACACCAGCTCTTAGTCCTATGAACACATTTTTTAAGCTAGAGTAAAGGCATTAGTATCCACCCTTTGCAGTTGAGAAAATGTGAAACTTAGAGAAATTGTGACTCACCTATGGTCATAAGCTAGGATATCTTTGGGATAGCTAGATGTTCCTGAGATCCCCTCTACTCTTTCTTCACACACTCAGCACAGTCACTGATATCTGATACTCACTCAAATGTAAATTCCTTAAGGATAAAGACTGTATTCTGTTTCCTATCTGCAATGAGGCCTAGATATATTACCTTACCTAGCAGCTACTCATTGTGTATTTGGTAGATGGATGGGATGGGATGAATGGATGGATGGAGTTTTATTGGTCTTTAATATTACTTTTTGTGACAGACTAAGGAGACAATAGTGCAAGTAAGGCACAGATTGAGTCAATGAAAAACTTCCTCCAGGTGGATGAACTAAGTTGCTGGTGCCAGCCTTTGGGTAAATCATCCAGAGGGGCATCCAGCTTGCCTCTGAAGACAAAACAGTCAGTACTCACTATGTATCTTTTTACCATTTCTTGAGAAGTATATTCCACCTCAATAAAGCAACTGCATACTCAACTCAATGGATTGATGTTTACAACACCAGATTAGAATCCTGCCTAGGAAATTTGGTGAAGCTAGCAGCCTCTGGCCACTGGTTTCATGGTTCAATAAGGGCAATAGGAAGACAAACTCTCTGAATGCTGTATGACCCAATGGAGGCACATGATTTCTTACACAAGAATCATGGACTCTGAAGGATAAATCTCAACTGTGGGACTGGGAAGGATATCCAACTGAACAAAAGGATATGGACTGACTGATCAGAGATGGAGCCAGTAATCTGAGGGCAACATATTCTTTCCCCAAATTCCACATCCCCACCATCCTGGCATGAGGATCTCCTAGGATGGCATGGCCTACGTAGATCTCATTGAACTTAGGGACTGACATTTGCTCCATAGAACATGTTGTTGGGTTGGTCAGTTGTTTGAGTCATGACCAACACTTCATGAGCTCATTTGGGGTATTCTTGACAAAGATACAGGAGCAGTTTACCATTTTCTTCTCCAGCTTATTTTATAGATGAGGAAATTGAGGAAAACGGGTTAAGGAACTTGCCCACAGTCACCCAGCTAGTAAATATCTAAGGATTTGCACTCAGAAAGATGAGTCTTCCTGACTACAGGTTTAGGGATTTACTGGCTTTTTTTTAGCTGCCTCATAGTCCTCCCTAAAGTTTTTCAGATCTAGGTAAAAATCCATTTGGGAAAAAGGGGAGAAGAAAGATTACGGTAGTCTAGGAATTAGGGTAGGCGAAGGTGTAGGCATGACGCAGTACAAGTTAATAAAGAACACTAGATGTAGGATAACCTGAACAAAGGTCTGGGCATCCAGGTGAGCAATTAGCCAACAGGTAGAGAGAGGCCTCCAGAGGAAAACATGAGCACTTTAGTCCTGTTCTGGTGCTTCTCAAACCTGGCTGAACCTCACACTTGAGTTGCAGGTGGGGAGGCATTGAGGAGCCTATTTCATTCTTCACAAGAAACCTGTCTATGACACTTGCTGTATAGAATGTACATTTTTTCACTAAAATGCAAGTTCCTTGTTATAATGTGAGCTCCTTGAGGGCAAGGACTATTACATTTTAGCTCATCATCACCAACATCCAGCACAGTGTCTGGAATATGAGGTGCTTTGTATAAGCTAACTGGTTGATGAAAGCCTCAAAATTCAAAGCCAGCAGCTTTTCTCCCAAGCAAACAGGCTCCAGAAGCCTAGCCTTCTATTCCCAAGTTCCCAGACTGCTAGGCTGCTCAGGTAAAAGTGACCCCAGTTAGCAGATTTTCCCTGGCTCACCACCAATTTCTTTAATCTATGATTTCCGGAGGCCTAGCCCAAGCAGAGCTGTTTTCAGTCATCCTAGTGGGGAGAAGCACTCAGTGTCATTATCTGTGAACAATTCTCCACGGATTCCAAATAATCTCCCCAGACTGACAAGCTGCCGAGAAGATGCATTATTCACCAGTAGGGCGATTTCCCAGGTATAGAGAGCACATTTTGACTGTTCGACAAAGCAAGTTGGAAGAAAGATCTGCTGTCTGCAGAAATCTGCAGACAGCACCAACTCAGGAAACAGGAAGAAAAAAGCAGGGTAGCTGACACATTGAGCTTCCAGCCTTCAAACAGGGTTTTCTTTCCAATGAGAAACCATTCTTACAAAAATTTTGTCCAGAGCTAAAAACTGCCTTCCTGGGCAGTTTCCTGAGAGCCAAATAAGATGGCCCCCATATGAAGTTATGGAATAACCACTGCACGCTCAAGAAAAGCCCACACTGGTGACATAACAGTAATGACAAATTACATAACCATAATGTATATGTAAGTAGTCTATGGTTTTGTCAGCATGGTAAGCTATGCCATCACTGAAACAGATCAAATAGCCCACATATGACTTGGCAAGTAAGTCATGGGAGTTGGTTGCTATTCAGAGAGAGAACTTGCTATGGATCATAAGACTCTTGGGATCATGGATATAGAGCTGGAAGGGGACCTCAGAAGCCATCTGGTTCAAATTCCCCATTTTACACATGAGTAAATCAAAGCCCATGGAGGTTAAGTTTCATCTCCAAAGTCAAAAAGTTATTAAGTACCACGGACAGGATTTGAACCCAAGACCCTTAACCCTATAACCAAAGCTCTTCCTACTCTATCATGCCGCTTCCTTCACAGAGCTACCAAATGTCAGAAGTGGAATCTGAACCCAAGCCTAGAACTCTACAGAGCTGAGCTGCCTATAATTGATAATAATGGTAGTATCAAGGACAACAATGCCAATGGCTTTCTTGTAAGGAGGCTTTTTGACTTTGGTTTAACATTCAAAACCCTTCACATCACAGTTAGTCCATCAATAAGCATTTACTAAGTGCTTATTATGTGCCAGTACTTGGAATAGGAAAAAGGGCAGAAACCACCTCTGTCATCAAGGACATCCCATTCTAATGGAGATTACTACAGGTAGTCTACATTTCTAGGCTTTTTATATATTGATAACAGTCTGGCCTTCCCTTCTCAGCATACCTTACATGAGCACAGACTGTTCCTCATGCCTCGAATGCATTCCTTCCTCACCTACTCTCAGAAGCCCTAGCTTACTACAAATCTCAGCTCTACCTTCACCTCCTACATGAAGCTTCTCATGCTGGTGCCTCCACTGTCTATGCTACCTCTCTTGGTGATCTTGAGGTCCCAAGGATTTAATGACCATCTCTACTCTGATGACTCTCAGATCTCCCTTTCCTACTGCCCCAATCTCTCTGCTGACCAATCCAACTACTTTTCAGATAGCTCAGCCTGGATGTAATTTGAATATATTAATTTGTAAGCATTTTGTAGATATTTGTATATGTTCATGTTGTTTCCTCAAATGGGATATGAACTCCTCAAGGGTCAGGGACTATTTCATTTACAACCTTGTTTCCTCACCAGCTAGCACAGTATCTGGTTTATAACAAGTACTAAACAATATTTGTTGATTGACTAATTCCAGATAACATCCTCTCCAACACTTAAAAAGAGCTATCATGTCTCCCTTAGGTCATATCTCCTCCAGACCAACACCCTCATTTTCTTTAACCCACCCTTAAAGACACAGTCTCACCCATACCATTCTGTGTGCCTCTCATTTCAACACTGAATCTGAACCATTAGACCATCCAGGTTCAAGTCTAACTCAGAACAGAAAGGAAAAGTCAAAGATCACTGAATTATAAAACCTGGAAGAGGCCTGGAGGATCAACCCCCTCATTCAATAGAAGGGAAAACCCAAGAGGTGAATGGACTTTGCCAAAGGACTTTTGCACAGTGGCAGAACAAGCATTTGAATCATCTCCCCTGATTCCAAAAGTAAGGCTCCCTCCACCCTCTATATCATTCTGTCTAGAGGCAGAGTTCCATGATCAGGACAAGATCTCATTTTCTGGGTGAGGTGGGCCATTGGGACAAGAAACAAGTTTTAGGCAAAGTTCCAAGATCACAGACTTAACAATAAAAGGGACCTTAATGATTATCTGGTCCAATGATATGAAATTCAAATAGAAATTCAAATCTTTCTTAACTTACATAAGGTAAGAAACCCTACATGAGGATCCCCACAGGCCACACAATGACTTAGAAAACCACATATTAACATTATTTATGTTTTATTATATTTTTATTTATTTTGTTAAATATTTCTCAATTACATTTTAATCTAGTTCCGTCTCATCTAGTCCAATCCCTTTATTTTACAGATGAGGAAACTGAGCCCTAGAAGTAGTGACTTGGAAAAGGTCACACTGTTAGTAAGATACTGCAGTTCTTCATCACCAAATTCTTTGCTCTTTCTACCACTAACAAATCCAAGATGATATTGATGAAGTCTAGAAAGTGCCTACTTACACCAGCATGAACAAATTGACCATGCCCATTCCCTTCCTGATGGTGAAAGAAAGTTCAGATAGTAAGACATCTTGACTTACCCATGATAAATCTGGCATCCCTGGTTAAAGAATCATAGTTATGACACCAAACCAAAGGGAGGAAAGCAAAAAAGGACTTGTTTGTGTCAGGGTCATTTCTGTTAACCGACAGCAAAAAGTAGTGATGTTTTGGTGCAGGACAGAGGAGGCAAGCCGATTCAATTTTCCCCATTGATTTTTGTTCTGTTTCTACAGCATATTGGCCAACGATGCTCCTCTCTGTTTACTTCTCAGTTTGGGTAAACCACAGAAGGGACATTCTGCTGCTTGACTCTGCCAACTGGGTTTGTTATGGAATCCATATTCTTCTTGGCCAGAATGTGTCAAAGAAAGAAACATGGAAATACCATCCATTTCTTCTCTAGCCATTTTCATTGTGAAGCCAACTCTGAAATGATGTGATCCCGGGCAAAAGAGTACCATATACGGTAGAAAAAACACTGGATTTAGAATCAGAGGACTTGGGTTCAAATGCCAACTCCACCATTTACCACTGATCTGTATGACCTTGGGCAAATCATCATAACATCTCTGGGTCTCAGTTTCCACACTCTCTTGCTCACATGTATATTTATTTTCCCAATATTTGTAAAGTGCCAGGCACAAAGTAAGTACTTAACATATGCTTTGTCTATCTAGTTAATTTATCTATGATCAGGCAGTAATCTTCATCATTGTTGTTGTTCTCTGGACTTTCCCTATCTAGTTTTAACATGTACTTTTTAAAGGTAATGAATAAAAATATGATCTCATTCAAGTCAGTTCAACATATATATTATATATGTCTAGAATGTGCCAGGCACTGGAGGTACAAATGAAAAACAAACAGTCTTTTCCTTCAAAGTTTTCAAATTCCACATCCAGTCCTCAGCATCAGGATTTACTCCAGAGTATGAGCTCAAGAAATGTTTGTTGAGAAGTGATTTTAGTACAGCAGAGTGAGCCAGGGTCTTGGAATCAAGAGATGTAGATTCAAGACTTAGTTCTGCTATTTAATAATTGTGTGCTCATGGGCAAGTCACCGAACATTTCTGAATCGCAATTTTTCTCATCTGCAAAATGGGAATGATAATGTTTGCACTCTCTATCTGATTCATCCTTCACTTTCCCTTTCACTTTCACAATCCCTCCTTTGCTGGATCCTTCTCCAGATCATACCCTCCAAGCACAGGTGTTCTTCAGGGTTTTATGCTCCCTCTACACAACCTCACTTTGCAATCTCATCAGCTTCCATGGACTTAATTACCATTTCTATACTGATGACTTTCAGATCTCTTTGCTGCCCAATCTCTCTGCTGACCACCAAATGCCTTTTAGATATCTTTAAATGGACATTCAGATATCTTAAACTTGACATGTCCAAAATACTGGAACAAAAACTTATTGTCTTTCCTCCTAAACCCTTTCCTTTCCTATCTTCCCTATAAATGTAGAGGGCAACACAATCTTCCCAGTCCCTCAGGTTCACAAGCTAGGAGGCATCCTGGATTCCTCACTATCTCTCACCATCCCCAACCTATATGCAATCTGTGGCCAAGGACTACGGATTTTACCTTTGTAACAGCTTTCAAATACACCCCTTTCTCTACTCTGACACTCCCACCACTCGAGTATCAGCCCTCATCACCTCATCACCTGGACTGTTGCAACAGTCTGCTGATGAGTTTGCCTGCTTCGAGACTCTCTCCACTCTAATTCATTCTCTATTCAGTCACTAAACTGATTTTCCTAAAGTTCAGGTCTCATCTTGTCACCCCCTTATTCAATAAACTCTAATGGTTCCCTATTGTCTCCAGATTCAAACATACAGTGCTCTGTTTGGCATAACATAGCCCTCTCCTACGTTTCCAATCTTCTTATACTTTACTTCTCAACATGTATTTTTTGATCCAGTGACACTGACCTCCTGGCTATTCCATGAACAAGACACTAGATCTCTCAGATCTGGGCATTTTCTCTGGCTGTCTCTCATATCTGGAATGATCCCCACTTCCACTCTGATTAAGGACATCCTTGGCTTTCTTTAAATCCCAATTAAAATCCGATGAACTTTCCCCAACCCCTTTTAATTCTAGTACCTTCCCTCTGTGGATTATCTCCTATTTATCTTGGCTTTAGCTTGTTTGTATATACTTTATTTATGTGTTGTCTCCCCCATTAGATTATTAACTCCTTAAGGGCAGGGATTGTCTATGTGCTTTTCAAAGTACATATTAAGTGTTTAAGAAATGTTCATTGATTAAAATTCTTCAAGCATTATAATGATAAATGGAAGCTGTTGTTATCCCTGGGTCTTCTCTATTTCTTCCATATCTTATAAGCAATGATTAGTAGTAGGCAGTCTTCTGACTTAGGCCAAGACCACTGAGGGATATATTAGGAGCTCAGGAAATATTTGGTGGCAAAGGAAGACATTATAACGGTCCGAGTAGGGAAGGAGGGAAGAATTCCAGATCACATTCTATTAAATCACAATATTGCATATAATGAGAAGGGCCTTATTGTCCAACCCAAACCTGAATGAGAATCACCTCCACAACAGAGCTGGAAAGTATTCATTCATACTCTGACTGAATACTTCCAATGAAGTGAAATTCACTACTTCTCTCAAAGTAGACCATTCTACATTTGGATACACTTTCTTAGGAAATTTGTCCTTATATCAAAGCTAAATTGACCACTTTGCAACTTTTGTCTCTTTTTTTATCTTCTGGAGCTGAAGAGAATAAGTCTAATCCCTTGTCTATGGGAGAAAATAGATAATAACTCTATACCTGTCTTCTACCCTTGGAGTCTTCCCGGCTCCAGGTTAGGTTAAACATTCTAATTTCTCCAGTCTATCCTTATATGGCATGATTTCAAGGCCCTTCATTATCCTAGCTGCCCTCCTCTGAGGACTCTCTATCTTCTTACTGTCCTTACTAATACTTTGGATTCAGAGCTGAACATGATACTCCATATGGGGTCCAATGAGGGCAGAAAGCAGTAAATAAGAGACTATGACTTCCTTCGTCTCCAGACAGTATGCCACTTTGCATACAGACTAAATTCTCATTCACTTTCTTAGCTGCTGTATCATACTGCTAATTCATCTTGAGTTTGTAACCCACAAAACTCCTCAGATCTTTTTCAAACAAACTATTGTTCCTTCATGGCTCTGCCATCTTGTATCTGTGAAGTTGATTTTTTGAACCCAGATATATAACTTTACATTTAATCCCCATGAAATTCCAACTTCTTGGATTCAGCCCAAATTTCTAGCCTGTCAAGTTACTTTTGAATCCTGACTTTGTGATCCATTATGTTAACTAATCTTTCAAAGTCTTGTGCTGGTTTCTTTCACAAAGGCCCAGTTACCAATTTGGACTCAAAATAAAAGGGCCTCCAATTTAGTATTTCTCCTCCAAAGAGAAGAAAATTGTTTAGGCAGAGCAAGGAAAGAAGAGATCCCATGAAAATAAGTTTATTTGGAAAATGCTTTGTACCTCAGTGGGGCTTGGAAAGAATTGCATTATGGGTCTTCTATAGTTAATTCTAAACTGGAGGCATAGGTGAAGAGGAAAAAAAATTTTTTTTAAACTATTTTTCATGGTAAAATCAGAGAAAAGAATAAATAGAGGCAGGAGCAAAATTAAAGCAGAAAATTCTTATATTCTTCAAGAGACAAAGGAATAAATTAGCCACTAAAAACAAATCCTAACCACTTGAGAATTACACCTATATATCATTTTATTTTCTGTAATTTCTCTCACCAAAGGACGCTTCCCAAAGAGAATAGGACTTCCCCCTCTCCTTCTAACCACATCCTTGGATTTTTCCTTCTTAATTTCACAAGATAATAGTACCAATACTGATGATTATAATGTTAATAAATACAATTTCTATGTTTCTATAAGGCTTATAAAATGTTTTCCTCACATAACCCTGAAGTGGGAGGTGTTAATATTACCAATTTAATTTTATAGATATGAAAATCAAGTTCAGGGTGATAAAGTGATGTTGCCCTCATATCACTCAGCTAGTATAAGGCAGAGTCAGGACTAAAACCCAAGTTTTTTGTTTCCGGGCCTAGTGTTGCTTCTCTCCACAGTGTATTATCTCTCTATTCAGTAGAGCGTGGTATATTCACTTGAACAGTGAAGACATTAGCATGGATCCAATCCCACTATTAAAAAATCCCGAGACAATGAAAATGGGTACAGAAAAGATTTTTTTCAATTAGTCAGATGCTTGTGTTTCTTTCAAGAATTATGTTCTAGAGCAAGATCCAAATACAATAAAAGGACACTTTGGAATTTGTTGCTTTTGTAGACATTTAAGACTGGAAAGTACCTTAAAACTTAGAGTGCAGTAGGTTAGAGCTAGAAAGGAAATTTGAACATAGATTGTCAGAACTTGGGGGAAGCTTGGAACACAGAATGTCAGAGCTGGGAGGAAGCTTAGAACACAGAATGTCAGAATTGAGAGGACCCTTAGAACACAGAACGTCAGAACTGGGAGGAATCTTAGAACACAGGATGTCAGAACTGAGAGGAGCTTTAGAATGTCAAGTATCAGACCTAGGAGGGACCTTAGCATATGGAGAACATTAGAGGTAGAAGATATCCTCAGACATAGAATATTAGAGCTGGGAAAGATCTTAGCCAGGGGCCCATGCTCACATAATTCTAATCAACTGTTTCATTGTAAGCTGAATCAACTGTTTCATCGTAAGCTTGACAAGTTTCCTCCTCTTTGGATTGTGGCAGGCCTGATGGGAGAAATGTCCAAGGTCTGAGCCAGGGCTCTCCTCTCCCTACATTACCCAACTACCCACCACACACACGTATACACCAGCTTCTTGGCTAAACCTGATTACATAATTCTTAGGCAGAACTTCCTTCTGTGCACAGCTTTCACAGAAAATTACTAAGCTCTTTACATAGGAAAGAAGATGTGTGAAAAGTCAGTCATTCAGTAAGCATTTATGAGGCACCTGCTATATATCAGGCACTGTTCTGAGTGCTAAGGATACAAGGAAAGGTGGAAGATGGTCCCTGCTCTCCAGGAACTACTCTCTTTTAACTCCCATGGTTTCCAGAAACTCCTGGTTTGCTTCTTACAAATGACAATTTCAGACAACACAGCATCTGCTCACAGCACCGCTGACTCATGCTGAGCCTGTGGTCAGCCAGGGCCTCCCAGGAGGCAGACTGAATCATTGAAAGAATGAGAAGAAGGTTTCAAAAATGCAGGGCAGATCCTCTCTGGCGGACTTGCATGAAGACCCAGTCTAGAATTGTCTGGCACTGGAAAGGATGGCAGAGTTCAGTTCAATTTAATTCAATCCAATAAGCATTTGTTAATCATGTACTTTGTGCCAGACATTAGGCTACAATCTATTCGAATTTGTAGTACTATTAATGAGGGTAGTAATCCTTATAACAATAACATAGCTATGATTTATATAGCGCTTTAAGATTTATAACACACTTAATAAACATCTCATTTTATCCACATGACAACCTTGGGAAGTAGACACTGTTATTATTGCCAGTTTCACAGATGAGGAAATAGAGGCAGACAAAGGAAAAGTGACCAGCCCAGAGTTACACAGCTAATAGGAGTCTGAGACTGGCTTTGATCTCAGGTCTTTCTGATTCCCAAATCCAACACTCTATCGCCTCAGTTGGGAGAGAAAGGGACCAAGGAGATCATGAATTAAAAACATCAACGTATCCTTGGGACCACTCAGTGGTTGCTCAATCTGGTATCTGTCTCAGTGTGTCTTTGTTTCTAAAATGTGACTCACCTTGCTAATTCCACCTTTGCCAAATGCAAACCACCAACCAATCTCCCTGTTGTTCCTATAACCCCCTTTTTTCTAACTTTTTGAGGTCATTCAATCTCTTCTTGTTTTCCAGAGTATTTGAGCACAACATGGTCTATGAATCTGATGTATGGTTCTTGCCCTCACTCTGTCTCTGAGTATCTCAGAGTTGATCAACTATAAAACCAAAAAGAACACAAAACTCTATCACATGCTCATTGAGTGCTGAGCTCATGTGGTGACTGAACACTACGGAAAAGCAAAGAAAGGGTGATAGTCACCCTAAATTCATGCCCCAAAGAATATTAAAATCTTATCTGGAAGATCACACACATCTATCCCCATCTTAGGGACACAAAACACTTTCATAAAGAAGCCCAACGACAAATGTGAATGAATATAACATAGGCTAATACAAAATTAACAATTAAATCAAGATTCAGCTTCCCACCTCCATGCCTTTGTACAGGCTGGCCAACATATCTAGAATGCCCTTCCTCCCCACTTCAGTTTCTGTCCTCTAAGGACTCTCTGGTTATCATTCACACGAGCCTAGCTCAGTTTGAGTCTCATCACCAGACTGACCAGAAGGGGGATGGTTTGTTTTGGGTTTTTTTTTGCCAAAGCAATTATCAACTAAGGCACAGAGAAGATGTTGACTGAATCAGAGGAAGGGGTCTTCAGCAATGAAATCACGAGCCACTCATGTACATACTCTAACTGGAAGAAATTAGAGATGGGAAGAGGCCAAAGAAGGCATTAGAATAGAGGGGCAAGATCTTGCCAGGGAAGTGACTGCAGAAAGAGAAGAGGAGTTTATCTGAGCAATGTCGAGATGAAGCATCAGTAGAACTTTCAGAGTTCTGGATGTAATCAGGAGAATCTAGGTTTGAACCTCTGACCAGCTACTTCTTTACTATCAGTGTGACCATGGGTAAATCACTTAATTCTCTGGGATGCATTTTTCCCATCTGTAAAGTGAGGGAGTTGGACTACTTGACCTCTAAAAGTTCCTTTCAGTTCTAAATTATATGATCTGGAATAATACCAGTTGGTATTAAAAGGTCGAGTGACTAGCTGATAGAAAGTCAACCTTAAAACCAGGATGACTTAGGATTGAGGCTCTCCTCCGGCACACACTGGCTGTATGATCCTGAGGAAGTCACTTAATCTTTGAGTGCTTATAGACAGTTCTAAAGACAAGAAAGTTGCTGAGGAAGGTTCCTATCTTTATTGATTGAATTTCATTATCTGGGAGTTCCCTATATTAATGAACTCACAGGTTTGATCTCTTTTCCCTATCCTTAAGTGATATTTACCTAGCCTTTTAAAGTTTACAAAATATCTAACTGGACCTCAAACAAGCCTGTGAGTCAGGAACTATCACCCCAGTTTTACAGATAAAAAAACTGAGACTTAGAGAGATTGGGTAATTCGCTAATGATCACACAACTTTAAAATGTGAGAGGGCAGAACCCAAGTTACCTAAATAAACTAAATCACCTCTGAGATTGCTTCCTATTGAGCTGCTGTGAATAAGATAATTTGCAGTGACTAAGACAGAATACATAAGGTCAATCAGTCACCAGGGATTTATCAAAGCACCTACTACATGACAGGCATGATGCTGGGCACTGGGGAAACAAAAACAAAGGTGAAACTAGTTCCTACTTATGAGAAGCATGCATTCTAACTAGGGAAGACAACATGAATAGGCATACAAAAATTTCTGCAAAGTGATTTGGGGGAGAAGGCATCAGCAGCTAGCTATAGGTTGATCTAAAAAATGAAGTCACCTTGTCCACTTCTCCCCATTTTAAAGATGAGAAAACTAAGGCTCAAGGAGATTAAGGTCCCTAGGTCATATGCCCTAAGTCATAGAAATAGTAAGCATTACAGAAGGAATTTGATTCCAGATACTCTGACTCTAGAGCTAGGGTTCTTGCCCCATGCTACTTCCTCTCTTTCTATACTTGGAGAGATGGAATATGGTCCAAGTCATAACCAGGATTACCAAAACTCTGGGTCAGGAAATGTCAGAGAAAGCAGATATCAAGATGACTTTTTTTAAAGTGCCACAAACTGTTGAATAAAGCAGGGGATTTCTCCTAGGGGTAAGAGGGGAGGTATTGGGTCCACTCTCCTACCTTAAATTTTGATAATTTAATTTGCTCTTTTCCTAGCTTTAAAAAAAAGATGTATGACCAAAGTGTGAAGGATGATAGATTCTTTTCCGCTCCCAAACTCTTGATTTTCCAGTCTTATCAAGTCCAACTCCATCCTTACCTCTTTAAAACATGTCCATCTCAACCCATCACCTTTTCCCCCTGCCACATCCCTCTAGCTGGTTTTCTACTTCCCCTTTCTTCTCATTTCCCAAGTCTTCGGCTCTTTTCCAATAGTCACTTACAGGCAACTGAAATGTTGACTCCACCACAAACTTCCCAAAACAGCCCACTCTGAAGCAAGAGTCATCTCAGCAGGTAGGTTAACATGTGCTTATCATTATTCACGGCTATGTTTGGGCACAGCTAGAAACACATTTGTTGTCACAAGATGGAATTAAGGAAAGAGTTGTAAGGTGCTCCAGTCCCCACCTCTAGTCCCCCCTCTCACCTCTCATGTCTTCTAGATTTAAACACTTATTTTAAGAGGTCATAAATTAAGAGGTCACAGGCTCATCTAGCCCCATAACAGGTAGACAGAGGCTAAATAGAAGTTTCCCATCCCTATTCTCAAAATTGCCAGATCAAAGCACTATTAAAAGAACTATCTGGTTTCTCTGGGAAAAGTAGATAAATCACTGGACATCCCTTAATAAAATGGTGGAATATTTAATGACTACAGACTTTACAGGGCTTATGTTTATTTCTTTAAAAACACACTTATTCATTCTCCAGACAAACCCTCCCCAGGATCCCCATCTCCTCACCCAGAGAACTGTTTTCTCTTTAAGTTTTTAGTTCTAAGGACACACATCGTGGACTTCTTAGGAGCTGTTTTTAAAATACCTCAAATTTCCCCTCTCAGACACAGATTTCCATTTAACTGCCCTAGGGGAGTTCACATACCATCATCCCCACCCTGGTCTTTACCGTTCATGGGCAAGTCCCAAACCCCAGAAGAACCCCAAACAAAATGACAATGTTAAAAAACTGTTGAAAACTTTTAGGTTTATTGAGACCGTGTTTAAAAGATGCGGAACATCTGAAGCATTTACAAATCATCTATGATGAGACAAAAAAAACAGACCAAAGGATACAAAACATTGATGCTCTATGAAGAGTCCTGGAATCCTGATAGGGCAGAGGTGTATTTCTTTCCAAACCCTCTTATCCACTCATAACCCCATTCTGCCAAGAATTCCTTTCATGAGGCTATCCATCAGTGTCTACTTTGGGGCCCTTCATCCTTCCCTGTTTGAAGCAAGGAAAGAAGAGACCAGCTTAGGCTTGGGTCCTCCATCACAGAATCCTCGGATTTCCTTCAGAGTTGGAAGGGACTTGGGCACTCAGACCAATTCATATCTGAACAAGAATGCCCCCTTCTCCCCAAGACACCTCACAGATGGTCATCTAGTCGCTTGAGCACCAAAAGTGAGAGGGACCTCACCATCTCCAGATAGCTATCCATTCAACTTTGGGTGAGCATTGATGATCAGGGTCTTCCTTACAAAGAGTCTTGATTGGTCTCATTCTAGTATCCATCCATTGTTCCTAGTTCTGTCCTCTGGGGCCAGGTAAAACAAGACTAAACTCTTCATCTAAACTCTTTTAAAAACTTAAGTAAAGCTATCATGTTTTCACCCCACCCCCCAATCTTCCCCAACCAACAGTCTCCCTCTCCTGTGCAGAACCTTAAAGTGTGGCTGCCACTCATCAAGTTTAGATAGACTGGCAAACAGCCAACCAACTAAAGAGAAGGTTCACAAGATACCAATGTTCCAGTCAATCCCCTCTCAAACTCCCCATTCCCAATGGTGGTGGTGGCAGCATTAGCAAGAGATGGGAAACTAAACAGGATCCTCCTGGAAGAGGGGCAGGGCCACCTCTGGCCAGAGAGGAGAGATCCTGTTTCTCCTGTGTGGAATCCAAAGTCTTCTGTAATGACCAGAGTCACTATAGTGTCATAGCATTCCCAGCAACTAGCAGAAAGAGGTTCAAGTTGGAAAATCCCACTGTAACACAGTCATGCTTTAATTTACTTTAATTCAATCCATTTTAACAGATGATGCTACTTGCTGTTCCCCATACATAACATTCTACCTTCTAGCACTAGTTGTCTCTCAGGCCTACAATACACTCTCCTCTCACCTCTGGCTCCCAGAATCCTTTGCTTCCTTTGAGGATCAATGGCTCAGGGGCCCCTCTTTGTACACTCAACCTTTCCCTGCCCTTCTAGTCCCCAGTGCTCTCCCCAAACTACTTAGTATCAATTCTGTCTACATCTCTGTATATAATTTCCCCCATAAAGTGTATACTTTGTGTTTACTATGTATATAGCTTATATTTTTCTATTTACTTCTTCATATACATTTCTTTCCTGATTCTTGAAGGCAGGGACTGTTTTATTTTAGTTTTTATTATCTCAGTACCTAGGATAGTGCCTGGAAAAGAGTAGGTGCTTAACCTGTTGCTTGAATGAATGAAAATGCAAGGCAACAATGATTAGTCAGCTCTCCCATAGGCCATATCAGGTTCCGGAAAGCACTACAACTATACCCAGACAGAGCTTACCATGGTGTCATTCTCATATCCTAAAACAGGAGGTATGCTGCCAAACTGAGCCAGATTTTTGGCAATCCATTCCTCACTGCCCTTCTTTGGCCCATGTAAAGATTGTCTGATTTATTTCTATGACTGGATTGGAATTTCCAACTGGGAGCGCCACTCCATTATGCTCCATTACCACTCAGCCCCATTTAAGCTATTAGCCTCATTTGGAATAGGCCTCTGGGGGCTTTAGCCTTGCTTCTATCCACAAATTTCCATGGCAAAGGCCTTCAAACTTTGCTTTTCGACACCAGGGACCCTGATAGCAACATTTTACCCTGAAAGCACCTACCAGCTGAGACTCTCCAAGTCAGGATGAAGCATTATTTCATGCTTGCTGCTAAGAACTAGAGGCAGTTGGGGGTGGGGGGAAGGTAGGGGAATGAAATCTGTACTGTGTTCTTTCCTTCAAGCAGCTGAGGCTGATATGTTGTCCTTTGCCTTGAAAACCTGAGATATGGTAGCAATTCTGGCCACAGACAGAGCTCCTGCTGCAATGCCTATCTGGGAAGCTGCCATGGCCAGAAGCCCCACAGTCCATCTGTGGTTCATTCTACAGCTGCGATCCTCCTCCATTGGCACATACCCCTGTTTGACCTCCAAACTGGGTCATCGTGGTGGCCTGGGGACTGCTGCTTGGAATCTTGATTGCTTGTAATCATACCAAACTCAACTTTATTGGTGGCTGACATGAGGACAGACAGTATGAGATAAGACAGGAGGGAAGAACCATGATCCCAAGAAACAATGCTGGCCTCCTTTTTTGTTTCCTTAGAAGGAGGGAAAAAAACAAAAAGCAGGAATAAAAACCAAAACCCGAAAACTCCTCTATTGGTTTAGAGATGGAAAAATCTGATCCAACACCAATGGTGGGCATGAGCACCCGGGGACTTCAGGCAAAGCCCCAAATTTCACAGCACGTGTGTCTTTCCAGACGATGCATGGATCTACTCCACAACACATTGTTAAAGTGATAATTAGTGATAGACTTGTTATGAATATTCCACATAAAATTTCCTTCTGTAACAGCCGATAGAGACAAAGTGCATACTGCAAAGGAGGCTGAATATATCTAAAGAGGGCACTTTTCCTTGAGGGAAAAAAAGGCAACCAAGGAGAGTGGCAAGAAAAAGGGGGGAAATTAGCAAATAAAAAAGCAAAAGCTGATTGAATTAAATTCAACATCTCCAAACTCGCTGTGACGTTGCAGAGACATATAATCTTACTCCAAAGCACCAAGGGAACCCAAAGCCCCGCTAAGGTCCACTTGGGAGTTTGAAACTCAATCCTGAACTTGGGTCTGCAGCTGCCCCAGTGAGGGGGTGGTTGAGAGGCATCAGCTGTTCTGGGGGATTAGGCTGGAGGTGTGGGGAAGGGATTCTTTCATGGAAGTAAATAACTGCACTCAAGGTGAACTACCCTTATTGGGAGGGGGCAGGGAAGAGAAGGGAAGGAGACCAAGTTCCCATGTAGAAAAAATTAACTCCCTTTCCTACCTCCTCCCCAAAATAAAGTAAAATTACTTCAGTCCTCGAGTCTCCCACCTAATTCTGAACTGTGCTGTCCTTTAACCCACTGATGATTTTGTCCCCATGGAGCAAAGGGAATGCCACCAGTCAGATCCATTCTCTCCCTTCTTCAAACCCTCTGAATTTCTGAGGCTAATGAAACATAATGGGGCTTCCCAGTAGATAACTGGGAAAAGGGAAATCCTTCGAGGCTAAAGGGAGGAAGAAAGAGCCAGGCTCCAGCAGCAGCAATGCTTTCTGTGAGTAAAAAGAGTCATTGCAACTACAGGCACCAAGAAACTAGTCTTTGGAGGGTCTGCAAGGTCCAAAGACTC